>CM053591.1:7603343-7619955 GCA_028646515.1 Pseudochirops corinnae | reverse complement strand
AGAAGAAGGAGGCATGAATATGAGTCAATTATGATGGGATGATCTCTAAAAAAAAAAATGAAGGGGCAAGAAATAGGGATGCACTGGGAGAAGAAGAAAGGGTGATACAGTATGGTGAAAATTTTCTCACATAAAAAAGGTGTGCAAAAAGGAGAGCAGAGGGGAAAACTGGAGTGGTGGTACAGGCAATGCTTGAACCTTATTCTCACTGGAATTGGTTCAAAAAGGGGAGAAATAAAGTATGTGTGTGTGTGTGAGTGTGTGTGTGTGTGTGTGTGTGTGTGTGTGTGTGTGGAGGGGGTGTTACAGAAATCTAACTTACCCAACAGAGAATTAGGAAGAATGGAGGATAAGAGATTATGGGGCAGAGAAGGATGATAAAAGGGAAGATACATTTAAAAAGATAGTGGGGGGCCGCTAGGTGGCGCAGTGAATAGAGCACCGGCCCTGGAGTCAGAAGGACCTGAGTTCAAATATGACCTTAGACACTTGACACACTCGCCATGTGACCTTGGACAAATCACTTAACCCCAATTGCCCTGCCTTCCCCCCTCCAAAAAGCAAAAAAAAGGTAGTCGTCAGAAGCAAAAAAAGACTTGAGAAGGGACAGAAGAGACAGACAGAGACAGACACAGAGAGAGAAACAGAGAAAGAGACAGAGAGAGACAGAGACAAAGAGAGAAATAAAGGGAGAGACAGAGAGGAAGAAACAGAAGATAATGGGATGGAGGAAAAAACACAATAGTTAATAAACATAACTGTGAATGTGAATGGCATGAACTCACCCATAAAACAAAAGCAGATAGCAGAATGGATCAGAAATTAGACTCCAACACTATGTTGTTTATAAGAGACACACTTGAAACAGAAACACACAAAGTTAAAATAAAAAATTAAAGTAGATTCCATTATGCTTCAGCTGAAGTAATCATTAACTCAGATAAAGCAGAAGTAAAAAGAAATCTAATTAAAACAGATAATCTAGATTACTGAGATAATCTAAGACAACTAGGTGGCAGTGGATAGAGCGCTGGGCTCCCGGAGTTCAAATTTGGTCTCATTAGTGGTGTAAACCATTTAAGCCATTTAATCCTATTTGTCTCAGTTTCTTCATTTGTAAAGATAAACTGGAAAAGGAAATGACAAAGCATTCCAGTATCTTTGCCAAGAAAATACCAAATGGGATCACAAAAAGTCAGACAGGACTGAACAACAATGAAGTAATATCAAAAAATTTTACAGCAAATTTCTCAGACAAGGGCCTCATTTTTCATATATGGTAGTGACTTAAATTCATAAAAATATGAGCCATTCCTCAATTGATAAATGATCAAAGGATACAAATAGGCAGTTTTATTTTTATTTATTTTTAATAGTTTTTGGTTATATTTTTAATATCAAGTTGTTTCCCTTGTTCCCTCCCAACCCCACATTAGAGAAGGTCAACATTTGATACAGACATTATGTACATACTTCCACATATCAGTTCTGTCTCTGGAGGCGGATAGCATCCTCCTTCATAAGTCCTTTGTAGTTGATTTGAATATTCATATAACTCAGAATAGCTTAGAAACTCGCATTTGAACTATTATTGCTGTTACTGCATACAATGTTCTCTCAGTTCTATTTATTTCACTCTTCATTATTTCATGCAAGTCTTACCATGTCTTCCTAAAATCAACTGGATTATCATTTCTTACAGCACAGTAGAATTCTATCACTATCATATGTCAACATTTACCATTTCCCAATTGATGGGAATCCCTTCAATTTCCAGTTCTTTGCTACCACAAAGAGACCTGCTATAAATATTTTAGAACATATAGACTCTTTTCCTTTTTCCCCAATCACTTTGGGAGACAGACCCAATCGTGGTAATGCTGGGTCAAAGGATATACAGTTTTTCCACACCCCCTCCAAGATTTGTCATTTCCCTCTTCTATCATTTTAACTAATTTGTTAGGTATGAGACAGTATACCTCAGAGGTGTTTTAATTTGCATTTCTCTAATCAAGTGATTTAGAGCATTTTTTTTTCATATGGCTATATATAGCTTTGATTTCTTCTTCCAAAAACTGTCAGTTTAAATTAAACTGCAAATCAAAATAACTCTGAGATATCACTTCACATCTATCAGAAATGACAAATGCTGTGGGGAGGGAACACTAACAAACCATTGGTGGAGCTGTGAACTGGCCCAGTCATTCTGGAGAACAACTTGCAAGCATGCCAAAAGGGTTATCAAACCGTATATACCCTTTGACCCAGCAATACCGGAACTAGGTCAGTAGCCCAAAGAGATCAAAGAAAAATGAAAAAGATCCATCTGTACAAAACCATTTGTACCAACTCTTTTGTGGTAGCAAAAAAAATTGTAAATTAAGGGGATGCTCATCAATTGGGAAATGGCTGAATAATCTGAGTGTGATGGAGTACTATTGTGCTATAAATGATGTGAAAAAGAGAAATGATATGGGCAGTGGGTTCAAGAAAAAGGATCACAACATCTATAGGAACTGATGCAAAGTGAAGTAAGAAAAACTGAGAGATTATGCGTGGTAACGCAATGCTGTAATGACGACCGCCTGAAAGATTCGGCTCCTCTGATCAATACAGTGATCCAAGACAACTCCAAAGGGTTCATGATGGAAAATGAACTGATCAACTCTGAGTGCAAATTAAAGTATAATTTCCTTCCTTCCTTCCCTTCCTTCCACGATATGGCTATGGAAATATGTCTTGCATGATTTCACATGTATAACTGATATAATTTTGTTTACCTCCTCAGCAGACAGAAGGGAGAGAGAATTTGGAACTCAAAATTCAAAAAAGAATATTTAAAATAAATAATATTTCTTTAAAAAAAAGAAAAAAGATTACATTATTTGTCAAAATGCTAAGCTCCTCCCACAACCGGGATCCTTCTTGAGCCCTGCTCACTCTTTGCAGTCACTGCTCCCACTCAAGCCAGAAGTAACTAAGATATCTGCCAGACACCACATTTGGACCATTTATCTTATTAGCCTCATTGGCTTCATGTGTCTGGAGGCTTGGGCTATCTATGTACATTCTGAAACCAGCCCTCTGTTCTATTCTCTTCAGCCCTATAGCAAGAAGGAAAACTCAACTAGCCCCCAGGGCCAGCTTTCTAACCCTTCTGACATTATACCCTACAGCCACAAGAAAAGTTTATTAACCATGATCCCCTAAGACCAGCTTTTGAGACTTCTAACAGCATACTCATAGAACTTAGAACATAGAACATAGAACAAATCCCCTCTCTTAATGTACCCTTGTGTTTTTAATTTATTTTCATGAAAGGTCACTTAAAGTATGAAATGTTACATTAAGCATAAGTATTAAGCTTAAGTTTTAGTTCCGTTAGCTTGAAGAATAAAAATAATATCCTAAATAAATGTTCTCCTTTAAAAAGAAATTTTTTTGGATGAATACCCTGATTAATGTATTGTCTGCATTAATGAGTATACCATTTGGCTGCTACACTTCAGGTCCAGCTCATAGGTTTATGAACTTATAGATTTAGAGTGGAGATGGATTCTGGAAGTCCTAAAATTCAAACCCTTAATTTTATAGATAAGGAAACTAGAGCTCACAGAGGTTAGGTGACTTGTCCAAGGTCATACTAAGTAGTAGATGGCATAGTCAGGATTTGAACCCAGGTCCTCTGTCTCCAGACCCAGGAGACATTCCACTGTACCTTGCCACCCCTTCTTCCTCCTCACAATAACACTTATAGTTAGAAAGTTTATGAGCCCTATACTCCTAGGGTCAGCTTGTGAGCTCTCCACCCCTGGGACCATTATCCCTCACAATAAAAGGAATGAATATGCATTCTTAACATTCTGTACATTCCTGCCCTGCCTACTGTCAACCACTACTGGCATCTTTACAAACACCACCTTTTCTCTACCTCTTCTTTTTTAGTAGACAAGGTATGAAGGCAGGGACTGTCTCTAATGACAGTCTTCGAAAGAAGAAATGCTTGCTCCCTTTGTGATGATAGTCACAAAGTGGTGATAGCCAATAAACATTTATTAAGTGCCTACTATTTGCCAGACACAAGACAATCCCAGTCCTCAAGAAGTTTACAATCTAATGTTGGAAGACAACATAAAAGGAAGCTGAAAAGGGTTGGGAAAGGTACCTGACATGAAGAGAAATGGTGGAGAAGTCAGAGAAGTCCCAGAGTCATGCAGTCAGGTAAGAAATGAAGTTCTGAGGTGAGTTCCCACCTTAATGGAGGTTTTAGAGTTAATGGCTCCACCCTTCAATCAGAGGGGCTCCAGGTTAGTGATGACGTGGAATAGAACTAAGGCAGATGAAATTTTACAGGATAATTAATTTTTCCCAATAATGAGCTTCCTGGGGAATGGTGATAAGGTGAAGCACCTTATGGTGATAAGGTGAAGACTGATAATTGTCAATGTAGATAATTGTATTAGTTTTGCCCTGGCCCTGTGATGATGACAAGGATAGCTAAGTGGTTTTGCCAAGCCTGGAATTCAAATCTGGCCTCAGATACTTACTAGCTGCATGACCGTGGGCAAATCTCTTAACCATGTTTGCCTCAGTTTCCTTTTCTGTAAAATGAGTTGGAGACAGAAATGGCAAACCACTCTAGTATCTTTGCCAAGAAAATTCCAAATGGGGTCACGAAGAGTCAGACATGACTGAAATTACTGAGCAACAACAAAAAAAGTCCAAGGCTTTGTGAGGAGTTTCTTGCTCCAAACAAAGGAGAGAGGAAACTGAGGAAGTTGAGATGTGCTTAAGTATCAAAAACTGAGTCAATCTGCATGATCATATCAGGTGACCAGCTTATCCTGGGAGGGAAGTGATATTTCCAGGAAACCAAGCAGAGCAGCTGATGAAAAAGGCAAATTTCTGAGCCCTCTATAAAGGAAGGCACTGGATGTTCAAAAGAAAAATGTATTTGCATATTCAATTAGATACAGATTGAACTTAGGTTTTGTTTTTGCATCTCCATTGCTTAGCCCAATGCCTGGAACAGACTAAGTGTTCAATAACTGCTTGTTGATTACTGCCTGCTAGATAACTACAAATTAATATGTTACAATTCCAATCAAGTCATCAATAGGTATTTTGTAAGCCAAACCCCTGGAGTCTGTGAAGAAGAAATGACCAAGAGGAATCAAGAACAGCTTTAGTTCCTCTATCTGTCTGGGTAAGATCTGTCACTCATCAAGTGACAGCAGTAGTGGGTTTTCGAAAACCTGTAACGGATCCAAGCATTTTAGCTAAGTGGGGGGCAGACAGCGCAGCAACACCTACGGATGATTAGTGAAGGCAGACTTACAGGAAGAAACACGGCATTACCGTGACTCATATGACCAGGCAGATTACTACACCTTTTATTACATACCCTGTATTGATGAAAGCAATCTGAAGAGATCTCAATAGAAAAGTTAACCCTGTTAAAAACTGCAGAGGTTAATTGAATTTCTTGGAAGCTATGATCCACAGAAATAAACTTATTATTTAAGATTTGTATTGGAGAAACAACTCCAATTTTAAACAATGTATGAGCTATGGCATAGCATTTTTGGAAAAATCTCATTAAGGCTCACACTCATTTGCTGCTAAAGGCCAACAAAGATTGACATCAGCTTAAAAATTATGCACATGTATCAGTTGATGGAAAAAACAAGCAGAATTATTAAAGTGTAATAACGTACTGCCAAAAAAAAGTACCTATAATCAAAATTTCCAAATGTAGCCAAGAAAGCTAACAAAAAAGCTTTAAATAATAGAGAAAAACGTGATTTATGAAAAGGTCAAAATCCAAGGCAATATTCTCTTTTAGTTACGAGGTCTCCATGCAGTCAAATGTAAATGTACTTCTTTTACTGACACATGATTTTTCATTAACCATGGGAATCACAGAGATGGAAAGGACCTTTGAATATACCTTGTATCCCCTTTTACTTTATAAATAAGGAAACTGAGTACCCCTCCCCTCCAAAATGAAGTGACTGGCAAAAGGTCACAGAGACAGGTAAAAGCAAAATTGAAGACAGCTAGATGGCTCTGTTTATAGAGCCCTGGAGTCATGAAGACCTGAGTTCAAATGTGACCTCAGAAACTTACTAGCTGTGTGACCCTGGGCAAGTCACTTAACCTGTGTTTGCCTTAATCCACTGGGGAAGGAAATGTTAGTATCTTTGCCAAGAAAACCCCAAATGGGGTCACAGACAGTTGGACACAACTAAGAAACAACGAAACAAAAACGAGAGAGAAATAAGATACGGGTCTCCTGACTATGAAATCCAATGTCTTGTCCATTCTACTAGCTTGACCTGTGTTACTCTGAGTGAAAGTACATTATTTCAGGATGACAATTAAGTATCTTAGTATAGTGGAATCAGGGCAGAGTGGATAGAGGGCTGGCCTCCAAGCAAAGAAGACGGGTTCAAGTCCCACTTCTGACACATAGTTGTTGTGTGACCCTGGAAAAGTCACTTCATTTCCCAGTGGAATAGACAAATTTCTTTTTTTTTTTTTTTAACTTTTTATTTTTTGCTTTTGGGAGGGGGGAAGGCAGGGCAATTGGGGTTAAGTGACTTGCCCAAGGTCACACAGCTAGTAAGTGTTAAGTGTCTGAGGCTGGATTTGAACTCAGGTCCTCCTGACTCCAGGGCTGGTGCTCTATTCACTGCACCATCTAGCCACCCCAGACAAATTTCTAAGTCTAAAAATTTCAGAAGGGTTGGCCATCTTTACCAGTAATAGGAGTTTTATCATGGGTAGTCCCTACACCAATGAAGCCACAGGTCTGAACCATAAGAAAAAAAAGAAAAAAGAAAAAAAACCCAATCATCACATTCAGGGATATCTATATGAAGTTTTCATCACTTGAAAAAAATCACCTACCATATCAGCAGAATACAGATGAGGGTTACTATCTTCTACAGAATGGCAGAGAATATTAACCTATTTCATTGTTTAATCACAAGGCTGTCTATTTTTTTCTGAGCCCAAGTCTCAGGAATGAGTAGCAGAGAAAAGAGAAGAAATTTAAATGGACAAAGAAGAGGATCTCAGAGCTAGTCTCTCTTCTTCAGTAAAAGGGCCATAGTCTTTAATCATTTGGGCTTAATCACTTAATTACATTATCTTTGAGTTCAAGGAAGCATCTTAGAGACTTTGACTACCTTGTCACAATAACCAAGGCTGGTTATCTCCATTCTATAGATTTCTTAAAAAAACCACATAGGGACAATATCTTACACTTCAACCCCACCCCGCCCAAGTTTATTGATGGGTGGAGTCTTCACATTCTATAGCTGGCAAAGTTTAATAACTAACCCACACAAAACCTACCACAGGTTTGCACACAGCTCACGCCCAACAAAACTTTGTTGACCAACATAATTTGCCAGAGGGAGCATTAATGCCAACTGTATCTTCCAAAAGTACACGTCACATCCTTTTAGAAGAAATGAAGGCTGTACTTCACAGCCCAAGTCAGAGAAAAAGGCGGACACTGCCCCAAAAGGCAGAAGAATGAAGGTGCCAACTATGAAAAGGAAAAAAATGCAATAATTCAATTACTTTTCCAAATAGACACAGACTGAACTAAAGTCACTTTTAGATCAATGTTCTCCTTTCCTCTCAAAAATGTACCCATTGCTCCTAGCTCTGATGTCAGCATGACGAGTCACAGAGGAGCCCGGCTCTACCACAAGTATTTCAGCAAAGATCAAAAAAGCAGCACCAGACCAAGAAATTCAAAGTGAAACGATACTAAGTACCTTCATCTGTCCAAGACTTCCAAAAAAGGGGCAGCTAGGTGGTGCAGTGGATAGAGAGCCGGCCTAGGGTCAGGAAGACTCATCTTCCTGAGTTCGAATCTGTGTGACCCTGGGCAAGTCACTTAACTCTGTTTGCCTTGGTTTCCTCATCTGTAAAATGAGCTGGGAAATGGCAAACCACTGCAGTATCACTGCCAGGAAAAGCCCAAATGGGGTCACAAAGAGTCAGACATGATTGAAGAAACTGAACAACAAGCCTATAGGAATCTACCAGGCAAGCCAGTGTCAGCATGTGTAAATAAACTGGAAGCCTGCCAGTATATGGCTCAGAGATACTTTAGGGGCACCTGAGCCCTGCAGTGCTCTGTAATGGGGAATAGGGGCCCAGAATTAGCAGACAGAGAAATTCCAGGGGGCTCAGAAACCTATAGCACTCTGGCCACTGACATGTGGGAAACAGCAGGCTGTGCTCAGAGTATGAAGCTCTAGGAAGCCTCAAGGCTGCAGTACTCTGACCTGAGATGTTTCAGGTGGCCTGGAAGCCTATAGAACTCTGTGCCAGGAGGCAGGAAGCCCAGGGTTCTCAAATAGGGAGGGGGAGAAGGAGACAGGGGGAGGGCTTGAAACCCCTAGTAATCTGAGAGAGGATTTGGTTCCATCAGTGCTATGACCAGGAAATCCCAGGGAAGCCAAAGTCTATGACAATCTGACTTGAGATGTTCCACAGGTCCCTGGACACTTTAGCACTTTGAACCCTGACAATCAAGGAGGCTTGACACCTGGAGTGCAGAGCACCAGGGAAGGAGGAAATTAATTGCAATCGCCAAAGTAATTGAGGGCAGGACCCAACAGGGCTTTGCTATTCTATCTCCTCCTTTACTCCTGTCTCACGTGAAGAGGTGGCCTTACTCCTTGCCAAGGCAAACCGCTCTACCTGCACAAGGGGTCCCAATCTGTCTTATCTCTTCCAATAGATGGCATCTGCTGTCATTCTCAGTCTCTCACTCATCTTCAATCTTTCCCTGTCTACTAATTTTTTTTATTTCCAACAAACATGTTCATATCTCCCCGGTCTCAACCTCCCCCGATTCGATCTTCCCATCTCTGCTAACTCCTTCCTTTACTTCCTCTCCCTCTGTTCACATAGGGTGTCACACCCCTACCCGACGGTGCTGTGCCCAAAGGAATATACATTTTGATCACTGAAATCTCACAAGATATCTTTGAGTTTATCAGCTAGATTTCTTTCTTAAGGACCATGCCTTAAACCCAAATCACTCTGAATTTCATCAACTGGGCAACAAGAGATCCCATGACAAGCTCTACTTGGTCATTGTTTCGGCCCTGATTGGCTCAGAGTGAGTGTAAACAGTAACTGTTTCTGTTTTGGCCAGAAATCTTGAGGGTCTTCCCCTCCAAGACTGGTTTTTTTTCTTTTTTTACTAGGTAAAAAAGGCCATTCTTTGCCTCATTTCTTACCCAGCCTTAATCATTGAATGGGCTTGCCTCAATCAAACTGGAATAAAATGGGAAAGATCTTAACTTAAAAACACCAAGATCTCCCACTGTGACCCGGGCCATCTCCAGTCATCCTGATCTCTATCTTGCCACTAGACTCAGATGGCTCCAGGGTGAAAGTGAGGCTGGTGACTTTGCACAGTCCTACCTCACTTAAATCCAATTTACTTGAAAGTTATGGCATCACCTTCCTCTTCGAGAATGAAGGACAAACAAGATCCCTGCTCACTGTCATTCTCAATCTCGTCTGCCCTTTGGGGCAAACTCCTCGAGAAGGCCCTCTGCAACAGATGCTCCACTTTCTCTCCTCTATCTCTCTTCTTAACTCCTTGTAATCAAGCTTGACCTCACGATGGCACCAAAGCCACTGTCTCCAAATTCACCAGGGATCTCCTAATTTCAAAATCCAAGGTCTTTTTAAAATCCTCGTTCTTGTTGGTAACTCTACAGTCTTTGAGCTTTTCATGACTCTCTTCCTCTTCAAGCCTGCTTCTTGGCAGGTTTTTGGGGTGCCATTCTCTCCTGGTTCCCCTCCTGCCTGTCTTCGCTTGCTTCTCGGCAGGTTTTTGGGGTGCCATTCTCTCCTGGTTCCCCTCCTGCCTATCTTCACTTGCTTCTTGGCAGGTTTTTGGGGTGACATTCTCTCCTGGTTCCCCTCCTGCCTATCTTGCCGCAGTTTCCTTTTCTGACTCTTTATCCACGCCATGTTCTCTAACAGTAAGTGCCCCACAGGGTTCTTCTGTCCTGGGCCCTCTACACGACCTCACTTGGCAATCTCGGGGCATTTAATTATCACCTCTATTTTGATCATTCTCTTTTCTTCTTCTTTTCCTTTCTGTCAGTCAAGGCAATTGGGGTCAAGTGACTTGTGCAGGGTCCCACTGTTAGTAACTGTCTGAGACTGGATTTGAACTCAGGTCCTCCTGACTCTGGGTCTGGGTGCTCTATCCCGGCTGCCCCTGATGATTCTCAAATTTACCTATTCTGCACTAATTTCTCTGCTGACCTCCACTATCAAATCTCCAGCTGCCTTTCGGACATCTCCAAATGGATGTCCAAGAAGACATCTTAGACTAATTATCTTTCCTCAACTTCTGCCCACATCCAAAATTCTCTATGACTGTCCTCCCAGTTACCCAGACCTGCAAACTAGGCAACATCCTGAACCCCTCCCTATCTCTCACCCTTCCCATATCCAGTCTGTTGTCAAGGCCTGCCAATTGTCGTAATATTTCTATTGCCACCACTCTGGTGCAGGCCCTCATCTCCTCATATCTGTACTATTTTAATAGCTTGGCAGTTGGTATGCTTGCCACAAGTCTTTGCCTACTTCAGTCTGTCCTCTACTCAGTTTCCAAAGTGATCTGCCTAAAATACAAGTGTGAACGTGTCACTCCTCTACTCTACAAACTCCGGCGGTATCTGACACCCTCAAGATCAAATGCAAAACTCTCTGTTTGGTGTTTGATGAGGTGTAGGTTCTGGGAGCCCCCTTGAGCTCTCCTTGAATCTTTGAGGTACAGGCTCTGGGAAACTCCTTGAAGTCTGATTAAATCTTCCCACTTGAGGAGGCATTTGCAGAGGCCATAAGTTTTTCATTGTGGCTGGGCCCAAACCTCTGTTACTAGCTTAACCTTCCACTGTCCATCTACTTCCTACCCTCGAGCCTATCAAAATATCAATCCACCCTGGCATTGACCTCGTTAACTCCTCCAGAAGACCCTCCCCAAACTCATTACTGGAGTCTGACTTCATTGACTCCTGAAGACCCTCTCCAAACTCTTCCTCTAGACCACCCCTAGATTCCTCTGTATATAAGACCCCATCTTCCCTCCATGTGGTGTGAGAGCGCCATAGAACGCCCTACGCAGACTTGCTCTGTCCTGCTTGCCCCATGCAAGCATCGCAGATACCGAGGCTCCCTAAGAGTCCACCCCATATGGTGAACTTTCAATAAACTTCACCTTTCTTTGGATGAGAGAAGACTTGAGTCGAATTCATTCACCAGGACCCGGCGTGTGGGTATTTTGGGGTCTTGAGCATCCCTAACCCTCTTTATGGGTAACCTCTTCAGCATTCAAAACACTTAATAACCCAAGCCCCCTCCTCTAACTTTCTAGTCCTCTTAAATCTTACACTCCTTATAAACTCTTTGGTCCAGTGACCCCAGCCCCTGTGTTCACCTTGAACAAAATATTCCGTTCTCCAGGCTCCAGATATTTTCTACTGTCCTCCACACCTGGAACGCTCTCTCTCCTCATCTCCTCTGGCTTCCTTCAAATCCCAACTAAAATCCTATCTTCTACAAGAAGTCTTTGCTAATTCTTTTGAATTCTAGTGCTTAGCTTATTTGTTCATGTTTGTTTCCCCCATTTAATTGTGAGCTCCTTGAGAACAAGGACTGTCTTTCAGGGTTCTTCTTATCCCCAGCACTTAGCACACAGTCATCACTTAATAAATTCTTATTGACTGACTGATTGTTAAAAAATGGCGGAGGGGATGGAGCCCAGTCCTGGCATAAACTGCCTCATTAGGAACTGAGTATAGAGTCATGGTCTAAAATAAGCAGATAGCCAAACACTATGAAGAAATATTATGGATCAAGATATGTCTACCGGTACACTCAGTAGAATAAAATAACTCTACAACAACCACAAGCAGAGTCACAAAGAAAAAAATGTCATGAACACAAGGACTACAAGATTCTCTGGAAGAAATGAGGCAAGAGATTAATGAATGTAGTAAGAGCTTTGGAGGATTAAGTGCAGTTTCGGACATGTTGAGTTTAACATATCTTCTTGGACATCCAGTTGGAGATGTCTGAAAGGCAATCGAAAGGACGGTAAGTGGTTTACAACAGAAGGTAGAAAATCTTACCCAAGTAACAGACTCTCTGAATATTTGAACAGAGGAAACAGATCTCAATGACTTCAAGAGACAAAAAGACATTTTAGAATGAAATTAAAAGATTTTTTAAAATAAAATATTTAAAAAATTATCTGTTGGGTTTTAAATTATCCCTCCTTGACTTGTCAAAAATAAATGACCTGGAAAACAAGTTAAGGGGAGAAGGCTGTGGACACCATGAAAACCATGTCTTCCCCCTACCTCTAAAGAGGAGTAACACTTGGCATAGTAAAGTACTGTAATGGATGGAGAGCCAGCATTGGTGTAATAAAGGCCTGGGTTCAAGTTCTCTTTCTAACACATACTAGTTTTATGACCCTGGGAAAATTAATTAACATCTCAGTGGTCCAGGCAACTGTCCATGGCTGTATCGCCAATCTGCATTAGTAGGGAGTTTCTTCATAAGGAACTTTTTACAAGAAAGGAAATATTTTCCCCCTAACTTCTACCTTCATACAAGTCCATGTACAGAACTCCAAAAATCCTGGGGTACTCTGCTCAGGACTAGCAATTACTCTTCAAATACATTCTTTAGCTATATTCCTTCTACTCCACTCACTCAGAATGCCATGGAATCACTGATTTTGATCTAACAGTCATCTTAGAGGACAGGAGAAGCAGATAGGTGATGCCATGGAGTCTGGATCTGGAACTAAAAAGACCTGAGTTCAAATCTAGCCTCACACATTTACCAGCTGTGTGACTGTGGGCAAGTTGCTTAACCTGTGTGCCTTCGTTCCTTCAACTGTAAAACAGGGATGACAATAGCCCTACCTCCCAGGGTTGTTGTGAAGATCAAAAGAGAGAATATTTGTAAAGCCCAGTGTCTGGCATTTAGGTGGGTGCTGTATAAATGCCGGAAGTGGAACCTAAGTTCAAATCTGGCCTCAGACACACACTGCTTATGTGACCCTGGACAAGTCATTTACCTTCTGCTTGCCTTTATCCACTGGAGAAGGAAATGACAAGCCACTCAAATCTTTGCCAAGACAACCCCAATTGGGTCAAGAAGAGCTGGACGCGACTAAATGACTAAACCACAACACATAAAAGCATATTCCTTTTCCCCTCTTCCCTTTCCTTTTGTCCAAATCTCTCATTTTTTAGAGAGAATCAAAGCAGAGAGAACCAAAGCCCAGGAAAAAGTCCTACCTACCCCTCTTTCTGATGTTTCTTCAAATAGTTAAAGATTGTTGTACTTCCTAAATCTCTTTTCCTACTTAAACAGTACCATGTCCTTCGAACATTATGCCTAGGAAGGATCTTCATCATCCTCTGAGGACTGGGTGCTCCTCTGAAAATGTGGTGCCCCGAACTGCATCAAAATAATGCCAGAGTGGTTTGGCGGAGTTCCTGTGGAACTATTTCCCAGCAGCTTCACCATTTTTGGACTTCTTTGGAGCTGTCTCTGCATCTAGGTCTCCTGCTAGTATCTTCCCCTCTCCTGCCTGCTTTTCAGCTTCCTTTTGTTTGTAGTCTTCCCCCAATAGATTTTAAGCTCATAGAGGGCAGGAGCTCTCTTCGCTTTTATTTCTACCTCCAGGGTTTAGCACAGTGTCTGGCACTTAACAGACATTGAATAAATGTTTATTATTGTCTTGCTTGTTCCCTTTGCTATACTTCTGTTTTTGTTGTTTAGTTGATCAGTCATGTCTGACTCTTTGTGACCCCATGTGGAGTTTTCTTGGCAAAGAACCTGGAGTGGTTTGCCATTTCCTTCTCCAGATGAAGAAACGAAGGCAAACAGGGTTAAATGACTTGCCCAGGGTCACATAGCTAATAAGTTTCTGAAGACAGATTTGAGCTTGGGTCTTCCTGACTCCAGACCTGGCACTTTATCCACTGTGCCACCTAGCTGCTCTATACTTCTGCTAATTTGCCTAATTAAGCTTTTTTGATAGCCAGGAAACACCACTGACTCAGATTGAGTTCGGAAGTCAGCTGATTTTTTTCAAACGAATTTTTCAACAATTTCCTCTAACTTGTAACTTGATTCTTTAAACCCAAGTAAAAAATTTATACTTATTCCCATTAATTTTCATTTTGAGAGAATTGTAAAATCACAGAATCTTAAAGTTGGAAGGAATCAGTGATAATCTATCACAGATTAGGAAACTGAGGCTCAGATCGATCAGGTGACATGGGCAATGGCGCATATGGAGTAATGGTTTAGCCAGGATTAGAACCTTACTATATGGACAGAGACAGATGGACAGACAGAAAGAAGGAATATGAAGTACTTATTAGCTATGGCACTGGGCTAAGCCCTGGGAATACAACCACAAGAAAGCAAATATAAGTCCTTGTCCTCAAGGAGCTTACATTCTCAGGGGAGAAGACAACAAAAGGAAGATGGAAAGAATAGGGGGGAAAGAAGAACATCCTCTCAGTGGCACCCAACATGGGCGGGCAATGATTAATCGCGTCTTCTTTCTACCAGGCAACACTGCTTCTCTGTTGGTTTTGCTCTGTCTGGCTGACTGGATTCTTCCTGAACTTCACTGCTTTCTATTTTTTGTAGATTTCTTTTTCTCTAACCTAGCCATTTCCATCTAGCTATATTATTTGCATATTGAATAATTACGCCTTCAATGGCTTCAAGTAACTGAGAATGTTTTTTGAACAGAACAGTGGTGAGGACAGAGTTCTGGACTATGGCACTATAAATCTTCCTCCAAACTGACTTTGATCTGTTAATCATAAAGTTATGAGAGGCTCTGTTTACAGCCTTATGTAATTGCAAATATCTGTGGTATTTTGTTGTTATGCCAGGATAACGTGAAGTTAGTTTGCACTGATCTGTTCTTTTTTTTTTTTTTTGCTTTTTGGAAGGAGGAAGGCAAGGCAATTGGGGTAAGTGACTTGCCCAAAGTCTCACGGCTAGTAAGTGTTAAGTTGTCTGAGGCTGGATTTGAACTCAGGTCCTCCTGACTCCAATGTCGGTGCTCTATACACTGTGCCACTTAGCTGCCCCCATTCTTTTTTTTTTTTTAGTTTAATTTTTTTTTAAATTTTGTTTACTTTTAGTTTTCAACATTCATTTCCACAAGATTTTTGAGTTACAAATTTTCTCCCTGTCTTTCCCCTACCTCCACCCCAAAATAGCAAGCCTACTGAATACCCCTTCCCCCAATCTGCTGTCTTATATCCTCTCCCATGTCCCCTCTAACTTTCTAGTAGGGCAAGATGGATTTCTATACCCCAGTGCCTGTATATCTTACTTCCCAGTGCTGCCCCCACTCTTAATGAACCCACATGGTCTTCTAGTGATCAATGATAACCTTTCAGTAATTGCCAGAATTTAGGGAGTAGACCCCCATGACACCACACGGTTTAATAGCCTCATTTGGATGGATTGCTATTTACATATACCTAAGGGTTTTATTCATTCTTTATTTATTAAGTACTTGCTAGACTTTTAACATTGCCTTAAATTTTTTTTTTGGAGGGGGGGAACAGAGAAGCCTAAAATGTGAGCTCAAAAGCTCACAATCTAGTTTGGCAGACAAGGTGCATACATACAAAAAGTCAACAACAATTAACCCTTTTCACATTCTTCCTTTCATACCCCGTGTTCCAGCCAAACTGGACTTTCTCCCCCTAACTCAGCATTCCATGTCCCATTTTTGTGGCTTACGCTGGCACAATTCTAACTGCCAGGAAGTTCCTTCTTGCATCCAACTAACATTGGTCTCTTTGCAACCCTTACATATTGTTCTTGACAAAACTGAGATTGTATGACTCAATTCCCACAAGCCATCTGCTCTGCCTGGAAAACACTCCTTGCTCGTCTCTGCTTTTCTGAGTCCCCAGGCTCAGCACAGGTGCTGCTACTTCTGACTTCTTCCCAGCAGTGACTATTCTTACTCTCTTAACTCATTCCTGGGGGCTTGGATCTCTCTGTTACAGCTTTACTCCCTCTCTGTGTATGTGCCATATTTCCCACCCTGTCAAATCTGCCTAACTAAGTAGAATGATGAACTTTTTGACAGCAGGGAATATTTCATTATTGTTTTCAGAAAAAAAAAATTTTGCCTACATTTTTATAAACCTCCAGGTAAGTGTTCCCTTTCTTCTCTGCTCTTAGACCACGACCATAGCTGCATTGACCATACCTTTAGCAAAGTGAGGCCATCCCTACCAATGTCCCATCTTGATAGTATGGGGCTACACTGAAGACTCAGTGAAAAGCTTCCTCTTGCCTCTATGGAGAGGGCGGGTTTGTTTCCTGTAGAAAAACAGCCTCCGAGGGGGGCGGAGCCAAGATGGTGGCATAGCAGCAGCAACATATCGCAGCTCTCACATAGCCACCCCAAAATACCCATAAAATATGACTCTAAACTAATCCTAGAACTCGAAAACGCACACAAATATACCTTCCACTAAAGTCAGCT
>CM053591.1:7575459-7602843 GCA_028646515.1 Pseudochirops corinnae | reverse complement strand
TTTAAGGTGTTCTTTTCTTCAGTCAGATAGTTGATTCTCTTTTCATGATTTTCTTGCATCATTCTTATTTCTCTTCCCAATTTTTCCTCCTCTTCTCTCATTTGGCTTTCAAAATCCTTCTTAAGCTGATCTATGGCTTGTAGGAAGTCTTCATGTTTCTTGGAAGCTTTTGGTGTGGGAGTTCTGACTGTATTGTCTTCCTTCCATTCCCTGCTTTGATCTTTCTTGTCCCCAAAGAAGGAATCTAGAGTTTGGTTGCTGTTCTTTCTTTGCTTCCTTTGCCTGCTCATTTTGGCCAGTCAACGATTTTTGAGCTCTGTGGAACTCTGCTTCCAGAGGGGAAAGCTCTGTCTCAAATTGCTAGGGTTTTCACAGCTGCCAGAGTTATTGGGAGGCTGCCGTTTTTTTACAGCCCCACCAGCTTTGGCTCACTGGAAACGCACCCCAGGACCACCACCCAAGACCACGGTCCGGATCCACACCACTCAACACAAGAGCACTTGGCCTCTGAACGATCGCTTGGCCCCCCTGCAGTCTGCAGGTCAGGAGCTCTGAAGCAGCAATGTGGAGGTGGGTGCAGGGCCTGCACTTCTGCCGCTTCCTTGCCCTGGAGGCGGTTTGGCCAGACCTGCTTTTCTCCCCCAATTTTAGCGGAGTTCCACTGAACTTTCACTTAGTCCTTTTTTTCTTATGGCTTGATAAATCTGGAAACTGCCACAGCTGCCACAGATCCACTCTCCTGAAGCTCCAGCTGTGGCTCGGCTCGTCCAGCCACCCCCAGGGCAAAGCTGGGGTTTCAGGCTGGGCTGGTTTTGGCTCCCAGCATTGAGATGGTCCCTTCAAGCCGAGCTGCCTTCAGCGGGAGTTATATTTGTGTGTGTGTTTAAGAGCCCTAGAATTTGTTTAGAGTCATATTTTTTGGGTATTTGATGTGGCTGTGTGGGAGCTGCCGTACCTTGCTGCTCCTACACTGCCATCTTGGCTCCCAATAATTTAATTTTAAAAAAAAAAACAGAATAAAAATGTTTCCAATTCTATTACAGCAATTTCCCTCTCTAGCTTTGATTTGTTATTAGTCATTTATTTGTGTCCAATTCTTCATGATCCCATTTGGGGAGGGTTCTTGGTAAAGATACTGGAGTGGTTTGCCATTTCCTTCTCCAGCTCATTTTACAAATGATGAAACAGAGGCAAACATAGTGAAATGACTTATGCAGGGTCCCACAGTTAGTGTCTGATGCCAGATTTGAACTCAAGATGAGTCTTCTTGACCCCAGGTCCCACACTCTATGCACTATGGCACTACCTAGCTGCCCCCATATCCTATCCCTAGCTTTCCATCATAATCCTATGAACATTATCAGGCTTTCTGTTAATGCTTCTTGAAATCTTCCAATTACTCCTCTTACATGGACACCTTTATTTTTTTTTTATTCCAGTTTATTCCAGTCATTAGGGCAGCAGTTTCATCTCATACTCTCACTCCTAGAGATAGAGCTTTCCTCCAAGAAGCTAATTACTCCCATCTTTGCCCAATGTTTCATGTAGTCGATAGAGGAATCCAGTTCAAAGCGGAGATAAACAATTTTAGTTTGATTCACATCCTCTGTTACAGCAGGATTACTTCAAATTTAAGAGATCCCTGTGGTGAGGAGGGCTGCTGTGTGTTAACTGCACCTGTTGTTTCAAAAGAATATAAAACTTCTATGGCCCAGCATCCTGAGTGCCACATCACTCCAGCCCTGTCCAAAGTCTAATGTCTGTCCATAGGGTACAGTCATTGAGTTTCTAGGGAACATGGGTAGTGCTGAAAGGAAGTTTCAGACAATCAGTTTTTAACAGTTATTACAATCATGATGTAAAGAGTCAGAGTTATTTTTTTTTTAATTTGAGGTTAGAAAACAAGTTTTGATTTTCTATTTCCATGACAAATGTTTTCATTTTTATGGATAAATTTGAGGTCCTAATTAAATAGGTGATTCTTTTTTTTTTTTGGAGGGGGGCAGGCAGGGCAGTTGGGGTTAAGTGACTTGCCCAAGGTCACATAGCTAGTAAGTGTTAAGTGTCTGAGGCTGGATTTGATCTCAGGTCCTCCTGACTCCAGGGCCAGTGCTCTATTCACTGCACCATCTAGCTGTCTCAATAAGTAATTCTTAATATCATGAAAACAATAGTGACTCACTCCTCTACTGAGCTTTGTAGCTACAGAGTGCTTCAGGTTACATCTTATCACATGTGTGCCTTTTCAATGTTTCTATTTCAATTTTACAGGTGAGAAAACTGAAGAAAAAGACAATCACGATTAGAACTTGGGTCTTTTTGACTCAAGTGAAGTGGTTTTCTTTTTTGTTTCTGATAAAATAGTTTTTGTTCCTGGGAAAATATAGAAAAACAAAAAACAGGGTGAAAAATTGGACCAGACCAAGTATTCACAGAGGAGATAGCTCTATGCTAGAGGTAACACAGACATGACACAGACGAATTAATTCTCATGGCATTTGAAAGAGTAAAAAATATAAAAAATGGGGGAGTGGACTGGGGAAATCTTTAAACTTAACAGTATCAAAAACAAAAAAAAAAGATGACCAATTAAACATTAATAACTACTAGCCTCAAGATATTTTAACAAGAAAGCGAGACGGGTCAGAAGTGTACATTAGGAAGGTTATTTGGGCAATTATTTGAAGGAGAAGAGAGAGAGGGAGCAGTAAGATCTGCTACAAGGTTGACAGTAGGCTACAACAGTCCAAGAAGAAGTCAGGAAGGGCTTAACCAGAGTAGCAGCAGTGAATGAATAAAGTAAAGAGATATACCAACCATCGTATGGACTTGACAAGAGATAAGATGTGGAAGAGGGAGGAGTCGAAGATGATTTTAATATTTTAACCTGGCTGCTGTTCAGTCATTTCAGTTGAGTTCAACTCTTCGTGACCCCATTTGGTGTTTTCTTGGCCAAGATACTGAAGTGGTGCCATTTCCATCTCCAGGTTATTTTAAAGATGAGGAACTGAGGCAAAAAGGGCTAAGTGACTTGTCCAGGGTCACATGGCTAGCAAGTGTCTGAGGACAAATTCGAACTCGGGAAGAGGAGTCTTTCTGAGTCAGGTCCAGCACTCTCCACTGTGCTGTACTGATTGGTACAATATTATCTTTTAACAGGACTAAGTTCATCATCTTTTCATAGGAGGAATAAGTAGCAGATTGTTGCTGTTCTGGTGTTTTCAGACCCTATTCGGGGTTTTCTTGGCAGAGATATTGGAGTGGTTTGCCATTTCCTTCTTCAGCTCATTTTATAGATAGGAAACTGAGGCAAACAGGGTGAAGTGACTTGCCCAGGGTCACACAGCCATTGAGTGTTTGAGGCTGGATTTAAATTTGTGAACATCAATCTTCCTGGCTGTAAGCCTGGTGCTCTATCCGATACTGTGCTGTCTAGATGAGATGCAAAGTTAGGTTGGGAGGATGGCAGGAGAATAAACAGAAATAGGGAATTTGGGAGAAGAGTTAAGCTTAGAGTAGGAACATGATAAGTTGTGTTTCAGGAATACTGAGTTATGCAGGGTGTTCCCAGTGGAGATGTTGAGCACAAAATTGGTGATACATAGGAATTTAGAGGAGGGATCATGAATAGATAGAGAGATTGGAAGTCACATGTACAGGGTGCTAAGTGAACTATCAGCAATAGATGAGATCACCAAGAGAAAATATACAGAAAGAAGAGAAGGCAGCCGTGGCCAGACAGTGTTAGGCAAATCTAACCTGTCTGTGCTTCCAGGTCTGATCTGTAAACTGAAGATAGTAATCACTAGTTCTACCTTACAGAGACAGGATATTTTAAGGATAAAAAATGATGTTGGTCATTTGCCCTGGAGCTTACAGGGTAGCTTATACTTTCCAAGAGGCCAGGAAGGAAGAGAGCACTATTTAGATGAGCTGTCACCCTACCTATAATTACACACCTTTTGTGACTCCTTGTCAGGCAGCTAGATGATATGATGGATAGAATATTGAAGTAGGGCTGCTAGGTGGTGCACTAGATAGAGCGCCAGGCCTGGAGTCAGAAAAGAACTGAGTTCAAATCTACCCTCAGACACTTACTAGCTGTATGACCCTGGGCAACTCACTCAACTCTGTTTGCCTCAGTTTCCTCATCTGTAAAATGAGCTGGAGAAGGAATGGCAAACCACTCCAGTATCTTTGCCAAGAAAACTCCAAGTGGGCTCAGTCACAAGGAGTTGGATATGACTGAAGTGACCAAAGAACAACAACAAATGGTTTGTCTCAGAAGATATTTTGAACTCGGGCTGTCAACACACTGGACCAAATAAGGGGATGAGTTCACAAATGATACATTCATCTAAATTGCATGGAAAGACAAAGTAAATCACTCTGGGTGAAAAAGTCCATTCAGAGTCTAAATTACTTGGATCCCCAATCTGTGCAGATCAGATAAGTCAAACACAGGGGCAGGAAGATATATGAGAAGAGTACTGGGTTTGGAATCAACCGAACTAGATTTTCATGAGGACTCTGCTAGTCAGCCAGCATTTATTAAGGGCCAAGCTTTTTTCTTTTTTGCTACTTAGGTCATGTCCTAAGCACAGACTTAGGTCCTGCTTGTGTGACTATAGGCAACTCATCCAATATCTCTGGGCTTTAGTTTCCTCACTTATAGAATGAGGTGATTACATCAAATGATTCTGCGTAGTTCTAAATCAACTCCTCTATGAAAATGGCCTCTTCCCTTGGTGTTGGGTAGGCAAAACATGAAAAAATAGCTCATGTTAAAAAAAAAATTGGGGAAAGGAAAACTGATGTAAGGAGCTGATCCCTAGTCTGGGAATTAGGCCTGGCTGTAGATACCACACTTTGGCAAGTTACTTAATCTCCGTGTGTGGGGTAGTCCGACATTGTCAGTAAAAGGTAAAGCATTGTATTTGCCCAGCTCTACATGATTCATTAATTCTTTTAAAATCTGTAGAGTGGTTTTTGGTTCCTCAGAAGCACAACAGCAATTCAAGTTACTGAAACCAATGACTGATGTGGATTCCAATAAAATTGACTTAAAAATTGCACAGCTTCATTTGTTTGATCAAATGTATTTCCTCTGACTTTTACTGTGGAGATTGCAAATTTCCATAAAACCTCACAAGCATAGGCTATGATTTCCTCCTGCCAAAGTCTTTTTAATTCAGGTCAACAGGTTATGCAGTCACTGAAAATGTGCTGTCAAGTCAAAAATCTATCAGGAACTAACAAAAATTTACAAGAGTAATAATGCCCATTGACCCCACTGGTTAAAGGATCAAAACACATGATTACAGAAATTTTGAAGAAGGAAGGTGATATCACCTAAAATTTTTTTATTTGGACCAAAGATCAGGAAAATGTAAATAATAATTTTGAGGTGCCTCCTGAAATCCATTAAACTTGCAAAAAATAGTTTAAGATGAAAGAATTTTCTGGTGTTCAGAAACAAGCATGCTATTACATTATTGGTGGAACTATAAATTTGTACAATCTTTCTGTAGAACAATCCTGCAAAATAAAATAGGAGTTATACAACTGATCATACTCTTTGACTCTGTGATCCACTACTATAACTATATCTTAAGAAAGTTTTTAAAAGGATAATGAGGTTTATCTCTTTCTTGTGAAAATATTCATTGCTGCCTTACTTGTAATAACACAAAAGTGGAAAAACTGGAAAAAGTCACTTAAGAATGAATGGGGTCAGCTAGGTGGTACAGTGAATAGAGCACTGGCCCTGGAGTCAGGAGGACCTGCATTCAAATTTAACCTCAGATACTTAACACTTACTAGCTGTGTGACCTTGGGCAAGTCACTTAACCCCAACTGCCCTGCCTTCCCCCCTCCAAAAAAGAAAAAAAAAATAATGGCTGAGTAAACTGTGGGATAATAATGTAATGGAACCTTGTTGAACTATAGAACGGTAAATATTAAGAACACAAAGAAATATGGAAAGATTTATACAAAGTGGTGAAAACTGAAGAGAACAGACTTAAAATTACATATGTCCTATGTCCCTTTAAAATAATAGCAACAAAATCTTCTAAGTGCATTGATGCAAATGTAATCAGAGGGGAATACTAGGTAAATAAGATGATATTGATGGGTAGATTGATAGATAAATAATAGATTGTTGTTGTCATTTATCCTTCATTTTTGAAGAGGACCAATGGGGCCACAGGGGAGAGCTGGGTGACAGGTGGACACCAAAAAGATGAGCACCCCTGAAAACATAAGCGCTAGTCCTCCCTTAGCACCACACATACCCCAGGTGATAGAGTACTTACTGAACTCTTAACTATGAGCCAGATCTAGTGGTAAGTGCTGGGTATACAAATAAATGTATGTATACCCAGCAAAAATACAGACAGTCTCTGCCTTCCAGGAGCTTCTATTCTAATGGAGGAAGACGCCAAATAAAAGGAAGCTGCAAAGTGGAGAGTGGGAGAATGGAGAACAAATGGAAGTTGTATGGAGAAATTCACCAACTGGAGGGGGTGGAGGAATCTCCTAGGATGTTAATGTTGTTATTTCATTTAATGTTTTTCCTTTCATCAAAATGTAAATAATTCACTGTGGACTCTGCACCTCAGACAGTAAAACACTAAGCTCTCTTATTTCTCACCAATTGATTTAAGGACTAGAATAATGCTCTACCTGAATTCTATCTGTTTAAAAAAACATCAAGGAACCCATCTGTAACACACTTACATTAAGGCAGGGTAAGGCTCTTAGCAGTTGTACTTGAAGTTCTTAACATAATTAAAGATTTGAAACAAAAAACCAACCTATTCACAGAGGTTGAACTACTAGTTAGCATATCTTCCTGTAATGTTTAAGAGCTAAACAACTGTCTTTAGAGCAGTGGTTCTCAACCTGTGAATCGTGACCCCTTTGGGGGTCAAAGGACCCTTTCACAGGGATCACAGGGGTTGCCTAAGACCAGTAGAAAACACATATTTCCAATGGTCTTAGGAACCGAGACACGGTTACTCTATCTGTCTCCAGGCGGGTCTGCCCACACACGAGTATTAAAGGGTCCTGGCATTAGGACCACTGCTTTAGAGCATCTCATTAGCACTGGTTAAAAAAAGATTCAGGGTTCACATTTCTCACTCATGGCAGAGTTTTAAAATTGAATAGGGGCTTAGTAGGGGTGGGCTGGTGAATGCTTAACAACTTACTCCAGGAGAAACATGCATGATGCATTTTTAAACTTCATTATTAACATTTCTCCATCATTTTTTCAAGTCTAAACACTCTTAAGCCCTATTTGTAACATCTGAAGATTTCTAAGCTGTGAATACTCACACTGAGATTGTTTAGTTCTATCCCCTCATTTTTCATACAAATCTTGGTGAAATAAAGTAAACACTAATATGTTTGGGTGTTTTAAGATTAATATCCAAAATTATCAAGTCCATACCAGTTGGTTAATCATGGTCTCTGAAAGTCAGCTGAATGCAAGAAACATTTGCTTTGGTCTAGGGGTCTTTGGAACCCAGAAACGCAAGGGTAAAGGGCAAGGGTCTGCCTTGAAAGAATTCGACCATTCAAGCCTTCTTTCAATCCAAGCAGTTTATTAGAACACTGACTGGGGTGGGAGAGACTGCTAGTGAGTCTGCCTATTTGTGACACCAATACAAGCAGATCAGATTTGAAGAATCTGAGCAATTTAATGGGGGCAAGATTGATATTTTATACCAAAAGACTGTGAGAAGATCCGGATGGGATTTAAAAGTGGCAAGTAGCCTAGGGTGGGGCCAGGTGCAGACAATGGAAGGACTTAAGTGGCAGGAAAGCCCCAGTGAAAGGGCAGTTAAAGAGATTATTGTTTGGGAAGGGCCAGGTGTCTCAGGCAAAGGCCAGAGATCTGGTTTCAGGGGTTTTGGGGTCCAGGTCCCAAAAACATGGTCTTTTACTTTTAGAGATCCAGTGCAAATCCCATCCCCCCCCCCCCATCACATTTATTAAGTGGAGAGCATGTACAAGGCATTGGCAGTAATCTCCTCTGGATTCTGAGTTCTGTGAAAGGAGCAGAACCTGCCATCACCAGCCTTTTAAAAGGGGTGGGGCAGCTAGGTGACGCAGTGAATAGAGCACCTAACCTAGAGTCAGGAGGACCTGAGCTCAAATGTGGCCTCAGACACTTGATACTTACTAGCTGTGTGACCTTAGGCAAGTCACTTAATCTCAACTGCCTTGCCTTCCCCCCTCCAAAAAAATAAAATAAAATAAAAGGTGTGATCACACTGATAAGGAAAACAGTACAAGCCTAATGTAATGGAAAGAGTGTTAGATTTGAAGTCAGAGGTCCTGGATTCAAATTTTCATTCTGACCCTACCTGTGTGACTCTGGACAAGTTACTTACCCTTTCTTGGCCTTTGTTTCTTCATGTGTAAAATGAAGGGAATAAATAACCTCTGCAATCCTTTCTGCCTCTAAATCTATTTCCCTCTGATCCTATGCAGTGATTACATATAGAAAAACACACATAGCTGGAATATATCTTACTCTGCATACAAGCATGCATGCATGTGTGTGTGTGCGTGAGTGTGCATGCATGGGCCCTTTCCCCCCACCTCCCACACTAATTTCAATGGTACTGAAGCCCTAGGAACTGAAATGTTTAGAGCAGGAAAGAAACAACAAAGAGCAAGTGTTAAATATGTATAAAAATAAACATCACAAACCAGTCACTGGAGAGTTAACCAAACATCTCCACTTCGGGAAGAAAGAAGTCTGATTACATGGGAGGGTACAAGTAGCCAATATCTGCCTTTTGAAAGGGGGTAGGTGGGTGTGCCCAGGGATATCTTTTGTTTCTTCTGCACAAATTCCATTGTGGAACAAAGTAGCCTTATACCACCTTTGTTGAGGGGCAGCTAGGTGGTGCAATAGAGAGCATGCCAAGTCTAAAATCAAGAAGACTTGAGTTCAAATCTAGCCACAGACACTTCCTAGCTGTGTGACCCTGGGCAAGTCACTTAACCTTGTTTGTCTCAGTCTCCTCATCTATAAAATGAGCTGGAAGAAGGAAATGGCAAACTACTCCAGTATCTCTGCCAAGAAAACCCCAAATGGAGTCATGAGGAGTCAGACAGGACTGAAAATGGCGGAACAACAAAAACACCTTTGCTCACCGACTTTCCCAAGAAATGTGCAAAAATTTTTAGTAGCTGGTTTTTTTTTTTTTTTGCAATAGATTAACCTGTAGGGAAGAAAAGATATTTATAAAAGCAAGGAGGAAAAAGAAACTGTTTCTTACAATTTTTCATCTCATTTTTAGATACCTCCCCCTTATCCTTCCCTTATCTTCAAAATCAGGGAAACCTGAGTGATTCTTTAACACAGCAGTTCTCAACCTGTGGGTCACAACTCCTTTGGGGGTCGCCTAAAACCACGGGAAAACACATATTTCCGATGTTCTTAGGACCCGAGACATGCTCCTCTATCTGTCTCCAGGTGGGTCCACCCACATGCAGATACGCCCACATACAAGTATTAAAGGGTCTCGGCATTAGGAAGGTTGAGAACTACTGCTTTAACAGGACCCACTAAATAATTCTAGACATTGCCTTGCACAGACATGGAAACTCTGTATAGGTCGAAGAGAACCTTTCGCTTTCAGCTTGTTTATCTATGGTCAGATTTGGCAAAACAAGCACTAACCTAGCAGGGGGTTCTGGTGGTTTTCAAAGGTTCATCCCATACCTATGAGGAAAGCCCACCAGTGGAAACACCAAGTCAGTTTTGAGTCCCTCAGAAAGAACTGTGTAATAGCTCTGACCTCACTTTTTTTTTTTTTTTTGCTTTTTGGCGGAAGGAAGGCAGGGCAATTGGGGTCAAGTGACTTGCCCAAGGTCTCATGGCTAGTAAGTGTTAAGTGTCTGAGGCTGGTTTTGAACTCAGGTCCTCCTTACTTCAGGGCCAGTGCTCTATTCACTGGGCCACTAGCTGCCCCCTCTGACCTCACTTTTACAACAACCCCACTCCTCCACCCTCATTCCAGCATCATTCTCTTCAAATGAAAGTTATTAACATTTCCCTGAGTCCTATACCAAGTGATCCTGAAATCTTTGACTGAACAGCTGAACAGGAGAAAGTACCACTATCCTTGAGTTGCTAGGAAACAAGGAGGCAGATCCTGACCTGAATTTTTATCTCAATTTGATGTTACTGGGAAGGCCTAGATTCCCCACAGGGATATATGAGGCAGAGGAAAGCACCTTAAGAACACAGACTTATAGTCCGTTTGAAGAGGAAAACATCAAATATAAGTATAATTGACTTTACCATGATGGGTAGTCTCCTGCAAAAAACTGCAATTAAGTTGGAGATTTTAAATATCCTAGAGGAATTGAGGGAAAAGAAATCTGTAGCAAAAAACTCAGGACAATCAAAATCATTTTATAATGTGATTATTTCCTAATTTGTGTATTTTTCCAACTACAATTTTTCTAATGTGGTATAGAGGAAAAAGTACTAGTTCTGGAGACTGAAGTTCTGGGTTCAGATCCTACTTCTGATGCTTACTACCTGTATTACCTTGGGCAAGTCTTACAGAAACAATGGATAAAATCAGATGATAATACAAAGGAAATATACTGGGATTTTTGGAAAGATTTGGACAACTCTGGGTCTGCAGTATATCAGACAAGGGATTCCAGGGAGTGTCCAGTTAAGCTTAGGGGAAACTTGTAAGATGATTTCATGATCTTTGGTGTGTTCAGCTGTATTTTCCCAGCATGCAGTATTGCTGGTACATTGCCAAAGCGCTTTGCGTGACAGTCATAGTATTTCCTTTTATGATGTGTTGTGTTTGTGTGTTTTTTTTAAAGAAAGGAAAAAAATAAAGAAATTTACATTGCATTGAGCCAAAAGAGAACAGTGTTTTCCAATGAATTTTATAACTACATTTTGCTAAAGATGTTTCTTGTTATTTTTCTGTTTTTGTTAAGGCAAGCCAAAACTCTTTTAAATGGCTAAGGGTTGCTTGTAACTATAAGGTGAGGGAATGAAGTTGAGGGGAGGGAGATGAGAAATTTGAATGTTCTTCCTCCTCAGTCCCTCCACTTGCACCAGATGAATTTGTGAACTGTGAAAGGTCAGAAGATCTGAAATTTCCCTCAGTATTGGTAATGGTACCCTAGAGAAGTGGTGGGAGCTGTGGAACTAGATACACTGAAGAAAGGCAGTTTCAGGACTTCTCAAGGTCACCAACTATGAGAAGTAGAAACCTACCCTTAAGGAGAACTTGATGAGAAAAGAGAAACGGATTTCCACCCAATCAGGAGCTATCAGTTACCTTTTGCCACATGATCTTTTAAAGCTTGAGCCCACTTTCCCCTGGACTTGTAAGTACTTGGGAGCATGTATTCCACGCTTATTTGGGGGGAGGGTATTGGTTCCATAACAATTGTCCTTGCTCTATTTCTCCAGTAAATACACCTTTCTAAAACCTAATTAATACTGGCTAGCCACCCTGTGGGATCCAAGCTTCCAATATGAGTGGGAACTGAAGAGAAGCCCCCACAGAAGGTGGTACATATACGATACTTTTTCTTTCAGGGCCTTTTGCAAACATAAAATCACTATTATTTCAGGAAGATAAAAAGGGCATATAAATTTAACCATGTTTTTTAAACAAATAAAACTATGTTTTTAGTGTATTACATTTGAAATAATAGTTTACTTAGGTAATGATTATAAATATATTAACTTTCATAATTTAACAATTAACTAATAGTTAAATATTAAGCTCAAAAACTAATTAATAATTTATTAATTAATATCTTTGTGTTTTTAAAATTTTTTTGTTTCAAAATCACTGAATTTTTAAAAAACCTCAGAGCTCCTTACTTTGAAGCAACTTGTGAGTAGGCAAAAACTTAAAAACAGAAAAAAACCCTCAAAATTGCAGTTGACAACAAAGTTGTCAAGTTTCTTTCACTTAGTTTACCTCAGGGCATCGAGGAAATGAAGAAAGCAAAGATTTTCAGAAAAGGGGATAAGATTTTTAAAAAAAGATTGAGAAAGTCCCTAAGCCTTAGTCACATGGCACTTTATCTAATCAGTTTTACTTTCTAGATTGTCACTGTTAACAACTTCTGTTTTCCCTGGGGGTTCACTTTTACTGCACTCAGTGGACAGAAACTTTGCCTCATTTGAGAGTAGTTTTCCTGTTTTTTCATGTTAGTTTAATTCTTGATTTGGCCACATTGTACACTGCCTCTAAAACATCTACCAAAGTCTCCAAAAGATGTAGATGAAGGAACCCGATACAGTCAGAAAGCAAAAGGAGTCACAAAGTACACACTAGAAGAGGCAAAATCATCTGAGCCAAACACCCAAAGATGTATGTTTTACATTTCAAAGTATCTTTCCAACACTGAGTCCTAAATATGCCCCTCATTTGGGGAGCCAGTAAAATGTAGCAGTACTGCTATTAGGGCTACGTCCCTACCTTTTAAACTTGTATCTAAGGGACTGGTAAAAATATTGGCAGGAGATAAAATTCCTTCTGTTTCTTGAAAAAAGAAAAGCCTTTCACAATACTTCATTTTGTACATATAAACACAACTACACATAGATTCTCAAAAGTCAGCTTATTTGTATCCAGGTAACTTGGTAAGGAATTTTTGACAAATCAGTAATTCAGATTTACTCATTATAGGAGGTTTATATAAACATCTTCCTAAATGCATAATCTTTAGAAATTACTTTGCAAGAGTAAAGACTGCTTAGCAATAGAGGAACACCTTACCTTAAACATTTTATTCAGCATCCTTAAACAAGATGCAATGTATTGTAGCAAATAGGGAGCTGTCCTTGGGCCAATAAGACCTGGTTCAAGTCCTACTTTTGCCTGGATGCCAAAGACTCAGCAACTCTACTTCACTTCATTCTAATTCACAATCAAGCCAAGACATCACCATGTGATGTCACTGTTCATCTTTGAAAATGAAGGATGGACAACAACCTAATTTCTCAGTGCTCTGGGTAAACTCTCTAAGATTTTAAATTGAGAGAAAATGCTGACTTACATTGGTAGGAGGATCTGGGAGTTCCCTAAATCAATGAAATCATATGCCCAGTCCCCAATTTATTCTAAAATCAATATCATAATCTAAAAGGTTTCCAAAGTTCTGACAATATTAATTCTTGGGGGGAGGGTAATATAAAATTGTCCCCTAAACTTTTTTTAATCTCTTGGAAACTCAGGTTCCTCAACTGGAAAACAGATATAATAAGATCTGGAGTAACAACTTCAAAGGATTCTTAGAAGATGCAAATGAAATAATGTATGTTAGGCTCTTTGCAAATTTTTACTAATTCAACTACATAACAGAGCACTTAAGTATATGTTGTCTTGAAACTGGCATTGCTTAATACACATCGTTTCTGTTCTTCCTAGCTAAATGGTAAACTACTTGACGCAAAGCCTATATTTCATTTCCCAAAAGAATTTAACATAGCAATGAGTAAACAATATTTGATAAATCCTTGTTGGCTGGCTCTAGATGAGAACAACTGAGAGGAACAGAGAGGAGAAATAACTTAAGGTAATACTCAAAGTATCAAAACAACCATCTACTGTAGTTTCTTTTTGGGAAAAGGCACTGTCCCCTGTTCTACTTCCATCAAAGACTTAAATCCCAAAGAACTGGTATTCACAAGCCAGAAGAAATCTAAACAAGTCCCATGGGCTGGGTGGAAGCCAGTGCCACCAGGCAATCACAAAGAGTCAGTGTTTTTGTCAAACACAAGGAGACATAAACAATACAAGCCAAGGGAGCAATTACTCAGGTAGAACAGTTGGAACATCTTCTCACTGGTCTCTCTTTTTGGAAGCCGTTCACAGTTGTGTATACAAGTCATTAAGGATGCTTTTGTGTGGGTGAACTGGACTGACTGATCTGGTTGTATGTGTCTCAGTGACTACAATATGAAAGCTACATGATTTTGCAGATATGAAGCTAAAGGAAAGTCATGGGAATTTTTTTACTGGGGGATCAAGGATCTGGCTCCTTGTTATCCAGCTGTATGAATTTTTTTTTTGCTTCTTTCAGGTTCTAGTCAAGTCTGGTGAGTATCCTGTGTGTTTCTGGAAGATCAGAGATTCCCTGGGTAGGGGTTTCGTTCCACTCCTTTTTGCCAGTCTATAAGCAGTGAGAAAGCATCAAGAACTATACAAAGTAGGTCAGATTGCTTGAGGAGGTAAATTCTGATGAGTTTATCTCAGATATAATTAAGTGACCTAGAAAAGTATGGCGCTCAAATGTGAAAATATATGTAAAATGTTTCGCAAACCTCAAAGTGTTAATTTATTATGATGTTACAGAGTACATTTCTGAAGTTCTCTGTGCCCATTCTCAAGAAACATTTTGGGAATAGTGTTATCACAGCTGTGATGCGATTTTGCATACCATAGGGTCTAGCAAGGTACTAGACAAATAGAAAACTTTTTTTTTTTTGCTTTTTGGAGGGAGAAGGTAGGGCAATTGGGGTTAAGTGACTTGCCCCAACATGGCCAGTTTTTTGTGTTAAGTGTCTGAGGCTGGATTTGAACTCAGGTCTTCCTGACTTCAGGGCCCATGGTCTATTCACTGTGCCACCTAGCTGCCCCCCAGAAAACTTTTTTTTAAAAAAGCAATTATTCCCTTATTTACAAAAAAAGGAAAATAATTTCAATTTAGGTAACTTAGTTTGACAATAATCAAGAAATCATGTTTGATCACAATTTTTTTCCTAATGAAGTATTTTACAGTTAGGAAAAATCCATTTATAACACAAAACATTCACAAAACCAACTCTAAAGCATTAAATTATAACAAGTTATAAGACGACTAAATAAAATGATTCTATCATAAAGATTATTTTTCCTTTCACTTCTATACTTATGTATATATTGTAAGCCTAGGAAGCGCTAAGCCACTAGGCTCTTCACTTCCTGGACCCAAGTGTCATTACCTTCATTTGAATAAACTGGACCACTACTACCATGCCTAGGATGTTAAGCCTCTTGATTTAGCACTCCATAGATCTATGCTTCCTTAGCCTCTTGATCCACCCTTCCATCATTTATCTCCTTGCCAATATGGGCATACTACCTTTTTTTCCTCAGGCTCACAGAATCAACATCATCATTGACTCCAGAAAGGGCAAAATGGTAAACAATGTTTTCCTGGTTCTGCTCACTTTACTCACCATCAGTTCATATAGGTCTTTTCAGGATTTTCTGAAGTCTGCCTGTTCATCATTTCTTACAACACAATAGTATTCCATTACATTCATATACCACAACTTGTTCAACCATTCCCCAATTGATGGGCATCCCCTTCATTTCCAGTTCTTGGCCAGTATACAATGAGCTGTTATAAATATTTTTGTACATTTGGGTCCTTTCCCCAATTTTATGATCTCTTTGGGATACAGTCCTAGAAGCAGTATTTCTGGGTTAAAGGGTAGGTACATTTTTATATCCCTTTGGGCATAGTTCCAAATTGCTCCCCAGAATGGTTGGATCAGTTCACAGTTCCACAAAAAATTAGTGTTCCAATTTTCCCACATCATCTCCAACACCTATAATTTTCCTGTTTTGTCATGTTAGTCAATCTGATAGGTGTGATGTGGTACCTCAGAGTTGTTTTGATTTGCATCTCTCTTATCAATAGTGATTTAGAGCATTTTTTCACATGCCTATAGATAGCTTTAATTTCTTCCTCTGAAAACTGCCTGTTCATATCCTTTGACTATTTATCAAGTAGGGAATGACTTGTATTCTTGGAAATTTGATTCAGTTCTCTATATATTTTAGAAACAAGGCCTTTATCAGAGACAGTAGTTGTAAAAATTCTTTCCCAATTTTCTGCTTCCGTCCTAATCTTGGTTGCATTGGCTTTGTTTGTGCAAACTTTTGAATTTAATGTAATCAAAATTATCCATTTTACATTTCATAATGTTCTCTATCTCTTATTTGGTCATAAATTCCTCCATTCTCCATAAATCTGATAGATAAACTATTTCTTGCTCCCTTAATTTGCTTATATTATCAGCCTTTATACCTAAATTATGTACCCATTTGGACTTTATTCTGGTACATGGTGTCAGACGTAGGTCTACATCCAGTTTCTGCCATACTATTTTCTAGTTTTTCCAGCAGTTTTTGTCAAATAGTGAGTTCTTATCTCAGAAGTTGGGGTCTTTGGATTTATCAAACAGTAGATTGCTATAAAATCATTTACTACTGTGTCTTGTGTACTTAATGTATTCCACTGATCTACCACTCTATTTCTTAGCCAAGTACCAAGTACTTTTCATGATTGCTGCTTTATAATACAATTTAAGTACTGGTATGGCTAGGTCACCTTCCCTAGCATTTATTTTCATTAATTTCCTTGATATTCTGGACCTTTTGTTCTTCCAGATGAATTCTGATATTATTTTTTCAAGCTCTATAAATAATTTTTTGGTAGTTTGATTGGTATGACAGTGAATAAGTAAATTATTTTAGGTAGAATTGTCATTTTTATTATATTAGGTCAGCCTCCCCATGAGCAATTGATGTTTTTCCAGTTATTGAGATCTGATTTTATTTGTATGAAAAGTGTTTTGTACAAATTTTCTTTAGTTGTTTAACAGTACAGTATAGAACAAACTGAATATAAAAGTATTGAGGACAGAAGCATTCTTAATGGGATTTAATCTGAACCGGCTGCCTGCTGGTCCTAAAATAAAGACAATGTATGTTCAATCATTTTCAGTCATGTCCAACTCTTCAAGGACCTATTTGGGGTTTTCTGGGCAAAGATACTAGAGTAATTTGCCATTTCCTTCTCCAGCTCATTTTACAGATGAGAAAACTGAGACAAACAAGGTTAAGTGACTTGTCCAGGATCACACAGCTAGGAAATGTCTGTGGCTAGATTTGAACTCAGGTCTTCTTGACTTCAGATCTATTCATACCCTATACCCCAAAGTTATTTAAAAAAAGAAAAAGAAAAAGAGGAGGGAAGGGAAAGGACCCATGTGTATAAAAATGTTTACAGTAGTTCTTTTCCTAATAGAAAAAAAAATTGGAAAATGAAGGGATAACACACCTATTTGGGAAGAGCTAACCAAATCAAGGTATATTAATAAAATGGAATATTATTGTGCTGTAAGAAATGATCAAATAGAAAGTTTCAGAGAAAACTAGGAAAACTCCAAATTGATACAGATAAAGTCAGCAGAACTAGGAGAACAATTTATATGATGGTAACATTGTTATAAGAAAAACAACTTTGAAAGACTTTAGAATTGATTAATGCACTGATCAATCAAAATTCAGAGGGCCAAAGATGAAACATTGTAGTTACCTTCTTCCAGAGGGCTGAGAGGCTCAGGGTGCAGAATGAGATATACATTTCATACATGCTCAGTGTAAGAATTTGCTTTTCTGGACTATGCATATGTGTTATGAAGGTATTCTTTTTTATTTTATTTTATTTTTCATTTGGGCAGGGAAATTGGGAAGGAGAGTTAAAGGCTTACTTTAAGAAATTAAATTTTCATATGAAATGATATATTAAAATCGAAATTTAAAAATTTAAGAATAGTATTAATTTTATATAATAGCAAGGGTACTTAGTATGAAAGGTTGAAAACAAGAAGTAGCTTATTGATATTTCATAAAATGCAATAAGTAATCCATCCACATGCCTTGGTTATTAGTGAAGCCAGATCCCCTGGGTGATAAAGCAATTTCCAGTCTCCTAGGATGTGAGACAGGTGGCAGTATTACACAGCACAGATCAACATGACAAGCCTCTAAGGGAGTAGGATCTTCTTTTCCATATCTCTGTTCCAGTCTAAATTCTGTCTGGATGCCAAGGGACTGCAGAGAAAGAGGAGACAGAATTGCTGGGATAAATGATTGATAGACACCAAGTCACTCTATCCTCTGACAGAAGACAGATAGGTTGGAGAAAGTCTTCCTGGTACCAAAGTCTTTCTGACTGTTATGACAGTTAACCATTTACACAAGCTAAACCCAATAAACAGTAATATAATTCAAAAGAACTGCATGTATTCCTGATTTTGCAGCTCTCAGTATTCTTGCTTGAGTAGTGTTCTTACTGACAACAGACTGATCCAAGTAATGAGCACAGTTCACACTGCTATATATGTACTATGAGAAAAAGCTAGCTGACTAATTGTTTTCAGTCGAATGGTAAAGACGACTGACAAAGTAGAATATGGTCACTACGCTGGACAGATCAAATACAAAGTGAGAGTCTCTATAGACACCAAAAAATTCAGTCCCCAGTTATGGAGGTGGCTATGAAGTCTACCAACAAGGAAGTTGCCTACTGATATTTTGTAAAATTCAATAAGCAATCAGTTCATAAGCCTTAGTTATTAGTGTACCTTGGTCACCTGAATGATACAGCAATTTCCAGTATTCTAGGGTGTGTCAGGTGGCAATATCATTACAGAGACAATACAAATTCTACCATCAGTCAATCAACAAGCATTGATGAAATATGTACTGTGTTCCAGACACTGAGCTAAGTGCTAACTATACCAAGAAAAAGCAAAAATGGTTCCTACCCTCAAGGAGCTTCCATTCTAATGGGGGAGCCAACAAATATATAAATGGGTACAAACCAGATAAATACAGAGTAGATGGAAGGCAGCTCTAATGATGAAAGCACTAGTAACTTGGGAGACCATGAAAGGTTTCTTTGCCAGAGACAGCCATTTATTTGAGTCTTAAAGGAAGCCAACATTTATTAGTGACCTACCATGTGACGACAGGCACTGTCATAGACCCTAGGGCTATAAATGCACAAGTGAGCCAGACCTCAAGTAGCTTATAATTCTTCCAGCAGTAAGCCCCTATTGGGATACCCAACACCCTAAATCATAAAGGCCACTTATATCAGGGCCGGGCTATTCCAAATCCACTGAAGTTGTCTCATCGCAGGTATCTTTTGAGAGAAATTATTATTAATAACCAATGATTTGGGGAGATCCAAAGCTTCCCCCTTTTTCTAAAGTTGTGTTTGCAAAAGTTCAGTCTCTTGAAGGGCAGTATTCATAATGAGATTGGACTTTCTTTTTTTTTTTTTTTGGAGGGGGGAAGGCTGGGCTATTGAGGTCAAGTGACTTGCCCAAGGTCACATGGCTAGTAAGTATGTCAAGTGTCTGAGGCTGGATTTGAACTCAGGTTCTCCTCACTCCAGGGCCAGTACTCTGTTCACTGCACCACCTAGCCGCCCCTGAACTTTCTTAGCCATCTTGTTCATACCCCACCCAGGTGGGGAAGCCATTGGGCTCTATTCAGATTTGGGTGGTAATAAATTCTTTGAATAGATTACCCAAGGATTGGGGGTAACTAAAAGCAAATGACAAAATCAAAGTTCATTTGAATAAGTTCAGTCCTCACTGTAACATTCATTCTTTCATTAATTGTTAACCAATAAGAACTGACTGCCACTCGGGAATTCCCCTCTTCCAATGGGCATATAAGCTGTGAGCTTGTCACTATGATGATCCTGGTCTAAGAGAGAGATGGCCAAATGACCATGTTCTTATTAAAATGTTGGCATTATTAATCAAATGATTAAATTATCCAGAAATTATGTCTCTCAAACTTTTTAAGTGTCATATTCTATGACAAAAGATTTTGTTTTATAAATGTACATATATAATTATACCCAGAATCAGCAGGAGTCAAAATCATGATGATGAGGTGTAGGCTCTGGGACCCACCTTGAGTTCTCCTTGAATCTTTGAGGTACAGGCTCTGGGAAACCCCTTGAAGTCTGATTGAATCTTCCTGCTTGATGAGGCTTTTGCAGAGGCCATAAGTATTTCATTGTGGCTGGGCTCAAACCTCTGTTACTAGCCTGGAGCTCCATTGTCCATCTGTTTCCCACCCTTAAGCCTATGAAAATATCAATCCACCCTTGCATTGACCTTATTAACTCCTCCTGAAGACCCTCCCCAAACTCCTCCTCTAGACCACCCCTAGATTCCTCTGTATTTGACCCCATCTTCTCTCCATGTGGTATGAGAGTGCCATAGAATGACCTAGCACAGACTTATTCTGTGACAGACTTACTCTGTCCTGCTTGCCCAATGCAAGCATCACAGATACCTAGGCTCCTTAAGATTCTACCCAATATGGCGAACTTTCAATGAACTTTACTTTTCTTTGGCTAAGAAGACTTGGGTTGAATTCTTTCTGCAGGACCTGGCATGTTGGTATTTTGGGGTTTCAGGCAACCCTAACCCTCTTTGGGTAAACCTCTTCAATGGTGGTCACTTATCTGTGCAATAGAAGAGGGAGTTGTGGGAAGGGAGGAAAGGGACAACCATTTATTCAAACCTACTATGTGCCAGGTAATGTGCTAAGTCTTTTATGAATATTACCTCATCTGATCTCACTATCTCATTAGAAAACTAGCCATGGAACTTCAGACAGGTTACGGAGACCTATCCCCTACAGCACCAATCTGAATTTAAGAACAGTGCAATATTCTACTTCATCTTCCATGCTGCTTTTGCTTTCTTGGCATTACTTTGATGTCATTGCCCCCAGGCAATGAACTTGGCAGTGCAAGGCTCTAGAGCTACCCTTAGAGCTGCTTCATCTAAGGAAGTTCCTGCCTCCCTCACCTTGGGAGAGTTACAGTTACAGAACAAACTTAACATACCTAGGATTGCAAAGGAGGCTCCGGTCAGGAAGAGGAGGGTTGCTAAGTTACTGAGGGAAGGGAGAACTCACAAGGTGGAAAATTAAAGATTTATATTGACAACTGGGAAGATAAAGAAGCCAAGTAAAAGTCAGGTGGAGGAACTCAGTCCAAGGCCAGCTCTGTGCCAAAGAGGGCAGGAGGGACACTTTCCAGTAACCAACAGGGAACCACAAAGCATCTGTGCTTGCTCCATCAGCAAGGGAGCAGTGAGAGAATTGAGGATGCAGTACAGGGAGAGGTTTGGTTTGGAAGAGCTATGGGCAAAAGTCTGGCCATGCTGGAGGTGTAACAGATAGGAAAGCAGTGTGGTATATGTAATGTTTGGCAAGTTACTTAACTTTTCTTGGCCTGTTTCCTCATCTGTAAAATGAGGAGGTTGGTCTAGGTGACCTCTGAGTCCCCTCACATTCTAAATCCATGATCCCATGATCTCTTTTCATATTTTTGCATATTAAGTGAGCCAAATATTAATTGTGTAAAAAGCAATTCATTCAACACTTGATTAGTATTTCTTAGCACAGAGAACTAAGGATAGGAAAAATCCAAATATGAAAAGTATGTAATCCTTATTCTCCTGGATTGTATAGAAGAAGAGAGAACAATGATATAAAGCAAAACATTATGTATAGTATAGGTGGAAATTTCTTATGTGTAAAGGACGGAATGTTATTTTCTGACTAGACAATCAAAAAAAAGATTCATGGCAGAAGTAGAGTTTTGTTGGTAATGGTGGTCCTCTGTTTTTGAAGAGAACCAATGACATCAGGAAGGTGATGCCTTGACTTGCAAGTAAATTGGATTTAAGTGAGGCAGAGCTGTGCAAAATCATCAGCCTCACTCTCTCCTCCAGAGTCATCTGAATCCAGTGTCAAGACATAGGTAAGGATGACTGGTGATAGCAGTGGGAGACCCTGGCCTTTTTAAGCTAAGGTCTTTCTCAGGTCCCAGTCTGAGGCAACACCCATTCAGTGATTTATACTAGGTAAGAAATGAGGCAAAAGATGGTCTAGTTTGCCTTCACAAAAGAATCAAGCTGGGAGGGGAAGACCCTTAGAGTTTCTGACCAGAGTCAATAGTAGTAATGTTTTGAGTTGGGTCTTGAAAGATGAGTAAATTTTAAAAGGCAGAAAAAAGGTCAAAGCAAGGGAATTCCATCCATGGGGAATTTGTGTTAGCAAAGATATGGAGATAAGAAAGTGAGTTTAGGGAAATATCTACAAAGTTAAAGGAGTGCCTGTGTATGGCTCTGGAGAAGAGTACCTGAAGGGGAAATACCTCATCTGATACCTAGCACCTTACCCTTTTCCATCTAGGTATGTTCCCTCTTTTTTGTGGCCTATTAATTACCCTTAGGAAGGGATTTTATTAACTTTGACTTACACCAGAAAAGTGAAACAAATCTTCTAAATCTGGCTTTGATGATGTTGTAACTATGTGATACATTATCAACTCATTAGCAACAGTCAGACCAGACTTCCACAAAAGGTCTGATTACATCCTAGTTTTTTGGCTTTGAGGAAGCAAAGAAGCAATTAGTTCTGGAAGCAAGTAGTCAGCTTCTCTGTCTCCTAGGAACATGATGTTTTTTCCTCATTTTTTTTTTGGAAGAGGCAGCAGTGGTATAATGGATGGAGGGCTGAACAGAGGCATTAGGAGATATGAGTTCAAATCGTTGCTCTAATGCTAATTAGCTATGTGACCTACAGAAGGACACCTCTCTGACTGTCAATTTCTTCATCTGTAAAATGGAACTAATGATACCTGCTTATCTTACAGGTCACTTGCCTGTGCTACTTATTTTTTTAAGTGACTATAAGCAAGTCACTCTCTTTTCTCTGGGTTTCCTGGGATCACAGATCCAGACCTGGAAAGGATCAAAGAGGCCATGAGCCCTTTACAGATAAGGAAACCCAAGCCAAGAAATGTGAGGTATCTTGTTGAAGGTCACACAAGTACAAAAATGAAAGCTGTTCCTATTAAAAATCCAGTGTCCTTTCCAAGGGATCACACTGCCTCCTTCCATTTCTTCACCTATAAAATGATGGAGGTTGTACCAGATGAACTCTGAGCTTCCTTTCAGTTCTGAATCTTGAGAGCCTATGGGACTGTTATGAGGAAGGTGAATTAGATAAACATTTTAAAGATTAAGTCTTATTTTTTTAATCAGAAGAATTGCCTACTCTCCCTTCCATTGTTCCCTCCTGCTTTATAAAATCAGTGTTATTACTATTTCACTAAATGGGCAGAGAACTCAATGAAAACTGTTTACAGAGAAGGACTCAATGGGGTAGCTAGGTGGTGCAGTGAATAGAGCACAGGCCCTGGAGTCAGGAGGACCTGAGTTTAAATCTGACCTCAGATATTTAATACTTACTAGCTGCATGACCTTGGGCAAGTCACTTAACCTCAGTTGCCCTGCCTTCCCCCCTCCAAAAAAACCCAAAACAAACCAAAAACCAAAAAACAACAATAGAGAGGGACTCAGTTGGCCTAGATGGTGGCTCTGTTTGGTGTGAAAGACTTACCACTGGGAAGACATGGGAAATGATCCCATAATGGATAACAGAAGGGATGGCTTCATGAGCTCCTCCTTCAGTCTAAAAGTGCTGACCTCCAGATCCTCCAGTTCAAACAGCAAAAAAAGGAGGAGGGAGGTTATGAAATTCAATCCAGCAAACATATATTAAGCACCTACTATAATCTAGGCACTGTGCTGAGTTCTGGGGGATTCCAAGACAAAACCAAAACAGCCCTCACCTTTAAGGATCTTGCATTCTCCTTGGGGCACATGCCATGTATGCAAATATGTATGTGAGGACAGAGTCTCATAACTGGGTGGATCAAGGAGTGTTTAGAGGAGGTAACATCTGAGTTGAGTTTCAAAGAATTTATTAGAAGGAATATACTGTCAAAGTATTATTAGGGTGATTTATATAGGAATCCTCCCTTTGTCAACATTCCAGTTCTGTCTGTAAGAGCTGTGATGGCCTGATTCTAGTCTAAAAGATCTGAGTTCTGAAGCAAAAAAAATGTCCTAAGTCATCCAGCAGGGGGCTCTCTTCCCTTATAATGACCCAAACCATTTACATTTGTACAATGCTTCACAATTACAGAGAGCTTTCCTCAAAATTCTGTGTAGATATATTATACTACCAGTCAGCTTTGGGGCTTATCTCCAACACAACCATACTCAACCTTATCATCCTTCTGGTACTCACTGTACCCCTTCCCTCCAGCTATGTAAACTTCCAACCATCTGTCTTCTGATCCAGGCATAAATCCCTCAGGGTGGTTCTAATCTAACCATTTCTGGAGACAAGGACTCATTGGGAAAGACCCTGATGTTGGGAAAGATTGAAGGCAAAAGGAGAAGGGGATGGATGGCAGAGGATGAGATGGATAGATAGTGACATGGAAACAATGAACATTAACTTGGACAGGCTTCAAGAGAAAGTAGAAGATTGAAGGTCTGGTGTGCTATGGTCCATGAGGTTGTGAAGAGTAGGAAGGACGTGACTGAATGACTGAATGACAGCAAAAACTGGGCAGCAGCTGCACAGGTACCATTGGGAAAATTCCCTTCCTCCTTTCCCCATGAACAAGTATTATCCAGCTTATTTTATAGATGAGGAAAATGGGATTAAGCTAGGTTGTACAGTAGAGAGAGCCCTGGGCCTGGGCCAGAGAGACTAGAATTTAAAACCAGCCTCAGACGCTTACTAGCAGTGTGACCCCAGGCAAGTGACTTAACCTTGTTTGCCTCAGTTTCCTCATCTGTGAAATGAGCTTAAGAAGGAAATGGCAAATCATTTCAGTATCTTTGCCAAGAAAACCCCAAATAGGGTCACAAAGAGTCAAACACAACTGAAACAACTGAACCCCAACAAAAAGAAATGACAGTTTTGGCTACTGATTGCATAGGTGTGCTGAGAGAAAGACTAAGGAGTCAAAGACGACACTAAGTTGGGGAACCTGGATGACTGGAAAGATGGTAATGCTCTTGACAGTAACAGGGAAGTTTAGAAGAGGAGTTTGGAGAAAAAGAGAATGTCATGAGATCTGCAAAGCAGACTATAACCATTCATGCCAGCTCATTCTGTGTAGTCTACTGTTCCACCAAAACAAAAACAGTGGGCATGGCTTTGATCAGTCATTGTACCAGAGCACGGGACCTGGCATAAGAGCACTTACAGCAACCAGAAGGTGACCTAGGGTCCAGTTATTCCTTCCACATGGTGACTTTTCCCATCATGGTTTTGCTGGTTGGGATGAGAGATTAAATAGGAGTTTGGGGAAAATTTTAAGGAAGGGCGTTTTTTTTTTTTTTTAAGGAAGGAATTTGAAGGACACATGAGGGCCACCAAATGACACAAAAAGTGCATTTCTGTTTAATGCTGACCTGCATAGAGCCTATGACCAAAAACTTAATCCAAATTTGACAGTAAGGTACTGTAAACACCCCATAAAAGAAAAAGAAAAAATTTAAACTTCACGAATGGTCAAAAATTTTTATGCAGATTTTCCAGATTGTGGGGGCACTGTGTCCCTAAATCCTGCAATGTGGAAGGGATAGCTGTATATGCTAGAGGGAGTGGGTAATTTTTCCTATAGCACTTATGAGCACTCTTCTGGTTCAACCCTCTAGATTTGGGAACAGACTCAGAGATTAAATGAGTTAACCATAGCATAGCTACACAGCTGGTAAAGTGTTGGAAAGGACTCTTGAACCTAAGCCCAGTGCTCTTTCATCTACTTCATGCTGCCTCTGATTATCCAAGGAAGAGACCACCTCTATATGTGGGATACAACCAGAGAAACTTCTAACTGGCTGTGGTGTGTGGCTCCCTATGGAGAGCTCCTGATTTTTCATTGGGGCTAGTCCCATAAAAGGAATTACAGGGACTATAATCACTGGGAGCAGGCAAGACTTTGTTGGTTGCTATAAGCAGAACTGTGCAGGCTCTATCAGGTAGGCACAAGGTATTTTTAGAGCTTTACACCATACTGAGAAACTCATCCTGTGGGAAAGGCAGGTGTGGGGAGTCCTAACCTGGGTACGTCCAATGGGGATGATCCAAAAGTCAGGACATGGAAATCAGCGTGTTATCCTACTATAAGAAAGAATACTAGAATAAGAGTTAGAAATTAGGTTTAAGTTCTGACTGTAATTCTTACTACGATAAATGTGTAACCTTCTTGGACCTCATCTTTTCATTTATAAAATAAGAATGCTGGACTAGATGATCTTGAAGGTGCCTTAAAGCTTGAAATTCTATGAGCCCATGAATTGTAGCTAAGGAATACAGGACTGGTGGAGAGAGTTACAGTGGAAATTGGGCTGGTATCTAATAATGGAGAGCCAGAAAACAGGAAACTAGAGTTGACAGATCAAAACCCAGGCACAGACAGAAGGGGTTCGGAATGTATGGTCTCAGTGACATAAATGACATGCCCAGCACTTTGTAACCTGTGGGTCATTCTTCTGCTCTCATGCTTCCTCTGCTGATGCCTCTGCCATCCTCTGTAGGAGCTAAGTGGCCTGGAGAGAGGAATAATGAACAGAGGGGACACGCTACCGCTGCACCTGCAAACACTGGGTTAAGAAGTAAGCAGTATTGATTTCATAAGCACTTATTGAGTACTTACTATGGACAAACAACTGTGCTAAGTACTGGGGAAACAAACAGAAAAGCAAGACACTCCCAAACCTCCAAGAGTTTAAAAGAAGAAAGAAGGGGGCGGTGAGGTGGCACAGTGAATAGTGCGACGGTCCTGGAGTCAAGAGGACCTGAGTTCAAATCTGACCTCAGACATAACACAAAACTAGCTGTGTGACCTTGGGCAAGTCACTTAACCCCAATTGCCCTACCCTCCCCCTTCCAAAAAAAAGGAAAAAAAAAAAAAGAAGGCTGAAAGGGAATAAAGATGCTTTGGGCAAGAGCTAACTTCTATCTCCAATATAATTATCCTGACTCCCATGTATTCATCCTCTATCCTGAGCACTTAACCCAGAATGAGAAAAGAAATCCCTTTACCTCCTGTTCCAATGAAAGAAAGCACTTTCTTTGTAAATCTTAAAAGACTGGCCAGGGCGTTCCAAAAATCTTTGTGCAGTTTTAAGCTTTAATTGTTGCACTAAGACTTTTGGGACACACTGAATAAATATGAGCTATTATTAGCATACTAACATAAGGTGGGATCATTTCAGGTTTCAAAAAAATAAGTGGCATCCAACTTCATCTTCCATTCTCCCTAACTTGAATCTTAGAAACAAGTGATAGATTGTTGCTTCTGCTTCATCTCACAAGAAAACAAAGCAAAGGTTACATATAGAAAAGGTGAGGACAGTTTGGAAAGCTGTGACTTATGCTTATGATCTAGGAAGTAAACACACTATGACTCCATCGATAAGTATTTATTAGTAGACTAAATGTCAACTACTGACATAGTAATTGCCTGTAATTGTTAGTAAATGACAGTAACGCTGACTGTGCCAGTCACTCCTCTAGGTGATGGGGATACAAATGGAATGAATGAAAACACCTTGACTTGTAAGTAGGTTAGTCAGCACAGATACTTAATATTAAATTTTTTTTATCACTTTTG
>CM053591.1:7558840-7574959 GCA_028646515.1 Pseudochirops corinnae | reverse complement strand
ATAAGTATTTATTAGTAGACTAAATGTCAACTACTGACATAGTAATTGCCTGTAATTGTTAGTAAATGACAGTAACGCTGACTGTGCCAGTCACTCCTCTAGGTGATGGGGATACAAATGGAATGAATGAAAACACCTTGACTTGTAAGTAGGTTAGTCAGCACAGATACTTAATATTAAATTTTTTTTATCACTTTTGCTATGTATTTCCAGTCTGTTCTTCAAATATATACCCTTAAGTTGTTCCATTAGCAATGAATGAATATACTTGGCTCTCCATAATCCTGTAAGCATGGAATTTTGTGATTTCCAATTATTTTGTCAGTTTTGTGGGGGTGAGGTGGTTCCTGAAAGTTGTTTTAATTGTCTTTAATTATCCATGCAGTTAGTTTTTTCTTCAAGTCATTAGCTCCCCCATGTCAAAGGAACTAAAGCTGCGGGGGATGAAGTTATTTGGTGAAGGCCAAACAAGGTGTTTAGTGGCAGAACCATTATTGAAACCCTAGGTTTTGATTCAATCTACTGCCTTTTTCATTATATTGCTTATTTTAATAAATAATAAAGTAAATGGCTTATAAGTATATTTAAGGCATATCAGAGATGCAGCAGGAATGTGGGGAAGAGCTACCACTTTTGCCTCTTCTCTGGGGTTTTTAGAATCTTCTTTGAGCCTTGGGGGATGGGGTGCGGTCATTTGTATGGCTTAGCTAGAGCCAGCGGGAGATGGAAGAGGGAATCATGGGAGGTAAAAAGGTAAATGGAAAAGAATCCCTCATCTCAAAAAAAAAAAGGCTCTTGGTAAATGCTGACCATATAGGAGCGCAATGGCCAAACCTATAGTAGAGGAGAAGTGCATGGAATTCAATGGTCCTAATTCAACTAGAATTATTGATCAGGTGCCTTTGATGTATACAGAGAGGTTAACTAGCAGGTCTTCAGAGTTGCTTAATGGGCCTATCCATGGGCAATGTAGAGGTGTGGTCCTGACTAACAAAAAGATTTAAAGATGAATGAATTAGACCAGAGGCACGTTAGCCTTGGTTATATTATACAAGAAACATTGATAAAACACGCTACGTGCCAGGCACTGCTGCTGTTTCATCATTCAGTTGTGTCTGACCACTCTGTCCTCCACTATCTCTTGAAGTCTGTCCATGTTCATTCTGTCCATATTCATGTTCATTTCTTTCATGATTGTATCTACCTCATCCTCTGCTGTACTCTTTTCCTTTTGCGTTCAATCTTTTCCAACATTAGGATCTTTTCTGAGTCCTATCTTCTCATTATGTGGATGAAGTATTTAAGCGTAAGTTTCAGTATTGGACTTTCCAGTGAACACTGTGAATTAATTCCTTTAAGTATTAACTGTTTTGATCTCCTTGCTGTTCAAAGGACTCTCAAGTCTTCTTCAGAACCACAATTTGAGAGTATCGATTCTGTGGAGCTCAGCTTTCCTTAGAGTTCAGCTCTCAGAGCCATACATTGCTACTGGAATAACTATAGCTTTGATGTCAGCAAGGTGATGTCTCTGCTTTTTAGTGTGATGTCCCGATTTGCCCTAGCTTTCCCTCCAAGGAACAAGGGTCTTGCCATCTGCATGATCTTTGAGTCCAAGAATATAAAGCTAGGTGCTTAAAATATAAAGACAAAAAGGAAACGGTGCCTGTCCTCAAGGAGTATACATTCTAGAGAGAGAACTAACAGGCAGCAATGAAAATTAAGCACAAAGTAATTTACTTAGGGAAAGACACCAACAATATGTGTGGCGGATGAGGCATCAGAATAGGTTTCCCATTGGAAGCAGTACTTTAGCATGGCAGCATATGAGGTGAAACCTCAAAGTTGCTTTGATTTGTATTTCTTCTACTGGGGAGTTGGAACATATTTTTATATGGTTGTTAATGGTTTATAATTATTATTTTGAAAACTGCGCATATCCTTTGATCACTTACCTACTGGAGAACAGGTCTTGCTCTAATACATTTCCTTCAAGTCCCTCTATATCTTACAAATCAGATTTGTTTTTCCTTTTCTTTGTTATTATGAACTTAATCCTCAAATAATACAAATATTTCCATATAAAATACCCAAAAAGGACTGTGCGGGAAATTATCAGCCTTTGCAATGTAGCTGTTTTTAAAAAGTATCCATTAAACTGAACAAGGGTTATAACAAAAGTGCTACTTTTTATGCAATCTGTTACATACAATTTGTTATTCTAAGTATATTTCAAAGGTAACAATGCAGTTACAGAATTGCTATCTTTTTATTACATACAGTTCCAGCTATTTTAAGTGGATAATAACTTAAACAAGGGTATTAATGAAATTGTCCCATTTGTGTCCCCACTTTCCTGAAGAAGTAAAAGGAAGCAAGGGAAGCAGAAGGGATGGCAGAGACAGCAGAACTGGGCAGGCTTCTCTACCAAGCAGAAAAGGCTTCTCCTACAGGCTCAGGGGCAGCCTGCTCCTGTCATACACAGACCAACATGCGTAAGTATAGAAGGGTTTATTACCAGAAGAAAAGTCTGCCAGATGATAGATTTTTTTTTTTTTGGCCACAGCAATCTAAAAACTGTCTAGGTGGGCCGAAGCTGGGGGAGGTGGCTCTCTGAATCAGGTGAAAAAATGTCACAGCACTGACGAAATCACAGATCTTTTGAAGCACTGAATAACTTTCTTTGCATGAACAAAGGGTTTTTAAGGTGGGAATCAGAGAATGTCAAGGAGTCCATATGTGTGTGTGTGTGTGTGTGTGTGTACATATATATACATGTGCATGTATATGTGTACACACAGAGTATATATACATATATATGTGTATATATGTATGTATGGAGAGAGAAAGAGAGAGAGAGAGAGAGAGAGAGAGAGAGAGGGAGAGTTGAGAGAATTCGTGGACCCCAGGTTAAAAATCTCTGACCTAATCCAATTCCCTCATTTTGCCAATGAGGAAACTGAGGCCTCTGGAAAGTGACTTGACTGATGTGATATAGATAGTAAACATCAGAGGTAGTATTTGTTTGACTTAGATGGCATATTGGGTAAAGTGCTTGGCCTAGAGTCAGGAAGACTCATCTTTTCAAGTTTAAATCCTGCCTCAAACACTTTCTAGCTGTGTGACTGTGTGACCCTGGGCAAGTCACTTAATCCTGCTTGCCTTTAGTTTCTTCATCTGTAAAATGAGCTGGAAAAGTACATGGCAAACCACTCTGGTATCTTTGCCAAGAAAACCCCAAATTGGGTCATGAAGAATCAGATACGACTGAAAAGACCGAACAACTCATGAGTCAGGCTTTTTTGATTATTCTATAATTCCTCACCTGGCTCATCCCCATACCTGAACAGTAATCCTTCCAGGAATATCCCAGACCAGTAATCCTAAAGCTTCTGTTTGAAGACCTCCAGTGGCAAAGAACTACCACCTCCTAATGAATTTCATCCTTACTTTTCAATAGCTGTCAAGAAATTTTTCTTTACATCAAAGCTAAACCTGAAATTTCTACCATTGTTACTAGTTTTGTCCTCTAGGGACAAACTGAACAAGATACTCTTTCATGTGACAATATTTAATTTCACAGAGCTAGAGCTGGAAGGGAGATCATGTCCTCTATCCCCCTCATCCAATCCCTTATGTGACTTATCCACAGATAAACAGTTTGAGGCAGGGGCAAGATCAGAACTCAAGTCCAGTGCTTTCCATTGACTGAAACCAAAACTTCCAATAAGATTATAAACTTTAAAGCAAATTTTACAGCAAAAACACAAGCCAAAACTAATCCAGGAGAGATGTAGCAGTTCCTAGTTGTTCCTAGGTTATTTTTAATTATGAGCTGTAAGGAGGCCTTATGTTTTAGTATTATATGCTGTCATAATCACTTTTTCTCAATTTTTAGAAAAACTTTAAAAAAAAGACACTATAAAAAGAGGTTATATACCAGGTGACAGAACATCAGATCCATGGTTAAGGGGTTGTATGCATCATAAATGATCATAATATTTAATGAATTAATTAAAAACCTATTGCTTATTCATTTATTAATGTGACAAACTTTTATATGTGCCTACTGTGTTCAGAGGAATGCACTAAATGCTGGGGAGATCAAAGTTTAGCTAAAATATGCCCAGGACCTGATAGAGCTTTGGTCTTAAGGAGGGATGACACAACCAGGTAACCATAATACACAATCATATATGACAGGCACAAAAAGAGGTACAAAAGGAAAGAGGTCTGAGGTCTGAAGAGGGAAGCTTAGCGGAGGTGGCTTTTGAGTTGAGCTTTAAAGAGTGGGTAGAATTAAGCTTCTCCCTCCCCTAGCAGAATGTAAGTTCCTTAAAAGCAAGGACTATTTCTTTTTTTTTTTTTTTGGTATCTACAGTACCTAAGCACATTGTCTTTGCGTGAAGTAGGTGCATAATGTGTGTTGAACTGAAATGTTTATCAAAGTGAAGTCAAGAGGCAAAGATGGGGAGCAGAGAGAGTTTAGGAGGAGGAAACAACATGAAGAGAGGTAGAAAAATGGGAAAATGTAAGGTATATTGTGGGGTAGAAGGTGGGGAGAGGAGGCCAGTGGAACTAGATTTCAGAGTACAGAGAGGAGAGTAATGACATAAAGCTGGAAAGGTAGAGTGGTGCCAGATTGAGGAGGGAAGGAATATTAGGCAAAAGATTTGCCTTTCCAAGTTTTCAGGTTTGGGTGATAAAACCAAATCTATGCATTTTAAAATGGCTATTCTGAAAACAAACTTTATAAAATAAAGACATTAAAAATAGAATTGATATACCAGGTGACAGAAAATGCCAGACCCATGGTTTAGAGGTTGTATGTATCAGAAATGGTTATCCTATCTAACAAATTAATTAAAAACCCAATATTTATTAATTCATTAATGTGACATTTATATGTACATACTGTGTTCAGAGCAATGTATTAGATGCTAGGGAGATAAAAATTTAGCTAAAACATGTTATCTATCTCAGAAGTCAATAACTAAGTTAGAGAAGCAATGGGTAGAATGATAAAAGGAAGAAGCGAAGGGTGTGATTACTATGTGGTTACTATGTCAAAAACCAGAGAAGTCAATGATGATGAGGACTGAGAAAGAAAACACCAACCAATGGCTTTGTGGAATGGAAGGTTACTGGTTTAACCAGTTTATCCAAAGTTATCTTTTACATGACTTCTCATGGCACAATAACATTCCATTACATTCATATATCTAGCCATTCCCCAACTAATGAGCATACACTTAGTTTCCAGATTTTTGCTACTATCAAAAGAGTTGCTTAAATATTTTGTAGAAATGAATCCTTTTCCTCTTTCTTTCACTTCCTTGGAGTAAAGGCCTAGTAGTGGCATTACTAGGTCAAAGAGTGCTGCCTAACTTTACGCCCTTTGAACATAGTAAGAACTTGCTTTCCTGGGTGCTTCAGGAAAGTTCTGGAAATGGCACTTGAGCTAAGCTCTAAAAGAAGCCAAGAGTTTTGGGAGTTGGAGTTGAGGAAGAAGTACAATTTAAACACGGAGGGACAGCCTATGCAAACACACTGTCTCTGAGGAATGATAAGAAGGCTAGGTGGGCTGGACCATGGAGTACATCAAAGAGAGCAATGTATCATAAGCCTGGAAAAGCAGATTGATATTTAAGGAGGACATACCAATGTCCTATCTCCTATGTTTTATAATGACATAGAAGTAATCTTGGGTTCTTGAAGCCTATTCCAGGGAAGCAAAAGCTCTGTCATGCTTTAACAAACTGGGAGAATTTCAAAGTGGGCTTAATTAGGGTTTGCCTGCCTATTATTATCCAGGGACCATCCTTGCTAAGTATGGAAATGGTCACCATTTAGAAAGATGAATTCCAGGAAATTAATTTATTTATTTACTTTTTGGCCACAGCATTTCATGAAACTGTTTCCTAAGGCAGGAATCAAAAATTATAGATCTTTTAAGTAGTGAGATAGTATGAAAATTTAATAATAGTATTATTCCATTTAATTCAAAGGGGCACAAGTTAGAGACAGAGAATGTGCTCTCCTAGAGAGACCATAAGCAGTAATGATTTCAGGATGAGAAGGAAGGTAAAGAAGAGTAAGCAGGGAGAGGAGTTTAATATATTCTAGGCAAGCTATCTGGAGGAGGGTCAGAGCCAACTTTAAAGTATTTCAATTAGATAAAAAAAAATTAATTGGTAGAAGAAAGAATTAGCTGGGAAAGTTTTCTGTGCAAAATGCCTTAAAGATCGTTATTAATGTAATTTAGCATTTGAGTTCCTTTACATAGTTAACATGCCCTAAAATTACTTTCATTTGTTAAAGTCACAATCTGTTATATAACTTCATTGCCTCCTACCTAGCCGTCCTCAAACTAGGGATCTCAACTGAAGAAACATGAAGCAACATGAGACAGTAAGAACACTGAATTTGAAGTCTGAAAACTTGGGTTCAAATCCTAGTTCTTTGCCTTTGTAACACTGGATAATTCACTTCATCACTGCGGCAACCAGTTTCCTTATCTCCAAAATGAGAACGTTAAACCAGAAGATTTGAGAGAGTTCCTTTCTGCTCTAGATTATGTGATTCTATCATCCCCTCATCTTTGTTCATAAAATACAAAGAGAGAAAAGGAAAAGGGAAGTTTGATTCTCTGTCATATTCTATATACCATCTGTCATCTCCTTTTCAAAAATCTCTAAGATTTGCCTCTCCTGAGCAATTTCTCCTGCTGTAGTCTGTATTCATGACTCAATTAATGCAGAAGCCTCCTAGCTATTATCCTTGGATACTTTAATCTATCCTACAAACCAATGCCAGACTAATCTTTCCCAAACACCATCTTCATCTGTAATATATAAAAGGGTTATGGGGATGAATTTATAGACTGACCCCAAGGGGTAAGTGATTGACCAATCAGAAGGTGGGAGTACAGGTTACATTTCATTCTTGCTGAGACAGTCAACTGTGGGCTTGTCTCTAACAAAACCACACTTACTCTTTCTTATCCTTTAACACTACTCCCCAGTTCTGCAACTTCCCTCTCCTGTGAGAGCTCCCAATCTATCTTCTTATGAGTCAAGTGTCAGCTCAATGCTCCTGGGAACCCCCACAACAGCTACTGCCCCTACCCTTTTCTCAATATCCCCAGGTCACCTCATCATGGGCACTGAAGGCACCACTATTTTTATCAGTAATATAGATTCTCATAATGCAATCATGTCACCTTTGACTGCTCATTCTACCTCATTGCACATATCCAATTAGTTGCCAAATCTCTAATTTATCCTTATCTCACATCTGTCCACTTTTCTCTATATAGCTTCCACCCAAATTTTGATCCTTATCACTTCTCATCTAGACTACGGCAACAGCCCTGCCCCCTCCACCCCAATTGGTCTTCTTGCCTCAGGTCTCTCCCCTTTTCAATTTATCCTCCAGTCATACAACAAAGTGTATTTTGTAAAGCACAGGTCTGACCCTATCAGTTGCCTACTCCATAAACTCCAGTGGTTCTCTATGGCTTCTCAATGAAATATTATTCAACCTTTATCTCATCCTTTTTCATTTATTGTTGTATAAATTTTAAAATATACATAGTTAATAGCATAGCAATACATGTATAAAATTTATAACTAACTAAATCTACATATACTAGGGGTACTTGCTCAGAATTTTTTTTTTAACTAACAGGTGATAAAGATAAAAATGATCACTAATGCAGAAGATGATGTACCAGATTTGGATTCAGAAAAAAAATCTGTGTTCAAATCCTGCCTGAGACATACATTAGTGGTATGATCCTGGACAAAGCATTTAGTCTCTCTGATCTAGTTCTTCATCCATAAAAATGGAGGTAATAATACCATCTACCCCACCAGGTTGCTCTAAAGATTAAATCTAATAACATATGTAAAGTAAATTTTACAGTCATACATAAATACCAATTCTTCTCCTGATCAAGAACCCATAGCCGTTCCATAATGTCATTAATAAGTGGATTGTAGCATGGACCTTCTGCCTCTCTTTCCCAGAGCCAAACAGGCTACATATCCCCCTTCAGTGTTCCAGGGTACCCCAAAGGTACCACAACTGGCTGTGTTCCCTTCTCCTCCATGTTAGGGGGCCACAGACTAGCACCACAGCTCAATTTAACCACTTTCCATTGACTAGCTCTTACAAAGGAATATTTACTTCAAAGTTATAGCAAGAACAAACATCCAAACATTTCCCCTTCTTTATCAACACTCTAGGTTCATAACTCTGCTCTTTAGTCTCTGGGGGAGTATGTTCGAAATTTAGTTCAGTTCTTTTATAGTACTGGTCCCACTAGATTTCCATCCAGAGACTTCCCTGTCTCAGCTACCTTTCAGCTCCAGATCCAAAGGTCACTTCTGGAGGCTGATCCTCATCCCTCAAGGCAAGGAGGCCGAGATGGCTTTAGAACTCTGAAAGTATGGAATGATGACATATCATGGAAGCCTCTGGACCTTTCAAATTCACAAGGTAACGGGCTCCACTCTTTTACCTATTTTCAAGCTTTCCCAAGAAGAATGAGACAAAAATAGGAGGCTGAAGCTGATGGACCTTATGAATGCCTCCACAGCTGTTCAATGAGCCTCCTTTTCATACGGTTAGATGACTAAGACTAGTTATAGAATGTCTAAGCATGCCCCAGTCTTTCCAAGGTATTTTCCTTCCATATCTCATTTCTCTCAGAAGCATTTACCTAGCATCCTCCGTGTGGAAAGAAGCTTTCTCAGGTAGTTTGGGCATGCACCAGACCCTCATTACAGAGTGAATGAAATAAAAGGCATTTATCATTTATATGAACAAAACACTGTTAAGTACTAGAGACACAAATGCAAAAGAAGACATGGTTGCTGTCCTCTAGGATCTTGCATCTTAATGGGAGAGACACACATAGGAGAACAGTGGCCAAGGACAGGGCATTTTATTTTGAAAGTTTACAAAAAATTGTAAAATTGTAAATTGACATGTTTTCCAGGAGCCCTGGTGGTAATTTGGGATCCAGAACTGGAAATTGGGTGGTCATGGGATGGAATCTTAGGGGATATGTGCAGTATCAGGGGGTAAAGTGGAACAAAGCTGGAGCCACCCAGATATAGTAAATCACAGAAGGCATTCACCAAAGAGGGCAGGATTTCTGGAAATGAAAGGGTTAAGGCTTCCTGAGCATGGTCTCTGATCTTTTGACATAAATGAAGATGAATAGATAGTGGACATCTACAGCATTTCAAATTCCTCTTCTTAGTTGTCAGGACTCACCATAAGCTGGCTCCATCCTACCTCAACAATCTTACTTCTCACTACTTTACTACAAATACCTTCTGCTCTGGTTAAGCCAGTTTCTTCATTGTCTTCCCCAATACTTCATGCTTGCTCTCACTAGTTCTTCTGTTTGTAGTGCCCTCCACATACCTTTGTACCTATTTAAATTGTACCTGTAATAACTCTGACCAAAGACAGCTCGAGGTGGTTCCCTGAAAGAGAGCTGTGTATATACTGGGGAGGAGCCATCATTTGATTGGAAGATTTCTGAGCCCTTCTGTTTAAGTGAGGGATTTCAGAGACCTGGGCATTGAGAGGAGACTGGAGAGGCGTTAACTTTTTCCCTGGGTAATTAATCATCTTATTAATAATGCTGGATATAATTTTTCCCACTTCATAGTATTTTATTTTTTCCAATTACATGTAAAATGGTTTTCGACATTCACTTTTATAAAATTTTGAGCTCCAAATATTTTCTCCCTCCCCTAACCCCCTCCTCAAGATAGCAATCTGATATAACTTATACATATACAATCATATTAAACATATTTCCACATTTTCACATTCACGTAGTGAAAGAAGAATCAGAAGAAAAAGGAAAAGCCACAAGAAAAAGAAAAAAAGAAGTGAAAACAGTATGCCTTGATCTACATTCAGACTCCATAGTTCTTTCCTTGGATGTAGATAAGCATTTTCCATTATGAGTCTTTTGGAATTGTCTTGGATCACCACATTGCTGAAAGAGTCAAGTCTATCAAAGTTGATCATTGCACAATGTTGCTCTTACCATATACAATGTTTTCCTGGTTCTGCTCACTTCACTCAGCATCAGTTCATCTAAGTCTTTCCAGGATTTCCTGAAACCTACCTGATCATTATCAGGTAGCATTCCATCAATAGTATTCCATTATATTCACATTCCTCAACTTGTTCAGTCATTCCCTAATAGACTGACATACCCTCAATTTTCAATTCTTGGCCACCACAAAAAGAGCTGCTATAAATATGTTTGTACACGTAGGTCCTTTCCCCTTTTTTTGTGATCTTTTTGGGATACTGACCTAGTAGTAGTACTGCTGGAACAAAGGGTATGTGGAGTTTATAGCCCTTTGGGCATAGTTCCAAATTGCCCTTCAGAACAGTTGGATCAGTTCACAACTCCATCAACAACAGGCATAAACTTTCAAATAGTGGATGGGAGATCTTCCCTAAGCCCCAGTCATGTGCTGAAGCTGTGTCCTTTGATTTCCAGAGACTGCTAAGAGTAGATTTTCTAGGTGAGATGGTTTCTTCTTTGCTTGAGATGGGATTTTATCTATCTCCTGATTCTAAAAGCTCATTTACTTTTATGAATTCTATTGTCTAATCTGTTTCTAATTTTTCTGACAGTTTAGTGGGAGGGAATTAAACTGGCAAATTAACCTTACTCTCTCCTTTAGAGTAATCAGGGAAAGTGACTTTTATTCCAAAACCCTAAAAGAGAGTAATATATCCCTGGGTTACAAATATTTAAAGTGTGATACAAAGGAAAGGGCTAGTATTCATCTAAACTCTCCTGTCTCTTCCCTGCCCACCTTCCATATGCTACTTTGGTGCAACCAAGACCTCTTTCTACTCTCTACAATGATGGAAATCAGAGTCCTCGGTGAGAGTGACATATCTCATATTATATATATATCCATGCTACAGTAGGGCCAATTACTCTAAGGTGGATATATAATCCACCTTTATATCACATGGCTCTCCTTCAAGGCCAAGTTCAAACCCTACTTTCTCAATGAAACCTTCTCCAAGTAGACTAGATCTAACTATTCTTTTGTCAATGTTTACTGCATTTGGAATCAGTATCAAAATTTAACTTTTTTTTTGGCTGTATGTCAATTTGATCATCCCAGCTAGACTATAAAGTCCATGAGGGCAGGGACCATGTTATCTTTGCATCCCCTGTGCCAAGGACATGGGAGATAAGAATCTCCTTGAATGATCTGGAACTTTTCAGGGATGCATGTCATGTATCCTTATAGATATAAATATTTTAGAGACATAAGTCTAAATAATAAAAAATACACGAATGTTCTAAATTTGTCATTTATGGCCAAAATGTTTTTTTAAGCACTGAGTAAAAATATACAATGGGAAGGGAAAAAAACCATTCAGACTCACTAAAAATCATTGCCCTGCTTTTCAAGGGTCAAATACATTCAGACATTCAACTTAGGGGATATATTTAAAACAATCAGCCAAATCAATCACAGTCCTACATACTCCATAAAAATAGTCATTCCTCCCTCCCTGCCCTTGCAATGGGCACACTCTGCTCACACTGACTCCCAATGCCAGCCTCCTCCGCCCCCAGTCTGCTCAGACCTAGAAGGAACTAAGTGAAACACTGATTCACAGGGATGAATCACAGTAACTAAGCAACCCTGCCATTTTCATTTCAGTCAATTGTTATTCAGATTTAACAAAAATAGCCAGAAGAACAGTTCAGAAAGACTGGCAGAGGTGGTAGAACCTAATTAAAGAATTCCGCCATTCTGGTGCTGCATAAAGACTGGCCACTGAACCCAAAATTTAGCCATATTTGATTACTGTCTACCTTTAAAAAAATCCTAAACTTGGCTGGCAGTCAACATTTTCTTTTGCTTGCTGAAAAATATTCTGCAAAACTAAAGTGGCTAATATCTTAATATCTTAAACTGTCCCATAATAAATTATTCATTTGACCAAAGGAAAGGGAAGGGAAAGGAAGATAGAATTACTAGCATTGGTTGGTCCAATTACTGCATGGTAAGAACAACTAAGACTCAAGTATTCAGAATGCCCTGAAAATTATCAGCTATTCCATGACTCTGAAAGAAATTAAGTTCAAGACAAAGCAGGATATTCCTGGGATTTAGCATATAAAGTCAGTTGCTTGCAATGCATAAGGTTCTCTCTTCATTTTCCATGGATTACTTAGTCTTTAAGTTGGCCACCTTCCTGGTATCAAGCATCACAAAACAACAAGCAATATTAAATTTGTATTTTCCCTGCTCTTTCAACACCTGAATTTCTTCTTGCATAGGAGCCAAAGTTGTCCCTCTGTGTCATGAATAAAGAATGCATGGGCCCTGCATCCCAGCTCAGTAAGTCCAGAGGACAAGAAGTCCCCCATATTTAGAATGTACTTCCTTCTTACCTTTAGCCTCACAGAAACACCAGCTTCCTTCAAAGCACAGCTCAGATGCTACTGCCTAAGAGAGTACTATCCTGAGATCCCCGAGTTACTGGATCTCTCTGTCTCTCAATTACTTTGCTAAGGTAAATGTGAATATACAAATAATCACTTTGTATATACTCTATAAGTACATAGTGGACTACATGTTGCATCCCTCCATTTGAACATAAGCTCCTTGAGGGCAGGAACGATTTCATTTTTGCTTCTGTAATTCCAGCGTCCAACACTGTGCTTTTTGCTGTGCTTAATTGAGGAGGCTCAAGTAGATAGCCATTTCTAACTCTAGATGAGATGATCCCATAAATGTTTGTTGGACTGAATTGGATTTGGAGTCAGAGACCTGGGTCTTTAATCTGAATTCCAATATTGACTTTGTAAATAAATCACTTAAAATCTGGGGGTCTCAGTGTCCCATAATTTGGATATTAACACTAGATGATCTCCTCTCAGCACCAAGTCTGGGGAGTTGACTGTATCTCTCTGAGCCCCAAACACCTCTGGAATATAAGAAGACTGGACAGGAGCATTTCTGCGGCCTCTTTCAGCTATGATCTGGGGATATCACCGTGCCCTCCCTCCCCCTTCAGCTCCTGTTTAAGTGTTTTCTCCTTGAAAGCAAGGGCTGACCTTTTAGCTAGTACTTGTAACCATGGTACTTAGTATGTGTGGGATTATAATAAGTATTATTATATGAATGTATATGAAAAACGACCATGAAAATTATTTATTCTAAAAGAGTGCTGCTCATTCACAAAGGTGTAGAAGGATTAATTAATAAGAGAAGGAAGCATTAACTCTTCCTTGTATTAATTATCTGGAAATCTTATTAGGGGATATAACCAAACCAGTTATTTCTCCTTTATTTTCCATCCAAATCTGACCAAGCAGAAGCAGGGTATAAATTCACTTATTAAAACCACGACTGACCATCAAAGTCAAAAGGACATATCACAGAAGCTGGGTAATAGAAGGCATCTCACAGGGCCGCTAGGTGGTGTAGTGAATAAAGCACCGGCCCTGGAATCAGGAGGACCTGAGTTCAAATGTGGCCTCAGACATTTAACACTTAAAAGCCATGTGATCTTGGGCAAGTCACTTAACCCCAATTGTGCTGCCTTCTCCCCTCCAAAAAAGAACAAAATAGAAGGCATCTCGGGGGTCACCAAGCCTAACTCATACTCATATGAAGAATTCTCACTATGGCTCTGCCTGAAGACCTCCAATGAAAGTCTTTTATCTTGGGACAGCTAGCACAGTGAATAGAACACCAGCCCTGGAGTCACAAGGACCCGAGTTCAAATCCAGCCTCAGATACTTGACAGACTTACTGGCTCTGCCTCTCTTCCTCTCTCTCTGTCTCTCTCTTTCTGTCTCCCTCCCTCTCCCTCTCTCTCTGTCTCTTTGTGTGTGTGTGTGTGTGTGTGTGTCTCTCTCTCTCTCTTTCTGTCTCCCTCCCTCTCCCCCTCTCTCTGTCTCTTTGTCTCTCTCTCTCTCTCTTTCTGTCTCCCTCCCTCTCCCCCTCTCTCTGTCTCTTTCGTGTGTGTTTTCTCTCTCTCTCTCTCTCTCTCTTCCTCTCTCTCTCTTTCTCTCTGTCTCTTTGTGTCGCTCTCTCTCTTTCTCTGTCTCTCCCTCTTTCTCTCCCTTCTCTATTCTTTTCTCTGTCTCTCCATTCTCTTCCCTAGGCTATACATCCACAGTTCCCCTCAATTGATTCTTACATAGCACAGACCCGAGGCCTGGACTCTCTTCTGACCCTTCCCTAATTAACCATGTCTTTGCTAAACCATGGTATCCAGAAATAAAAACAATTCTCTAGATTAGGTCAGACATGGATAGAGCATTATCAACTCCTTCTTTTTGGAAGTTATCCAACCTCTTTGATTGTAATATTTCTCTATTCATTCATATCCATGAAGTCAAAACACTTTTCATGATAATACTAAAATATTTTAATTTCTAACATAGCAAATATTGACAGATATAACCCACATAAACAAGAGCCCTTTGTGGTGGTCCTCAGTAATTGTTAAGTGTGTAAAAGAGTACTGACACCCAAAAGTTTGAGAACTGATGCACTAACCTAAGGGGTCAGCTTTAGTACTCTCTAGCCCAATACCTTCATGCTTCCATCCATTCAATAAACATTTATTGCGAATTTATATGTGTAGTTCTTCATTAGGCATTATAGGGGTCAGAAAGTATGACTGCCTCAAAGCAAATAAATCAAGATAATGGATAATCTAAAACCATTTCTGTTTGGTTTTTCAATGTGTTTTGTTATTCTTTTGCAGTACATTTCAATTTCCTAATTTTGGTCTTGCTTAGGTTCACATTAAAATTAGTTTTTGTTCCCTGATCATACACCAGCTGTCAATAGAGGCAAGCAGCCCAGAAGCATGCTGGGTCGTAGGAGGAAACCAACCAGGGGTTTTAAATTCAACACATATACTCAACAAACTAGATCATCAACACATATAATTGAGAACTGCAGATACTGTTTAGAGTTCCCAACAAATGCTGCAATGCCCACATAGATTCTCAGCTCTAATTAAACTCATTTCAGGTCAGTTGAGAGTCATTACCTATATAGGAGACGTTTTGTGTCTGTTAGGCAGCAAGTATTTATTAAATGCATATCATATGTCAGGCAACCTACTAAACAATGGGGGTACAAAGAAAAGCACGAACAGTCCCAACCCTGAACTCACATTCTACTGGAGGAAACACCACATAAGTAACTATATATGAACGAGTTACACAGAGTACAAATGGAAGGTAATATCAGAGAGAAAGTAACTAGCAGCTGGTGGGACCAGGAAAAGGCCTCCTGCAGAAGGTGGGATGTACAAACCGAGTCTCAAAAGAAGTCAGGAAGAGTTGGAGGGGCTGATGGAGAGTGTCCTGGGCATGGGGGTGGGGACATCCAATGCAAAGCCACACAAACAGCAGATGGGGCTTCATATTTGGGAAATGGCAGGAAAGATCAGTTGTAGACAAATTACAAAATTTGTGTAGAGGAGTACAGTGTCAGAAGGCTGGAAAGGTAGGAAAAAGAAGAGCTTTAGCCAATCAGAGAACTTTATATTTAATCCCAGAGGTAATAGGGAGCCACTAAAATTTACAGAGCAGAGGTTTAACATGGTCCAAGCTTTGTTTTAGGAAAATCCCTTTGGCATCTTGGTAGAGGGTAGATTTCAATGGGAGAGATTAAAAGCAAGGAGACCGATTAGTTGCTGTTTTTCAGTTGTTTCAGTCATGTCTGACTCTTCATGACTCCATTTGGAGTTTTCTTGGCAAAGATACTGGAGTGCCTTGCCATTTTTTCTCCAGTTCATTTTACAGATGAGGAAACTGAGGCAAACAGAGTGAAGTGACTTGCTCAGGGTCACACAGCTAGTAAGTGTCTGAGGCCACATTTAAACTCATGAAGATGAATCTTCCTGACATCAAGCCCTACACTCTGTGCACATTGGTGCCATCTAGTTGCCCCAGACCAATTCTTAGCCTACTGGCAAGTAGTGAGCAGTACTGGCTCCAGGCAAGAAGTGAATGTCATCACTAGGACAGTGGCTGTATGAGTGGAGAGAAGGCACATCTGAGAAATGTTATGATAC
>CM053591.1:7538067-7558340 GCA_028646515.1 Pseudochirops corinnae | reverse complement strand
ACACGCTATCGTTCTCTTTCATGTATGGTTTTGCTTTTTTTTTTCCCCCAGTGATCACTCATTGGTTACAACCCTTCTATATGACCAAACTATTGTACAATGTGAAAGTATTTGCAGATCCTATACATGATTGCATGCCACCATGGGGGGGGGGTGGAAGGGAGGGGAGAAAATCTGAAACTCAAGTGATTGTAGAACTGAATCTTGTAAATTAAAAGTAAATAAGTAAATAAAAAAAATAAATTGCTAAACGTAAAAACATTTCAAGAGAGACTTTGTTGTTTAAGTTTAATTGCTTATCCTTTCCTTCTATTTTAAATAAATGTATTTTTGCTTTTCTATGATATCCCATAACTGATTCTGACTTGTTTGAGGAGAAAGATCTGGAGAAAAACCAGGGCTTAGATTCAAACAGTGTCAATGAATTTCATTATAGGAATATGGAGCTAAAGAAGGCAGGGCAGCTGAATCACAAGGGCAGGAAGGAACAGGTGTTGTTGTGCAGGTCTGTTCCCTGGTGCTTCTGGTGACAGCTGCAATCACAGAACAGACTAGTGAGCAGGGTACAATTCCCGTTGCTGGTGTTCTGTCACATTATTATTCCATACCAGCTTATTTGAAAATGGGAAACATAGCTCAGATTTATCCAGGCAGAAGATTCTGCCAACCCTGCAGCACATATTCATCACAACTAATTCCTTTTAGGTGTTCTCCAAAGCTCAGTCGCGTCAACCAGAAGGGACGTGAACCTATGAGTCTCAAATTGGGGAAAGTGAGGAAGGAGGGGTCTAGAGGCTCCCTTACATAATATGTCACTACTAGGCCTATACCCCAAAGACATCAAAGGAATAGAGTGAAAACATGCATATAAAAACATTTAAAAGCATCCCCATTTGCAGGGGCAAAGAACTGGAAACTGGGGGGATGCCCATTAATTAGGAGTATGGTTGAGCAAATTATTGTATACAAAATGTATTGTGCTCTAAGAAATGATGAAAGGGAACAGCTTCAGACTAACCCAGGAAGACCCTTAGGAACTGAAACAAATTGAAGTGAGCAGAACCTGGAGAACAATTTATACAATAACATGAACATTGTAACAACAAACAACTTTGAAAGACTTCAGTACTTCAATCAATGCAAAGAACAACTGTGATTTCAGGAGTCCAATAATGAAATATGCTATTCACCCAGAGAGATGAAGGACTCAGGGTACAGAATGATATGTATATTTTTTGACATGCTAAAAATATATATAATAAGGATCATCCTGGGATCTTCTCCAGAAAAGAGATGTCAAGGCAAGACAAAGTAAGATGCAAAAGGGAAAGCACAGGAGGAATTCTTGGACTTTGGTGACTTCACAGTCTTGCTGGCCCAGAACCAGATTTATCTGTCTCCCAGACTTATCTGGCTCACTCTGCATTCATGGGAATGAATCAAAGGATGAACTCTAGCAATGGGAATTGTTCTCTATAACTTAAAAATTCCAGTTAATATAGAAATATAGGGGAATTCACTTGTGCAAATTCAGCAATGTTATTTAAAATATTTTTTTATTTATTTCATTAAGCAGCTATACTTTTGCTACTTGAGCTTTGGTGTTCTGTCAACACTAGGAATTAACAACACATTTTACGCATTCTTTTAACCCTAGAGAGGAGAAGAAATAGGGTTTCCCTCCTGGAAAGCAAGGCTGTCATTCAAATCAGCATATCCTGTTTGGGAGGGATTGTCTATGTGTAGTCCATATTTTGGGGGGATTTTCTGCTCTTATCATGCCATGTTACCATAAGGGAGAAGAGAGACATCAAAGAGAGAAAGTATGAAGATGATACCTTTAGAGTCTCCAGAAATCCCTTAATGCAGAAATTCTTAACCTGGGGTCAAGGAATAGAGTTAAGGGTGTCTGTGACACTGACTTCTAACTGAAATTTAGGAATTCCTTCAATTATGATTTTAAAAAAAGACATTCTGAAGAAAAAGGTTCCTAGGCTTCACCAGATTGTTCATGATACATAAAAACCATGAAGAATCTGTGCTTTGATGCCTTCTCTTGAGTTACAAGCAGAAAGGAGAAAACTGTGAGTCTTCTGAGAAACTAAGTAGCTTGACAGAGACTAGAATTTTAAGGCTATAAAGGTATGAGGCCCAACCTAGCTGTAGGAATGCCCTCTAAAACTGAAATTCTGTAGCTGACCCAAAGTTAAAATAAGAATTGATTGGGCTATACAATAGTTTATAAAAATAGATGCTCAGCTGGAGTTAAGGTGGCATATATCTGAACAATCTTTTTAAAATTTGCATCATATTACATTTCTCTGTTTATACCTTATAAACTATAGTAAGTTAATTAATATTCTTTATTCTAACAAAAATGGGCGGTTAGGTGGTGCAGAGGCTAGAGGGCTGGCTTGGAGTCAAGAAGACTCCTCTTCCTGAGTTCAAATCTGGCCTCAGACACACTGGCTGTGTGACCCTGGGCAAGTCCCTCAACGCTGTTTGCCTCAGTTTCCTCATACATAAAATGAACTAGAGAAGGAAACGGCAAACCACTCAGTATCTTTGCCAAGAAAACCCCAAATTAGGTCACAGAGTTAGATACAACTGAACAAAAACAAGAAAAATTCTAACAAAATGGGTTATGTAAATACCCAAAAGGATTTATGATTTCTGGGAAACTCCTGATATAGAACCTCCCTCCACTCAAACTGAAACACTTCTGTGATGAATCAAGGATGACTCCCAGGTTACAAGTCTGAGGGACAGGGAGGATGGTGTTACCCTCTACAGTAACAGAGAAGATAGGACTGGGGAAGAGGGTGGGCTTTTTTTTGAGGAGGAGGGACACATGGACATGTTTGTAGGCAGTGAGGAATGAGCTAGTAGACAGAGAGATTGAAAATAAGTGATAGCTTGGGAATGACAGGGGGAAATCTGTTTGAAAAGATGGGATGAAATGAGATCACTTGAACAGGTAGAGGGGTTAGCCTTGTTAAGGAGTGAGGTCACCTCATCACGTGAAACATGCATGAAAGAGGAGACAGTAGCAGAATGCATCTCAGTGACAGGGAATGATGAAGAAGAGGAGAGAATGGCCTCAACTTTTTCTATAAATATGGGACAAGATTCTCAGCTAAGACAGTGTCACACACGTGGGAACTATGGGAGATTTGAGGAGGGACAAAAAGGTCTGGAACAGTCACTGGGGAGAGTGGGATGGTGAGTTCATAAGGGAGGCATGATAGGATTGCCCAGCACCAAGCAGAATGAGTAGATGAGTCCTAGAGAGCTGCTTAATCAATCAAGAGGACTTATTAAAAGCATACTATGTGTCTCACAGTGTGCTAAACTCTGGGAATACAAAGAAAAATAAAACTATTCTGTTAGTACAAGAGGAAGGATGGGAGCTGATGAGATCTTCAACTAGGATGGTGGTTGTGCACATGGAAAGGGGACATACATGAAAACGATGTGGAGGAAAAAAATGATGAGCTTTGGCGACTAACTGGATATATGGGATGACTGAATGAGGACTTAAAAAATCATGGAGGCTGTGAAGCTGGATGAATGAAAGGATAGTGGTATTCTTGACAATAATAAGGAAGTGCAGAAGAAGGATGGAAGGGTAATGTTTTAGACACGTGGATTTAAAGATGCTTATGGTACAGCCAGTTTGAAATGACAAATAGGAAGTCAATGATGTGAGATAAGAGCTCAGGAGAGAGTCTATACATAGGCACATCCCTTAACCTCTCTCAGTCTCAGTTTCCCTATTTGCAATTGGAAATAATAATACTTGTACTACTTTCCTTGCAGAGTTGCTATTAGGAAAGCATCTCATAAACTTTAAAGCATTACAAAAATCTAAGATATTTTTTACATACACATATCACGCAAAACTCAGGAGAGAGACTAGAGCTGGATATAAAAATCTTGGGAATATCTACATAGAGATGATAATTAGACATCAAGCAATTTGATATAGGTTATACGTGTGCAGTCACACAAAAAATTTTTACCATATTAGTCATGCTATGAAAAAAAACACAGACCCAATAAAACCATGAAAAAAAAATAAAGTAAAAAATAGTATGCTTTGATCTGCATTCAGATTACATCAGTTCTTTGCCTGGAGACTGATAGTAATTTTTCATCATAAACCTTTTAGGAATTGTCTTGGATCTTTGTATTCCTGAGAATAGCTAAGTCATTCACAGCTGATTACTGTACAGTATTGCTGTTATTCTGCACAATGTTCTCCCAGTTCTGCTCACTTCACTTTGCATCAGTTCGTGTAAGTCCAGGTTTTTCTGAATCCACCCTGCTCATCATTTCTTATAGCAATAGTAATATTTATCACAATCATGTACTACAGTTTGTTCACTCATTCCCCAATTGATGGGCATCCCCTCAATTTCCAATTTTTTGCCACCACAGAAAGAGATGCTATAAATATTTTTGTACATATACATCCTTTTCATGTTTTTTAATCTCTTAAGGATACAGATCTAATAGTGGTATTGCTGAGTAAAAGTGTGTGCATAGTTTTATATTCCTTTGGGCATAATTCCAAACTGCTCCCCAGAATGGTTGAATCCTTTCATAACTCTGGTGCATTCGTGTCCCAATTCTCCTACATCCTCTTCAGCATCTATCATTTTCCCTTTCTGTCATATTAGGCAATTTAATAAGTATGATATGATACCTCAGACTTGTTTAAATTTGTGTTTTCTAATCAATAGTCATTCAGAGCATTTTTTTTCATATGACTACAGATAGCCTTGATTTCTTTATCTGAAATTGCCTATTCATATTCTTTGACCATTTGTCAGCTGGGGAATGACTTTTCTTCTTAAAAACTTGGCTCATTTCTCTTTTTATTTGAGAAATAATACTTTTGTCAAAGAAACTTGCTGTGAAATCGCCTCCCATCTTTCTGCTTTCCTTCTAATCTTGGCTGCACTGGTTTTGTTTGTGCAAAATTTTTTTTTTTAATTTAATGAAATCAAATTTATCCATTTTATATCACACAATGCTCTCCATATTCTTTGGTCCTAAATTCTTTCCTTACTAAAAGATCTAACAGCTAAACTATTCCATGTTCTCCTAATATGCTTACGGCATATCACCCTTCATATCTAAATCACCTATCCATTTTGACCTAATCTCGGTATGTGGTGTGAAATGTTGGTCTTTACCTAGTTTCTGCCAAATTGCTTTCTAGTTTTCCCAGTAATTTTTAGTTTTGTCCTAAAACTTTTATCTCTGTGTTTATCAAATAGTGTATTACTATGATCAGTATCTACTATTTATTGTGTGTGCAATCCATTCCACTGATTCACCACTCACTCTCTCTCTCTCTTAGCCAGTGCCAGGCCGTTTTGATGATTACTGCTTTATAACATAATTTGAGATCTGGCACAGCTATGTCACCTTCCTTCCCATTTTTTTCATTAATTCCCTTGACATTCTTGACCTTTTGTTCTTCCAGATGAATTTTGTTATTGATACTGTTACTATTATTTTGTTATTGTTAGTATATATTTATTATTATTATTTCAGATGTATTATTTGTTAATAACATCTTCTTATTACATTATTATGAAATTTATTATTTGTTTCTACTTTTATAAATAATTTTGGATACTTTGATTAATATGGTACTGAATAAGTAAATTAATTTAGGTACAATTGTCATTTTTATTACATTGGTTCGACCTACCCATGAACAATTAATATTTCCTAATTTTTCAGATCTGATTTTATTTGTGTGAAAAGTGTTTTGCTACTGTGTAACTGGGTTTGTCTTGGCAGGCAGCCTGCCAAGTACTTTATATTGTCTACAATTATTTAAAGTGGAATGTCTTTTTTTGCTGCTGGACTTTGCTGGTAATATACAGAAATGCTGATGATTTATGTGAGTTTTTACATGGGATTTTATATCTTGCAACTTTGCTAATGTTGTTAATTATTTCAACTAGTTTTTTCAGTAGATTCTCTAGGATTCTGCAAGTATATTATCATGTCATCTGCAAAGAATGATAATTTTGTTTCCTCATTGCTAGTATAATCCCTTCAATTTCTTTTTCTTCTTTTAGTGCTATAGCTAGCATTTCTAGTACAATACTGAATAATATGGTGATAATGGGCCTTCTTACTTCACCCCTGATCTTATTGGGAAGGCTTCTAGCTTATCCCCACTGCAAATAGTACTTGCTTATGGCTTTGGATCTACTCTAATTCTAATAGTATTGCAAAGCTGAAAAATTTCATTAATAAATGAAAGAAAAAAGAACAGATGATATTTGGGAAATATTTAATATTTCAGTTAATTTCTGTAGCACATGGTGAACAAACAAGAACAGTTTCTAAAAATATACTCACAGGTTTCTAACCCAAAGATATAAAGTATAAGAGATTGAATGGTAGTACAGTGTAACAGAAAGAGCCTTGAACTTGGAATCAAGAGACCTGGAAAGAAATCTTGGTTCTCTGGCACTTATTAAGTATACACCATAGGCACATCACTTAACCTCTCTCAGTCTCAGTTTCCCTATCTGCAAATGGAAATAATAATACTTGTACTACTTTCCTTGCAGAGTTGCTATTAGGAAAGTACTTCATAAACCTTAAAGTATCACAAAAATCTAAGATATTTTTTACATACACATATCACGCAAAAAAACCCCTTCAGATTCAGTCATTACTAGTATGCTTTGATTTCCTTATTGAGTTGAATGTTCTAGTCAAGTCCATTTATTAGAGTATGAAAAAGACTTATTAAGGACATTCCCATGGTTTGAAGGGATCCAAATTGTTCTGAATCTTCTTAAGGTTCAGAATGGGAAAAGACAACACAAGAATGGAAGCAGAACATAAGCTGTGTTGAAACTTGAAGACGAGTACTATAAAAACTGCAGTGAGAGATCCAGGGTGGAAGCTAGCTGCCAGAGAATCAGAATAAAGCAGGGACATAAAATGTGAGAAGACCTCATGCCTTCTGATAAGGCTTTCCTATTCCGTTTTCTTTTTGATGGTAAGCTGGGATGTTGAAGACATGTTTCCCTTTGCCTCTTACATCTGTCTGCTGAACCCAGGGACAGGGTATTGAGATATTAGACTTCTTATTCCTGTTAAGACACTACTAGATTGGAACAAGGAGTTATATAATAGGATTTAAAATAATTACTAACACTTAATTTGCTGAGTGACATTTTTTTTAATGACTCCGTTTCCTTGTCTGCAAAAATCCTGGCAAAAAATTTTTGCATCTTCAAAAGATTTTGTGCAGATTTCATCAGCTACTCTCATCAAAGAATAAGCATTTATTAATTATCTACTATATACTGGGCTCTGTTCTAGACAGTGAGATACAGATACAAAGAATGAATTAGTCCTTACAAAAAGCCTATAGTGGTGGCAAAAAAAGTGTGCGTATAAATAAATGTGTGTGTATATGTGTATGTAAATACAGAATAAATATAAAGAAAATAAATACAAAGTAGTTAAATTCTAATTGCTGTGCAGTAAAATACTATAATGTAATAATTGTCTCTACTTGTGTCCTGAAGCAATGATCATAAGCATTTATTAAGCATATGTACTGAGTATACTATTAGGCATGTTAAACATATATTCTGCCTATCCCTTTAACAGTGAAATGATGGAAAGAACAATGGATTCAGAGTCAGAAGACCTAGGACTCCAATCTGTTGCTGACTTGTATGACCATTAAAGCAGGTCATTTTACATATTGGAGTCGCAGTTTCTTCATTTGTAAAATGAAGAGGTTAGCTTAGATGACCTCTGAGTTCTCTTTCTAAGACTTCATCTAAAATCTTAAAAACTTAAAGTTTAAGAATAGTCAAAAATAACAAGGAAATATAGTGAAGAGAATAGACACAATGTAATGGGGGGGGAAAGGAGATAAGGGCATCTAATGGAGGGTCAAGTTAAACAAGACTACAGAAAAAGTATTTCCAAGGCAAATCACTACCCTTCTCCTAAGCAAAGTAATTTAAAATGTGAGGGATTATAAAAAATTTATTTCAAATTAAGGAGGTCTGGAATATCTGATGTCTATTCTGAACAAAGGATCTGAGTCTCATCCAGTATGGTTAGAGTGGTGAGGGAAAGGGTTGTTCCCCATAAGAACAATTACAGGTATAAGTCATTCTATAAAAAAGAAGAGCCCCTTCCAAACAGGTAATTCAAATATTCATAAACTGAGTAAAATTCTAGAAATAACAAGCAGACTGCTAGGAAATCTTTCAGCAAAGCAAAGGATGCTTTTTGTCCCTTAATCTATCTCCTTTCCGATTCAGAGTGTCCTTTATCAGAATTTGTTTCAAGTATGGTCTAACTATATATCACAATCCCATTGCAGCTCTGTCCTCAAGAGAGATGGGAGGAGGTACTCTACACTTACATCTGAGAGGGATGCTAAGAAGGTCCTGTTTTCTGACAGCCTCATACTCACTATTCCCAGGGACGGCAATCAGGCTCAACAATTTGTTTAAAATACTGACAATGTTCTAGGTATTAACCTTTAGCTGAGAAATCCAATCCTGAAAAATAGCATGGAAAACTATCAAGACCTGTGATTGTGCATACCAAGGAACAGTTGCAACCACCAGAGCAGCATTTTGATGCTACAGTCACATTGTCATTTCTTTATATCAGTAAAAACAATGTTTTCCTCTCTCATAATCCTGTTTGAACATTTTCCTACTGATCATAAAATATTATAATCTGTTTAGCTTGGTATTTCAGAATCTGCCAAATACCTGAATTCCCAATAAGTATTCACAAAGTCTGTTCACAGTGGCAGAAAGACAAATATTTTTTTCCTAAAGTTGATTACTTATCAATTGTGACTCATGAAAAAAATACAGAATATTAACAAACTCCTATTTTTTTTATACTTTCCCAATCACTAGAAGAATGCTGAAAGTTAATGTAAAACTGCCAAGGAAAAAAAGTAAATCATGAAAAAAAATGTGTACCGTTGGTTCAATTTTTTTTTTAAGGCATCCGTAATCATTTCCTCCTCTTTGAGTCCCATGCACCTTCCTATTAAAGGCTAGCACTAGTACTCTCTATATGCAGTGTTTGTTTTTCCATTTAGCCTTGGGTTTGATGCATCAAAACTCCAAGTTTGTTTCAGGAATGATCAGGAAGGAAGGCTTCATGGCCAAGGTCAGTAAGGTGGTAAGCAAAGGGTAAGGAAAGGAAGAAAAGTGAACTGTAGGCAAGCCAAGAAAATAGCAAATGGAAACCTTTTTGTCAAAGAATGTGCCTTTCTGGGAAGAACAAGAAAATTAATTCCTTTAGTCTTGACATGGAAATGATGCCTGTGAAGTTTCTGACTGAAGTCCTAGGCAGTTTTCTAGAAAATATATCTTACTGGTAAAAATTTTTATCGAGTAGAATGATGCTTCAATGGGCACCATGATCAAAAGAAGGTCTTTGGAGAAAGGAAAAAAACAAATTGTAAGAAGAGTAAATAGCCTGACATTTTTGTGTAGCCATAAGGGTAGCACGGAAAGAAAGTCAGCTTGAGAGTCAGGAAGACCTACATCCCACCTTTGTATCTATATGTATGTATACGTACTACATATCTATAGTACATGTATACTATATATCTGTGACTCTCAGCAGCAATCTTCACCTCTCGGTGCCCTAGACAACTCTGTACAATTCTAAAGTGCAAAGAAAGTATTGATCTGCTTTGATAGAACTCATTTTCTCACTTTGAGTTTCCTTTGCCAAAGAAATCACAAGTTAAATCAAAAATGTTACGGATGATACAATATTAGCCAACAAAATACTTCTTCTCTAAACTTTGTTCCACCACTCATTAGGAATCATTTATTGCTTTGGATTTCACTAAAAATAAGTGCAAGCTTTTCATAAAAACATCATAAAAAAGTGCTACCTTTGTGGCTGCACTGATCAACAAATCTTAAACAGCCCAAAGAAAGTAAGCTCCTTGAGGGCTATCTTCATATTTCTAGTCCTTCATACGGGGACTGGAACATATAATTGCTGGCCGATAAATGTTTGCTGATTGCTTGATTGAATCTTAACACTTGCCATATTGAAGGGGGAAAAAGCAAGAAAAATAATGAAAGGGGGTGAAATATGTTTTAATCTATACTTAGAATCTTCACAGTTAATCATTGTTACAATATTGCTGTTACTGTATATAATGTACCCCTGGGTTTGTTCACTTCACTTTGCATCAGTTCATATAAGTCTTCCCAGGTTTTTCTGAAACCACCCTAAAAGGTAGAATTTGAACACTTTTTTTCCTGATACCGAATCTTGCACAGTACATCTTATGCACTGCTAATTTTTTCTATCAAGTCAAATAACGGTAAAGATAAGGCTAGTCATGTGGTTTCACTGTTATAGGGTAATCTTACATAAGGTCATTTCCTCTATTAAGGCAGTCCTGAAACTTCTCTACAACTTATAGTCTAGAGCAGGGGTGGGGAACCTGACCTTGAGGTCACATGTGGCCCTCCAGGTCTTCAAGTGAGGCCCTCAGATGAATCCAAACTTCACAGAATAAATCCCCTTAATAAAAGGATTTGTTCTGTAAACTTGGACTCAGTCAAAAGGCCACACCCAAGGACTTAGAAGCCCACATGTGACCTCAAGGCTGCAGGTTCCCCACCCCTGGTCTAGAGAGCTGCCTGAGAAACAGCACAGAGAGATTGAATGACTTAATTGCTTGGGGTTATCTATGTGTCAGAGGGTGATACTTCTTCTTCATATCAAGGCCAACACTTTATTCATAGGAGATGGGCACACTTAGACTGAAATTTTGAAGAACTTTTTTTGAGTTTGACAAAGCTAACTAAATGATCAATCACCAGAAAAGACTAAGTGAAAAAAGTTGGTATCTAGTATAATCATCATGGACAAATTCATTGTCTCACAATATTTGATACTGAGAATAAAAATATTTCAAGACCTGCCCATAACAGTAAATGCTGTGTCCACTGTAGTGGTTAAGGACCAAAGAAGGAAAGGTGATACTATCTAAGAATATTCCTAAGGGTGAGCATGAAATAGCATCACAGAAAAGAAAACTCTAAACAATTATTAAAGATCTGCAGAAAGAAATTGGAAAATTACCCCAATATCTAGTCAATTGGCATAGCAGAAAACTTAAAGACTCTATCTCCTGATTAAAGGTCATGAAAAAAAACCATGCAGAATGGAAACCAGAAATAAAAGGACATCAAAATTCTTGATACCCATAATCAACAATTACAAGCAAAAGAGAAAAGGTTATGGAGATATAAAGGAGTCAAAGTAGTTCAAAAAACCAAGCAAAAAACTACATCGACTAAAATCTTTACTGGAGAGGTTTGAGAAGCAAAGATAATTAGAGACGGGGAAGCCCTGAAGGCAGAGGATAAGGAAAAGTCCTGCTTAGCTGTATCATTGCAAAAAGTCCAACACAAAGTTCAAGTTGGATCAAATGCTAAACAGAAGATGCGAGTCCCATTAATAAGGTGAAGGACAAAAAAGTTACACCAAAGAATGCAATATGAAATGCTGGCTTCCCTGCAAAACTGACAGTAGATAAGATCCATAAAGGTTGATTCCAATTCTTCACAGGGGGGGCATGATGAAAGTCTGATCCCGCATTTGCGAACAAAGGAATGACAAATCCATTACAAAAAGATGGAACCCTAGTGACCCCCCCCCACCCTTCAAACAGAGTGCAAGTGAAAGTTTCGGGATTTTAGACAAAGCATTCACAGCTCTTATCACTCAAAAAAATTCCTTAAAGGCTGGGATTGTTTCATTATTATTTTTATATTTATTATCATCAGACAGGGTTTAACACATAGTTTAAGACCATCAAAGCTGGAAGAGCATTAGAGGTCATCGAGTTAATCCTTTCATTTTACAGATGATGAAACTGAGGCCCAGAAAAGTTAGTAAATTGCTCCAAGATCATGAAGTATTAAGTGGTACAGCTGGGATTTGAACTCAGGTCCATTTGATCCAAACGTACCATCATTTGCACTCTACCATGCTGTTTGTCATTGGAATGAGGAAAGTTCTCTTCTAGAGGCAGCTAAGATGATGCAGTGGATACATCACTGGGCCTGGTGTTAAGAAGACTTGAGCACAAATTCAGCCTTAGGTATTTACTAGCTATGAGATCATGGACAAGTATTTAATTTCTATCTGCCTCTACTATAAAATGAAGACAATGATAGAAACTACCAGGATTGTTGTAAATATCAAATGAGATGGGACGGCTGAGTCAGGAGGAACTGAGTTCAAATGTGGCCTCAGACACTTAATACTAACTAGCTGTGTGACCTTGGGCAAGTCACTTAACCCCAGTTGCCCTCCAAAAAGCAAAAAATAAAATAAAAAATAAATCAAATGAGACAACAGTTCTGAAGGGCTTAGTATAGTGTCTGGAATATAGTAGGCATTAAATAAGTGCTAATTCTTTTTCCTTTCCCATTTACCATCACTGTTTACTCCTTCCGCTTTCCTCCATAAATTGTCTTGGGATTATTAATTAATAATCTTTTCTGAGTCACCAAGTTTTCTCCAAGTCTGTTTTTTCTCACTTTATGAGATAACATCGCTCATAATATTTAGTCTTCTTTCTCTGTATTATTTTGTAAATGAGTTGATTTTCTAAATCAGTGCTGCCCTTGCCTGACTCACTTTTCCAACTGGCAAGGAAATAAATTGCTTGTTGGCACAGGTAATTTCTGAGTTCTTTTGGCTTTCTCATTGTATTAAGTACTTTCTATCAGTTAAACTCTTATATAGGTCAGCAAACAAGGCAAATGTCTTTTCCTATTTTTCAGAATGAAAAGCTTAGGTAAACAGGTCAGACTAGAGTCATTTTATTTACGTATAATGTCTTCTCACCTCTACCCTTTCTTGTAATTTGATGTCAATAGTGACCTCTTAGATAAATCAGTGATGATCTGATTGCACAGACAGCTGATTCTGAAATAATTTCGGCATTTGTAGCTAATAGTTCACTGAATATTAAAATGTAGTCAATTCCATTCCTTTCATGGTTATTCAATGTTCACTGAAAAGAGTGAGTTCTAACTTTCTTTTAAATAAATATATGCATAAAAACTAATACAATAGATAAACAGCCAACCTGATTTTTTTAAGAGAGGGAAATTACCTTCTTCACATAAAAAATGAAAAAAAAGGACAATTCACAACAATAAAGGAAAAAAAGAAAATTTTCAGAAATCATTTTGCCCAATTATGTGCTAACAAACCTGATTACTTAGAGGAAACAAAAGAAAATTCATAAAAATATAAAATACTTAGATTAACAACAACAAAAAAGAAATAGACTAACTCATCGTCAAAAAAAAGAAAAAAGAAAGGAACTGAAAAAATTGTAAGTGAACTCCCAAAGAAAAAATTCCCAGGACCAAACAGATTTATAAATGAATTCTATCTATCTGGGTAGCACAGTGGATAAAGCACAGTGGTAAGTACATAGAATCAGGAAGACTTGAATTCAAATATGACCCCAGATACTAGCTGTATGATCCTGGAAAAGTCACTTAATCGCTATCTGCCTTCATTGCCTCATCTATATAATTGCAGTGGTAATAACAGTACCTACCTACCAGGACTGTTGAGAGTATAAAATGAGATAATATTTGCAAAGTGTTTTATAAACTTTAAAATGCTATTTAAATACTAGCTATAATAATAATAATAATTATTATTATTATTAGCAAATATTCCGAGAACAAATAATTCCAATGCTACACAATCTGTTTGTGATAAGATGCACCCTTACAACTTTTTCTATGATAAATATGGTTTTGATACCTGAACCAAGGAGAAACAAAATAGAAAAAACAAAACTGCAGACCAATATCCTTAATGAACATTAAGGCAAAAGTTTTTAATAAAATATTTGCAATAGGTGAAAATACATTAGAAAGATTATGCACTATTAATAGATTGGGTTATGCCAGGAATAAAGAACTAGTTCAGCAAAAAACAAGTTATAAATATAATACACTGTGTTAATAATATAAATAAAATATATGACTACATCATTAGGTGATAAAAAAGGCTTCTGATAAATTCCAACACTTATTTCTACTAAAATCTTTGGAAATATAGGAAGCAAACAGAAATAAATAGATCTTTCCTTAATATGGTAAAGAATATTTCTCTAAATCCATCAGCAAACATTATATGAAATAGAGAAGAGTTAAAAAGCCTTTCCAAAAAGATCAGTGGTAAAGCAAGGGTGCCCATTGTTATCATTACTATTTAACATAGCGCTAGAAATGCTAACTATAGCATTAAGATAAGAACATGAAATTGAAGAAAGAAACCCAGGCAAAGAAGAAACAAAATGATCACTTTTTGCAAATGATATCCTGTCTCAGATACTTTTCCAGCTGTGTGACTTTAGGCAAATCACTAAATCTCTATAATGCCTCAGCTTGCTCAACTATAAAATGGGCTTAATAATAGCACCTACCGCCCAGGGTGGTTGTGATGATCAAATTACATAATATTTGTAAAGTTCATAGCACAGTGCCTAGTACATAGCTTAAGAAATTTCTATTCCCTTCTCTATTGGTGACTGACTAAACAAATAATAGAGCAGGTAGGTGGCACCATAGTACACAAAACACTGGACCTGGAGTCAGGAAGACTCAGTTCCCTGAGTTCAAATCCAGCCTCAGACATGTGTTAGCTGTATGACCCTGGACAAGTCACTTAACCTTTTGGCTCAGTTTCCTCATCTGTCAAATGAGCTGGAGAAGGAAATGGCAAACCACTCCAGTATGTCTGCCAAGAAAACCCCAAATGGGGCGTCATGAAGAGTCAGACATAGCTTAAAGAACCAAACAATAACCAAAAAATTATAGGACATGAATATAATGGAATATTACTTTGCCATAAAAAACAGTGAAATAGACAATTTCAGAGGAAACTAAGAAGACCTATATGAACCGATGCTGAGTAAAAGAAGCAGAACTAGGAGAATTATTTATATAATAACAACAGTATATATAAAAAAAATAATTTTGAAAGACTTTAGAACTCTGATTAATGCAATGATAAACCAAAAGAAGGAAGATGAAATGCCCTACTCATCTCTTGACAGAGAGGTGATGCACTTAAAATGCAGAAGGAGACATATATTTTCAGACATGACAAATGTGGGAAATTGTTTTGCCAGTGTATACAGCTATGTTTTGGAGGCTTTCTTTCTTTCTTCCTTTCTTCCTTCCTTCTTTCCTTTCTTTCTTTAATTTGCTCAATGGAGGACGGATATAGTGATAGTGACAGATTAGTATTGAAAATGCTTGTTGATTTAAAAATAAGCATAATAAACCTTTTTTTAAAAAAAAAAAGTATATTTATAATATGTATGTGTGAAGCTACCAAACAGTCTATAAGCTTTTTTTTTTTTTTTTTTTTTTTTTTTTTTTTTTTTTGGTGATGGGGAGGGAAAGGGAGAGAAAGGAAATAACCATTTTTATATCTGGTGGCATACTGAGTCTGGAGTCAGAAGGACCCGAGTTCAAGTCCAGCCTCAGACATTTACTACCTATGTGATCTGAGGTCATTTAACCTCTGCCTTAGGTTTCAACTACAAAATGGGGATTTTGTGCCTACATGTATAAATACAGCACCTACCTCTCGGTATTATTGTGAAGAACAAATGAGGGAATAATTATAATGTGTTTAACACAGTGCCCGGCCCATATTAAGTGCTGTATAAACGTTAGCTGTTATGATTGCTATTCCTAAAACCTATGATGCGCCCAGCACTGTGCAAAAAAGCTTGTACAAATATCACCTCATTTGGTCCTTGTGATAACACTGTAAAATAGGTGCTACTAACCCAGCTTACAACTGAGGAAACTGAGGGGAAATGAAGTTAAGTGACTTGCCCAGGCAGGTTCTCACAGCCAGCATCTGAGTGAAGCCGTGAGGCCGGGCCTTTCTGCCTCCAGGCTCAGCCCTCCATCCGCTCTGCCCCTTCTTTTCCTCATCCTGAGTCACCACATTGTTTGTATCTTCCTTCTCTGAAAGGTCATTTCCCACATTTTCTCACTGTCCTCACTGACCAAGACACTCTCAAGAGCCCAGAGTCACCTCAGCACCAAGACAAGAAATTAGAGGAAGACTCCTTATAATTTCAATCACGCAAATTATTGCTACTGTATTTTTATTTTTCCCTTGATAACACTGTTCCTGTGGAACTAAACTATGGATCCCTTCTCAGAATAATGTTTGTAAATGTGGAAAACAAAATACACAGCGTTAGAAAGAAAACCAATTATATTGAATAAAGTCATCAAAATCACCCAACAGTCTGCTTTTGCAGATCCAGTTAATAGCGTTGGGTGAGCTGTGCCTATATTAAGAGAGGAGCTCCTTATTCCCATTCTTTTCATGGGGCATTACCTGTGTCTCCCAATATAAATGTCAGAATGCAACCTTTTAGTGCCTGTGTGACCCCGGGCAAATGACTTGACATCTCTGGGCCTCCATTTCCTCACCTATAAAAATAAAAGGATTAGCTAAATGACCTCTGAAGTCTTTCTGCTCCTAACATGTTGTGATTCTGATTGTCCTGTCACCAGCCAGGACAGTCCCTTTGGCAAATGGCAACCTTACTGGTGTTGGGGGAGCCTGGCCCAGAAAAGGAGGATCAAGAATCATGGGTGTCTCAGGGCCTATCTCCTAGGTTCCGTTACTGGCTTGCTTCAGCTTGGTTCAGCGACCGAGGTTCATGACCATCTCCACAGCCGGCCTCTAACAACATTCTGATCTCCTTTGCTATCTTGGCCTGGTATGGCTCATTCATCCGCTATCAGGATGGAATTTTTCCTCACATACTTTTCCCTGAAACCGTGCATGACATGAACTAAAAATAAAACCAAACAAAAAGAACTCAAAGTACAGAAACTGATGAGTTTGCAGAACACAGAGTTCTTATCCTACGGTAATTAAAATTTATCTACAAATTGTCTTGATCAGCATTCTGGTTCTCTTTTTAGCCTAAATTCCGTCCAGGGACCACCTTCCTGCCTCCAGATCCCCCCTTGATCTCCCAATCCCCATCATCTGGAGAGGGATTGGAGCAAAAGTCCCTGTCCCCATCTGCCTAGCTGGAAAATAGGTCAGATAATAGGCTAATGAGTCATTCCAAGGAGAATGATACCATTATGCTTCTCTAGGAACATGTTAGTACAAGTTAGTACAACCAGCAGACACCAAGGCACCTGGACTCCATTGCTCACAATCTGCCCAGGGAATTATTTTTTTGTCCTGACCTATGACTTCATCAATGGAGAGAGAGCTTAAGATGAGAAAATTCCCAGTGTTAAGGAAGATGAGCGACTGTTCTTCAAGCGCTAGATAGGCTTACAAAAAGGGTTCTTAACCTACGATCTACACGCTTTGTTGTAATGTTTTGATGACTTTATTCAACATAACTGACTTCCTTTGTAACACTGTGTATTTTATTTTCCACAATTAAAAACATTATTCTGAGAAGGGATCCATAGGCTTTGCCAGATTGCCAAAGGGGTTCGTGACTCCCCCAAAAGTTCTTAAAATCAGAGTTTTTAACTGTAGTCTTAGATTACTGCCTGTGAGCACTTGAGAGGTTCAGTCACACAACCAGGACATACCCAAGGTGGGACTGAGACCTTCCTTGACTCCAAGTTGACCTTCTAGTTTCTGGTGGACTGATGTTGCTGAGTCATTTTTAGTTGTGTCTGACTCTTTGTGACCCCATTTGGGGTTTTCTTGGCAAAGATATTGGAGTGGTTTGCCATTTCCTTCTCCAGCTCATTTTACAGATGAGGAAACTGAGGTAAACAGGGTTAAGTGACTTGCCCATGGTCACATAGCTAGCATCGGAGGCCAAATCAAACTCAGGTTTTTCCCAGCTCCAGGTCCAGCACTCTATCCACTTCGCCCCCTAGCTGCCCTCTGGTGGGTTAAACAATACAAAAAGTTCCAAGGTTCTCTCCTTTTAATAAAAAATTTAAAAAATGAAGGAAGGAGGGAACGGCTTGGTGGCACAGTGAATAGAGCACCTGCCCTGGAGTCAGGAGGACCTGAGTTCAAATCTAACCTCAGGCACTTAACACTTACTAGCCATGTGACCTTGGGCAAGTCACTTAACTCCAATTGCATGGCCCTACCCCCTTCAAAAAAAAAGCAAAAAAAAAATGAAGGAAGGAAACAAGCATTTATCAAATGCATAGTATGTACCAAGAACTATGCTTAGTACTTTACAAATATTATCCCATTTGATCCTCACAGGCATGGGAAATAGGTGCTCTCATTATCCCTATTTACAGCTGAGGAAACTGAAGCAAACAGAGGTTGGGTGACCTGTGCAAGGTCACACAGCTCATAAATGTCTAAGGTTGGATTTAAACTCAAGTTTTCTTGACACCAGACTGGTATTTTTTTTTCTTTTTTTTGGAGGAGGGAAAGCAGGGCAATTGGGATTAAGTGACTTGCCCAAGGTCACACAGCTAGTAAGTGTTAAGTGTCTGAGGCTGGATTTGAACTCAGGTCCTCCTGACTCTAGGGTAGGTGCTCTACTCACTGTGCCACCTAGCCACCCCCAGACCCAGTATTTTATCCACTGAGTCAGCCACCTGCCTCTAGATTAGGTCATGTGTTATAGCTTATAGTTCTATAGAACTCTGTAGTACAAAGTGCTTTATATGTTTTTTTATCTTTTTTTCTCTGATCATCAGTCCTGTGAAAAAAGCAGTACAAATATTAAAATCCCCATCTTTTTTTAAAAAAAATAAGGACACTAGGCTCATACTGGTTAAGTAACATGCCCCAGGTCACCCATCTAGTATGAAGTAGAAAGGAGATTCAAACCTCTTAACTCCAAATCCAGTCTTCTTTCTAGTGTACCAAGCTACCTCCTTAGAAATATACAGGAAGTGTAAGTGGACCCCAAACTAATCCAACTTTTACAGAGTTGGAAGAGATCAAAGAAATCATCTAACTCAAGCCCCTCATTTTACAGAGTCCCACAGAGCTCAACTACGAAGGGTAATTTGTCCTGAGAGTCCATCAGATCATAGGGCCATCCCAAAACAAGGCTGTGCCTCATGCAGGTACTGTAGAATTGCTACAAGAAAATTATTAGGACAAACTCACTCTGTCCTGCTTGCCCAATGAAAGCATCACAGATACCTAGGTTCCTTAAGAGTCTACTCCATATAGCAAACTTTCAATAAACTTTACTTTTCTTTGGCTGACAAAAAAAAAAAAAGAAAAGAAAATTATTAGGAAATACGGATTGGTAAAGCCTAAATCCTGGTATGCAACCAGCCTAATGAAGACACTCCCTGGCCCCAGAGCTTCTTGGAATGCCTAATAATCTATTGGCAAACATTATTTCTTCTTCTCTTCCTGCTTCACTGCTAACCTTTCCAGATTCTGTACCAGCAGCCTTCTTGCCCTGGAGATGTCACCACCCTTGCAGCTTCTGGTGAGCAAGTCAGCTTGGGACCACCACTCCAGGAAGTGAGCAGGCCACCCACGCCCTCTTCTCTCCAGGATCTGTTCCTGATTGTATGGGCTTGTCCATTTTGCCCCCTTCTTCCTCCCACTACTTCTCAGATTCCTTTTATGAGTTGTCTTCCCTCTTGAGAATGGAAGCTCTGTTGGAGTAGGGATTGTCTTTTTTCATTGCATTTTTATTTATATTTGGCAAGGCGCTTGGCAAAAAACAATAGCTTAACACACGCTTTACTCTTGTATGTTGCTCCTGAAAGTACGTGTTCATGAGGCCATCTCCAGAATGTCAGGAAGTGGAAAGAAGCCTGAGATATGGGTGCCTTCGTGGGACCCACGTATACAGAAAGAATTATGAAATCCTCTCATATTCTCCTCCTCTTCCCAAAGTGAACATTTCTACGGATCTCTGACACTCCTTTTGGTGAAGCTTCTCTTGGATTCCCAGGGAACAAAAATAACCTTTATTTAATGCTTTCTCAGGCAATAAACTTATATGATACTTCAACTATCTCTGAAAGGAGAAACTGTATAAACATAAGCAAAACAAACACCCTTTCCTTATTCTTTGAAGGTAATGAAGAAAGTAAAGAAGCAGTAACCAAGTGTGGGCAAAACTCATTACTCAAATTATAGGCTCATAGATTTAGAGTGAGAAGGAACCTTAAAAGTCTAGTTCCTTTTCTTCTTCCCTCCCCTTTTTA
>CM053591.1:7514449-7537567 GCA_028646515.1 Pseudochirops corinnae | reverse complement strand
TTAATTTTTTTTTCTGATTTGCATCATTTCAAACTACTACTGTCCCCTAGATTGTTCCAGCACCCCCCCAGGGGCAGCATCACCCACTTTGGGAACCTATGCATGGAGCCACATTCAGGATAACTCAAGATTAAGCAGCTTGTACGCTAAAAGACAAAGGGCACAGAAAATGATATTTTAAAGAGAAAAGGAGTTAGCTTTGTAACCAAGAATAACTTACCAAAAAGCAAAGCTGAATATAATCCTGCATTGGGGGGGAAAAAAGGTATTTACCAAATTAAAGGACTTTCAGGTATTTGTCAGGAAAGACCAGAACAGAACAGAAAATTTAACCTATAAGAATCAGGAGAAACATAAGAAGGAATCCATGGAAGACCAATTATAAGAGACTTAAGAAGGTCAAACTTTTTACTTCTCATGTGGGAAAATATTGTCTGTAACTCTTAAGAATGTGACCATTACGAGGGCAGTTTGAAAGAGCCATCATAGACAGAAGGCTTGGGGTTGGGTTCAGTATAATGGGATGATCCTAAAAAATAAAATTTTGGGTAGGAGAAGTAAAATGGAGCAATTATCTCATCCAAATGAAGTATGAATGAAAGAACTGTTACAGTGGAAGTTGGGAGGGACTGGGGGCTGGTAGTACTAGAACACAATTCTCATCAGAACGGGGTTAAGTGGTAATAACATATACATCTGGAAGCACAGAAAAATCTTCCCAACTTAGAGAAGTAGAAGGGTAAGGACAGGATGAGGGAGGGACTGTTGAAAGGATGTGCAGATCAAGAGACAGGAGGATAGGGTAGAAGATAAGGAAGCATCTCTTAAAGGGTGGGTAGGTTAAGGAATAGGAGGGCAAGGAGAGAAGAAGGCGGGAAATTCCTAGAAGGGGTACAGTTTAAGGAGGCAGTGGTCAGAAGTAAATTAGACATGAGGAGTGATAGGTTAAAAAGGGAAGGATAAACTGTAAGGAAAAATAAAATGGAGGGAAATATACAACTAATAATTATAACTTTGAATATTAACAGGATGAACTCAGTCATAAAATAGAAATGGATAGCAGAATGGATTAAAAACCAGAATCTGACAGTATGTTGTTTGTAAGAGACACATTTTAAAAAGAGATTCACATAGAGTAAAAATAAATGGTTGGAGTAGAATTTATTATGCTTCAGCTGATGCAAAAAGAAAAAAAAGCAGAGGTAGCAGTCATGATCTCAGACAAAGCTGAAGCTAAAGTAGATTTAATTAAAAGAGACAAATGGAAACTATATTATGATAAAAGATACTATAGATAATGAAGTAATATTAATATTAAACCTATAGGCACCAAATGCTATAGCATCCAATTTCTTAAAGGAAAAGCTAAATGAATTACAGTTGGGAATAGAGAGCAAAACTATAATAATGGGGGACTTCAACCTTCCCCTCTTAGAACTGGATAAATCTAAGCAAAAAATAAGTAAGAAAGAAGTCAAAGAGATGAACAGAATCTCAGATAAGCCAGAAATGATAGGTATCTGGAGAGAACTAAATGGGAATGAAATATACCTTTTTCTCAGTACCTCCTCAGTTACATGTTACCTTTAGAAAAATTGACCATATATTAGGTCAAAAAACCTTTACAATTAAATGGAGAAAAGCTGAGATATCAAACATATCCTTTATAGATTATAATGCAATAAAGTTATATTTAATAAGGGGCCATGGAAACAGATTAAAAATTAACTGGAGACTAAATAATGAGTGGGTTAAAGAACAAGTCATAGAAACAAAAATAATTTTATTAAAGAAAATGAAAATAATGAGACAACATACCAAAACCTATGGGATACAGCAAAAGCAGTAATCAGAGGAAAATTCATATTATCTAAATGCTTATATCAATAAAATAGAGAAAGAGCAGATCAATAAACTGGGTATACAATTTTTAAAAATTTAGAAAAAGAAAAAATTAAAAATCTCCTGTTAAACACCAAATTGGAAATCCTAAAAATTAAAGGTGAGGTTAATAAAATTGAATGCAAGAAAAGAAACCTGTTGGATTAATAAATTAGGATTTGTTTTTTTTTTGGGGGGGGGGGGAAACAATAAAATAGATAAACCATTGGTTAATACTATTTTTAAAAAGAGAGAAGAAAACCATATCACTAGTATCAAAAATGCAAAGGGTGAATATACCATTAATGAATATGAAATCAAAGCAATTATTTGCCCAATTATGTGGCAATAAATGTAACAATTTAAGTGAAATGGAAGAATATTTACAAAAACATAAACTGTCTAGATTAACAGAGGAGGAAAGAAGATATCTAAATAAACCTATTTTAGAAAAAGAAAATAAACAGGTGTAATGGGAACAAGAATCTGAAGATCTTCCCTGCATCTTAATAGACCTCGGGAGGAATTTGAAGACCTCCCCTGCTTTGAAAGTAAACTCTGCCCCCTAATAGGCTGAATGTAGTCACATGGAGCCTGTGGTGGGAGGAGTTTGAAGGGAAGCTGGGGATCAGAGCCAGAGAGACGATGGGAGAGAGAGGTGCTCAGGCAAGGACAGAGAGAGGTTTGTGAGTAAATACTGATCTTGTATTGGTTTGTGGGAAGGCTGAAGGATGCTGTGGCTCTCAGTGTTATTATGGCTTCTTAATATCTTTGGTACTATGATGGAATCGGCTTACTGGTTTTGGGATTGGGTTTTCTGGTGTCTAAATAAATGCTTCAGTTCTGTCCTCTATATAGAGAATTTGGTATATTTTGCGATGGCAGGTCATGCGATATTTATAGTCACAGTCTTTATTGTGATTGTGGGTGCTATAAATATTGCATTGGTGCTACAGCAAGCCATAAATGAACTCCCTAAGAAAAAAAGCATTAGGATCAGATGGATTTATGAGTGAATTCCACCAAAAATTTAAAGATCAATTAATTCCAGTATTAAATAAATTATCTGGAATAGGCAAAGAAGGAATCCTATCAAACTCCTTTTAATGAAACAAATATGGTCCTGATGCCTAAACTAGGAAGAGCAACAACAGAGAAAGAAAATTATAAATGTAACAATTTAAGTGAAATGGAAGAATATTTACAAAAACATAAATCCAATTTCACTAATGAATATGGATGTAGAAATCCTAAATAAAAATATATTAGCTAAGAGACTATTACACTATATCACAAAGATTATACATTGAGACCAAGAGAGGGATTTCTATGAGGAATTCAGGGATGGTTTAACATAAGGAAAACTATGAACACAACTGATTATATTAATTAAAACATTAAAAATCATATAATTATTAGCAGATGAAGAAAAGCACTTGCAAACATAGGTATAAATGGATTTTCCCTTAAAATGGTAAAAAAGCATCTACCTAAAACCATCAGCAAACATTATTTGTAATGAGGATAAGCTAGAAGACTTCCCAATAAAATCAAGGGTGAAACAAGAATGCTCAATATCACCAACAGTATCCAATATTGTATTAGAAACGCTAGAATAAAAGAGTAAAAGGAACTGAGGGAATCAGAATAGGCAATGAGGGAATAAAACTTTATTTTTGCCAATGATATGATGATATACTTGGAAAATCCTAGAGATTCAACTAAAAAGCTAGCTGAAACAATAATTTTAGCAAAATAGCAGGATATAAAATAAACCCACATAATCATCAGCATTGCTATATGTCACCAACAAAACTCTGCAATAAGAGATAGTAAGAGATACCCCATTTAATATAACCATAGATATCATAAAATATTTGGGCATATACCTGCCCAGGCAAACCCAGGAACCACATGAACATAATAATAAAACATTTTTATACAAAAAAGTCAGATTTACACAATTGGAGAAATATTAATTGTTTAGGGATGGGCAGAATCAATATAATAAAAATGATAATTCTACTTAAACTAATCTACTTATTCAATGCTATGCCAATTAAATTACCAAAGAATATTTGCTTATTTATTTTTAGTTTTCAACATTCACTTCCGTAAGATTTTGATTTCTAAATTTTCTCTCCCTCTCTCCTTTCCCCCCTCCCCAAGGCAGCATGCAATCTGATATAGGCTATACATATAAATTTATGTTAAACATATTTTCATATTAGTCATTATATAAAGAAGAATTGGAACCAATGGGAGAAACCACAGGAAAGAACAAAAAAAAAAAAGAGGGAGAGAGAGAGAGAACAAAAAGTATGCTTCAATCTCCATTCAGACTCCATAGTTCTTTTTCTGGATGTGTATAGCATTTTCCGTCATGAGTCTTTTGGAGTTGTCTTAGATCTTTGCATTGCTGAGAAAATATAAATCTGTCAAAGTCAGTCATTGCACAATGTGGCTGTTACTGTGTACCATGTTCTCCTGGTTCTGCTCACTTCACTCAGCATCAGTTCATGTAAGTCTTTCCAGGTTTTTCTGATGTCCACCTGCTCATCATTTCTTATAGTACAATAGTATTCTGTTACATTCATATACCACAATTTGTTCAGCTATTCTCCAGTTGATGGGCATCTCCTCAATTTCCAATTCTTCTATCAACAAAAAGAGCTGCTATAAATATTTTTGTACATGTGGGTCCTTTTCCCATTTTTATGATCTCTTTGGGATACAAACCTAGAAGTAGTATTGCTGGGTCAAAAGGTATGTACAGTAAAAAATTATTTTATTGAGCTAGAAAAAATAGTAAAATTCATTTAGAAGAATAGGGGAATATCAAAGAATTAACGAAAAAATGTAAAGGAAGGAGATTTAGCAATACCAAAACTATATTAAACTATATTGAATGGCAATAATTATCAAAACTATCTGATTCTGGCTAAGGAAGAGAAAGGTGGGTCAGTAGAACAGAGCAGACATACAGAGTAGCAAATAATTATAGTAACCTTATGTTTGACAAATGTAAAGATTTAAGCTTTTAAGATAAGAATTCATTATTTGGTAAAACAACAAGTTGTTGGAAAAACTAGAAAGTACTTTGGCAGAAATTGGGTATAAACCAGTATCTTACACCATTAACCAAGGTAAGGTCAAAATGTATATATGACCTAGATGAAAAGGGAGATATAAGTAAATTAGAAGAACACTGAACATATTACCTTTCAGATTTATGGATAGGAGAAGAATTTATGAATAAGTAAGACACAGAAAATATTGCAAGGTATAAAATGGATAATTTTGATAATATTATATTAAAAAGGTTTTATGCAAATAAAACCAACGTAGCCAAAGTTAGGAAGAAAGTAGAAGAAAATCAGGGGTAAATTTTTATAGACAGTTTCTCGAATAAAGGTCTCATATCTCAAATATATAGAGAGTTTTTATCAAATTTATAAGAATAAAAGTCATTCCCCAAAACTGACAAATGGTCAAAAGGATATGAGCAGGCAGTTTTTGACAAAATTAAAGCTATATATTGTCATATGAAAAAATGCTCTAAGCTATTATTGATTAGAGAAATGCAAATTAAAACAAGTTTGAAATATGATCTCACACCTATCAGATTGGCTAAAATGATACAAAGATAATGACTAGTGATGGAGGGGATGTGGAAAAATTGTGACACTAATACATTGTTGGTGGAACTATGAACTGATTCAACCATTTTGGAAAACAATCTGGAATTATGCCCAATAAGTTATAATACTGCATATACCCTTTGACCTAGCAAAACCACTTTTAGTTCTGTTTCCCAAAGTGATCAGGGGAAAAGGAAAAGAACTGGTATGGTCTAAAATATTTATAGCAGCTCTCTTTGTGGTGACAAGAAACTGGAAATTGAAGAGATACCCATCAATATCAAGTGGGAAATGGCTAAACAAATTGTAGTATATGATTGTGTTGGAACACTACTGTGCTGTAAGAAATGATAAGCTGCTTGACTTTAGAAAAGCATGGAAACACTTGCATGAAATAATGAAGAGTGAAATGAGCAGAACCAAGAGAACATTGTATATGGTAACAGCAACACTGTTCAAAGAATAACTGAATGACTAAGCTATTCTGGGTATTGTAATACCCAAATCCATCACAAAGGACCTGTGAAGGAAGATGCTGCCCACCTCCAGAGAAAGAGCTGATAAACAGAGGCATGCATGGTATCATTCTACATATAGACATATATGGATCCATCTGCGTCAAATGGTGGCCTTCTCTAGTGTAAGGTGGGGAGGCAGAGACGAAGAAAGTTCTGAGCTTAAAATGTAACAAAAAATTAAATAAGATCTGTAAATGTAGAATCTATAATAAAAGCACCTACTGAGATATTTGTATAAAGTGCTTAACAAACCCTGAAACTCTATAAATGCTAGTTACTATTATTATATTTTAAAAATAATTCTGATTTCTAGAAACTGCACATTCCCCGGTTTCCTAATAACTCATATTTATACAGTGTTTTAAGACATACTTTCATCACAACAGTTCTGTGAAAGTAGGATCAGACAATGTTGGCATTGTAAGTAAGTGCTCTGAGAGATCCTTTAGTCTTACTCCACAAATGACTGTGCTGTATGAGTTTCTCAACAAAAGAACACATCCAGTATCAGCTGAAGCTCTGATCATATAATGTTAATACTGAGTAGAAATGGTAGAGGAGACTGGAAGGAATGAAATTAAGGAAGAACAGGATGAATCAAGGATGATTCAGAATCAGAGAATGCTAGAAAATTTAAGCCGGCATAGCAGTTCAGAGTGGCCCATGAATTTGACTCTTTGTCGTACTCAGCATGCATTTCAAAGCAACATTCTTTTAACAGTCACCTGAGAAGACTTCTTCTGGGCTCAGGGTCCAGGGAGTGAATGAATAGAGCTTTAACTAGCTTCAACAAGCTTTCACTACAACTTTTCTCCTTTTATTGATCAAGACTTGGAACGATCAGAAGTAGGTGGAAGCTGGTAACCAAATTGTACAAAACGATAAAGAACAGTAAGACATGGGAAAAATATGGATCCAGGTGCAGAACTTCAGGTGAAAGGACATACCACTTGGTTGAGCAGAAAAAGCTGCAGAACCGACCCTCTCGTTTCCTGGATGAATGTTGAGAGGTGAGGTTTCCTGCAGAAAACATCTGATCCTTAATGAGGTTTTCTGGTGGTCCAGTGCTCGTTAACTGCTCTGTATGAAGACTGACTTTAGCTCTCTGCAGTGCAGCCAAAACGGTTATAATCATCCCAGAGCAGTCATCATTTACCCAGCCAGCCAATACATATTTCTTAAGTGCTTTCTATGTGCCAGGCACTGTGTCAGACATCAGGGGTGCAAAGAAAGGCAAAGGCTCTCACGAAGTTCAGTCTTAATGGAGGACACAGCGTGGAGGAAAAACTGGAAGTGGCGGTTACAACAGTAATTCAAGAGGAGAGCTTAGCAAGGGGGAGCGGTAGAGGGGAGTTCTTTTAAGGTGTATCATGCACCAAGGTAAAGCTTCAGAGTGGTTGGTATGTTTGGTCTGCCTGCTAGCCTAGGAATGGTAAGTGAAGAGTACCAAAGAGGAGTAAACTGAGGACCCCAACTGGAGTCAAGAACATGAAGCTATCTTGGAGAAACAGGCCTGTTGCCTTGGTGGCAAGACGTGAAAGAGAACAAGAGCAAAAGTGAACTGGGCCATGTTTGTTAGTACACCTACCTTGACTAGAAGGATGTCTTGTCCCTGAGACAGGTTAACAGTCCTTAACAACACAAAGGGTCCAGCGCTCATAGAGACTACGATGGACCTGCTGGCTTCCTTAGGGAGTCCCTCACTTTGAGGTGCAAGCTTCATGCAAATGGATGCAGAAACTGATGCTGTTCTAGATGCCAGGCAGTCAATAAACAGTTACTAAGAGTCTATAATGTGTCAGATATTGCTAAGTGCTAGGGTTACAAACACACACAAAAGTCTCTCCCTCAAGGAGCTTACAATCTAATGAGAGAAGACAGCACATAAAAGGAAACTGTAAAAAAAAAAAAAGTCGGGGTGGGTGGGTAATGGAAAGTGCATGATAAAGAAGTCTAAGTAGGTGGGAAATGAGGAGATGGCTAGCCTGGGGGAACTCCTTAAATGGGGGTCTGATGAGGAGCTCTTTGCTCTGCCCCTCGTTCAGAGGAGCCTCAGAGGTAGAAGGTACTAATGAGATGGGAACCCCACAGCCGATCTGATTTGCTCTTACAAGATGATGAGTTCCTGATGAAGAGGTTCCTAGGGCCATGACAGAGAAGTCCAAAGGAGTAGCTTTTCTGGGTGAGAAATGAAAGATGTGTGATTATCAGAAATCAGAGGGGACCATTTTGAATAGTCACATATACCTGACAGCTAGATTACAGTGGGCATAAATGCAGTACTTCCACTGGACGTTTTCTTGGGGCCCAAATGAAATAGAGAAAGCTATCTGTTACTGAGTACCTTTCTAGGGTGAGGTCAGAGCTTCCTCAAAGGGCAGGTTGGCTATAAAAAGAGGCTTAGGTAATCACATCTGATGGAAGAAGGGTGGTGATAAAGTTCTCAATTTGTAAGACATCCCAGAAAGCTGACTGTTGGCATGCTACTTATTTTCCTGGCCAAGTCATTAGTCTACCAGTCTGGAGCCCATAGGCATAGGAGAGTTTAAAGAATGAAGTGGCTAGGGGTGGCTAGGTGGTGCAGTGAATAGAGCACCAGCCCTGGAGTCAGGGGGACCTGAGTTCAAATCTAACCTCAGACACTTAACACAAAACTAGCCATGTGACCTTGGGCAAGTCACTTAACCCCAATTGCCCTACTTGCCCCCCCCTCCAAAAAGCAAAAAAATTAAAAAATTTTTAAAAATGAAGTGGCTAAAAAGCAACACCCATCAGATCTAGCACTGGTACTGAAAATTGACCAAAAGAGCTTGAAAGGTCACTGACTGGTCTGGATGGTGATTAGATGTTAAACTTTCTCCACAGGTTTTTCCTAAACCATACAACTCTGCCTCGCGGGTTTAAGCTAGGAACAGTAAGTATACAGGCAGATCAAATACCAAGTTAATGAAGGAGGCTCCTGTCACAAGGTCAGTGGCATTGACTGCTATACTAAATGGCCAATTCGAGCTGGGGCTAGAGGTGAACTGTTGCTTCAGTTGCCTGAAAGCATTTTTGGGTGAACTGTAGACTGCTGCAAAGCTCTTCCATTCCTCAATAAACTGATCAGAGTAGTGCCCAAAGGGAAGAAAGTGGTTATAGGAGACGGAAAATCCTAAAATTCTCTATTGGTCTTTGAAGTTTATGGGTTCTCCACTTGTCAGCATGGCATCTGCCATGAACATATACCTTCTTACTCTTTCTTGACTTCTTGTTGATTTGCCCTTGGCATCTCAGTTCTTAGCAGTCAACTTGGTATTTCTCCAGGAAATGTGCAGGTGGAAGGTTCAGTATGTTGTGTAAACACACAGAATTATCCCATACTACAAAAAAGCACCTCCATTAGCAAGTATTGTTCAATTATTTTGGGGAGGGTGTCTGTCATATTCACTAAAGTCAACTTGTCATATATGGTATGTGTCAACCTCTCTTTGAACTTGTCTAGTAATGCTGCCTCAATCTAAATCTGTCACTGGCTTTAGATCTAGAAAAAGTGACATAATCTATTATGAAACCATTTTATACTCTGTATGGAACTTCTTAATCCTAAACATTTTATTGGGATGCTAGTCGGATTTCTCTTGCAAAGGGAAATCTATGGGGTGGCTCATGCAGCAGCCTATTTCAGGAAACACATCAGAAGGAAGACCTTCCAACTGGACCATAGTCTTGTGCATACAGGCTCTTTAGTGGACAAAATAAGGGAAAGAATCCTCCAAGCTCCTTGACATACTCAGTGAACTGTTAAGAGGAGAAATATAGGTTGGTTAGTCTGCTCTATTTACTTAAAGAGCTTGCAGATCTCATAATAAAGATATTACCTAGTTCAACAGGGAATTGTTTCCTGTTTTCTATTCTAAGTCCAGTGTTCTTTCCATTATATGACAAGTGCATTCAATAAATCCCTAATCACCATCCCAGGTTCTAACCCATCTAGTGTTGAAGATGCTTGACAAATGAACATATTCTGCCTTACCCTAGATGACCCAGAACAGAGGTATTCTGTTTTCTTAGAATTGTATTGTGCAGTGAAGCACAGGAATATTGCCACAGATGACCACCTCATGATGGTCATCTGGGAGTGGCCATCCCAGAAGTAGATACAATGGTTGTAAACAGCTCTGCACTATAATAAAGAAGGAACTAAGAATTGGCCATCAGGAGAAGCTGAAGTACTAAGTCAGAGATAATAGGGGAAGATCCAGAGAAACACATCATAAAAGATGAGATCAAAGTGATCATGGAAAACCAATGTCTCCTTAGAGGGCTAACATAAACAGAAGCTGGAAATGAGGTTGAGAAAAAAGAGTCAAGGATAAACCAGCATCCATCAAGAACAAAGAAGGTAAGTGTAGACACTGAGTATCATATATTCCTGTTCCTCTCTACAATTTTCTTCTATTAATGCTGAGAAATATCTTCTACCACTATTCTTCCTGTGTCATACCCATTAATCAAAATATCTTTCTTTTAATTTTACATGGCGATTTTTCTCTCCCTCTCTTCCATTTTCAGTTTAAATCCTTCCACCATTTATTAGCCCTGTATCTTGCATCAGATGAGCAAGTCTTCTGGAAAATATGTTCTTCTTTCTCCATATGAAATATACTCCATCTCTTGCTAAAAACCCTTCAGTGTCTTTTCTTAAACTACGCTTCAGAAAACCAAACCTTGTTAGGTGATGCTATTTATTTAACCATTAACACGTCTCATGTAGTTGCTCCTTCCCCAAGCCTCCAAACATTAATAAAAAAGGATGATGAAAACATCACCTATATTCCCAAAATTCTTTGATAGATTCCTGGCCTGGACTCCATAGTCTATTCAAACTATTTTCTAGCTTCTTATGGAACATTAATCACCGAAGCTAGATGATGGTCAGCAGGGGTGAAAGGCTCAACAGCGTCTCCTATCGTGTCCCAGATATGTATTACAGGAGGTCACATCAGGTCTCTATAGCCACTCATGTAACTCATGAAGAGGACATGAATCACCACGACATCTTTCTCTTGGGATCAGTAACCAGCTTGGTCTTAGGCATTGATCTCAATGCAGCTTTCTCATTCTCTGACATGAGATGCTTATTCCTTAAGGAATGCCTACTTGTACTCTCTGAAAAGAGCCTCCTATTCCTGTTTGTCCTATAATTCTAGGGGGTGTAAAATTTCTCTTTCTCTTTCTTCCATGTCTTGTATCTACTCACCACTTAACATTGATTTTGACTCTCTGTCCCATCTCCCACCCCCTGGCTCTGTAGACTATCTTTACTTCTTCCTAACAGCACTTGGTTGGTTCCCTTCTTAGATCTTTTCTTTGATCCTATTTAAAAGCTCATGAGTTCTGTAAAGAGAAGACTTACACTTGGTCATCCATTCATCTCTTTCTCTTCTTCTCTCTATCTATTTCTATTGTGCCTGTAAGCAGGAATATAAACATTTCAAATTCTACAATTTATTCAAACGCATCATAAAGGAGGAGTTCCCTCGGTCTCCAGATCTCTGGTAAAATGGAAGGTTAAGGGTTGAAGTTATTGATCAAGTAGGAATAGTACATAGTGTTTTATTAATTCCCTAAAACTGCCTATTTGCCAAATTATCATTAGTTCACTGCTGTGGGGCCTCATTCATGTGAGTTACTCCCAGAACGTTGCTTTTCAACCCGCTTAATCTCCTCTTAGCATATTGTGTTATCTGGTCCTTATTTATTCTGATCTTGCTTTGAATTTTGGCACCTGTATAATTCTCTGGTTTTAGCTCCTTGTCCGATTACCTTCACTTAATCTCTAGAAATTACACAGTTGTCAAATCACCTTTGGTGTAGCAGGCAACTACAAGGTGACGTATTGGATAGAGCACTGTACTTGGAATGAATCTGAATGTAAATCCTGCCTTGAACATTTGGTAAGCTGTATGACCTTGGGGAAGTCACTTAATCTGTTCAGCCTCAGTTACCTCATCTGTAAAATGGGCATAATAATAGCACCTCCCTCGCAGCGTTGTCATAATATGAAACGAGACAACATCTATGTAAAGTGCTTGGCAAACTTTAAAAGTGTTATGTGTTAGACATTATTGTCTTGACATCTAGCTGTTTAGCATTCCATATATTCTGTCTACAACTCCACCCGACTTCTAGCTCTGGCATGAATGCCCTGTTTTCATGATTTACTACTATCCACAGTCCTAGGACCTTTTCCAACTTTTGCTTGGAAGCCAAGAATTAAATATGATGCTAAAGATAAGTGTTGAAGAGGCAAACGTATCAGGTACAAAAGGCAGATATAGCATTTAAATATTTAAAACTTTATAACAAAGAGATTGATTGAAATTGGATTCGTTTCTCAGGGCTGAAGGGAAAGAAAGCAGCTCTACAAAATATAGACCAGACATTATTATATTATTTTTAAATATGTAAATGGAATAATCATACTAATAATCTGGTAATATTTAAGGTAGCAGAATATAGTATTCTACTTCCTTAGGAGTCTAAACTTAAGAAAAATACCCCAAACTCTGGATACTGCCTCTCTTCTTATCTATGAGCCTCTTCTGGTGATCCTAACATCTGGGGTTCTGGGAAGAATGAAGGAGAAACAGAATAGATGGCATTCAGTGTAATACTTCCACCTTGTGGTTCTGAGTCAGATTTTCTCTCCTCTGCCAAATTTTTCAGCTACGTCTGTAAAATCAGCAAACATTTGTTGAGTTGAGCTCTTACAGGGTCCATAGTAAACTAGCCACTTGAGCACAGCGCATGTTTCTGAGGTCCAGATTTTCCCATTATGTCTGATAAAGGGCAGATGTATAATTTGTACTATTCTTGTAATGGGGAGGTTCACTATCTTTCTACCTTTTCATCCAGAATCACTGTGTTATGTCCATATAAACATTCTCAATAAAAATAGGACAATAAAAATCATGACATGAGTTTTCAAATATTAACTGTAACTGATATTTTAGAGGTTATATCTAGCAAAATAAAACTCCCTTTTTTTAACATTTATTCTGTAATGAATAAATGGGTAGCCTCCCCAAAAAGACTACTAAAATTCCCTTTTCATACACCATCTAGCTCAGTGGTTCTCAACCTTCCTAATGCCGCGACCCTTTAATACTCTTATGTGGGCGTATCTGCATGTGGGCGGACCTACCTGGAGACTGATAGAGGAGCGGCATCTTGGTTCCTAAGACCATTGGAAATATGTGTTTTCCGATGGTCTTAGGTGACCCTGTTCGACCCCCAAAGGGGTCGCAACCCACAGGTTGAGAACCGCTGATCTAGCTGAATCTTTCTTAGTCATGAAAATCCTTTAGCACTGTAAAATATTAAACAGAAAACATTTAACACATATTTTTGTTACTCTGGAGACAAGATCTAATAAAGATACCTTTATATCAAAGTTCCCCAAATTAGTCCCCTGGACAAAGTTATTTTTCATTGCACATGCTGCTCCTGGGTATCAAAAGTCATCTATCCATCAATCCATCCATCCATCCATCCATTCATCTATCTATATGCATATTGCATCTTTTCTAATCCACCCCACCCTCCACAATAGAAAATAGAACCATTATAATCAGAAAATATTGATCAGGGCTGTCTAACCATTTTGTGGATCACATTGCCCTACTTATTCTGGAATGACTGGTCTCTGTCATATGTACTGTAATATGACTGCTTATCTAGAATAATCTAATAGTGAATGCATCATAAGATAGCTGGGTCTATCTATATGGAAGTGATTTTCTATAGAGTATAAAAGAAAAGATCAGAGTTGGCTGCGTCATTGCTTGAGGGTAAGCCCATACCTGCTGGCAAATATTCTGTGCTCTCCATGACAAGACAGAGGGACTCAGGGAGTGACTGTGCCCAAGGAGTCACTTACTCAAGTCTGACAGATTGGGACTTAGAGGTACTGCCTCCCCTCCTCCATTCTATCACACAAAGGGCTCAAAATCAATGAGCTTGGTTCCTTTGAGAGTCGGAAGTGGTGACATTTTTAGTTCCAAAACTGTTTCTACAGACAGAAAAAGCCTTTAATTGTCTGTAAGAGCAAATTAGAAATTGATTTCTCTGTTTTATGGACATCAGTTTCAAAGAGGTGGAGGGGACAGGGATCATCTCTGTCTCTTTTTTTCTTCTATTTTTGCGGCCACTTGACTATGGTTGCGTTCATTAGGACTTGTGTGTCACATATGTCTATTCCAGATAAATATAAGAGCAACTTGAAAATTCCTGGACTGGACAAACTTGAACAAGGACAGTAGATGTAGGCATACATCCACCGGGAGAAATCAGACTCCAAAACATAAAATGTATTTACAAGATAGATATAGCTATATAGCAGCCCACAATATCAAGACTTTACGTGCTTATCACTGTAATAAGTATTATGGGAAAGACACAAAAGCCATGCTCTCTGCCTGGAATAATGTAATAGCTAACACATGTATAGTATTTTAAGGTTTGTAAAACAATTTACATATATTATCTCATTTGATCCTCACAACAACCTCATGAGGTATCCACCTTTTTATCATCCCCATTTTATGTATTAAAAAATGAGGGTGCTGTATGTTAAACGATTTCCTCAAGGTTACATGGCTAATATGTCTGAAGTGCAATTCAAATCCAAGTCTTCCTGACTCCAAGCCTCCTATTGTTTTATTCACTGTACTCACAACAGGGCCATCAGTTATAGGTAAAGTGATTACAATATATGTTGTTTTGAGGGACACCTAGAGATCCTTCTCATAAATATCATCACTAAACTACTTGGCTGTCTAAGTTTCTATCAGAAGAGATTCAGTCCTTTGAAACTGTGTCTTTAAAGGTCTGTTGTTAAATTATGAAAATTCTTTTCAACCAGGTTGATATTTGATAGTATTTATTCATAGTATCCTAAGTCACTGTCAACTGTTATAAATAGTTGATATTTGTAATCATAAACCTATGACAATTACATTAATCATATAATTATCATAAGTTTATATGATTAATATAAATTCATTTATCTGACAGCTAGATGAGGGAACTGATGCAGGTGAATCTTTGACGAGGGTAGATGTGTGGGCATGAGGACCTGGTTTCAGATTCTGCTGTCTACACTGACCCAGTGAGTGACTGTGAAATAAATGACTCTCTAAATCAAGGGTTAACTCTGTGTCATTATTCTGATGATACTGATGGTGAAATTCCAAAGCTGTAATAAATCCATTTGAACATTAAATATGTATTCAAAATGTCGTGGTCCCCTTTTCCTAGAAATATAACTTTGATTTAATTCATCTCTATTAAAAATGCTTATTTAAATACCATGATGGTTAAAAGCAAAACAATCCATATACATACTTCAGCCTTGAGTAAAGATTTCAGCTTGTTAATATCCGCGTTATTCCCTTGGCTCTTCTGTTTTAAATCATTAACCTCAACCTGATTTTCGGCCAATTTTTTGGATAACACCTATTTAAAAACAAAACCAAAAAAAAAAGCATATATATTTTTTTTACAAATGTAACCTCTTGATTTTAGTCTACCTATTTATCAGAATATAAAAAAGATAATATAGAAAGGCCCTATGAATTCATATCTTTTGGTTTTACAAACATATGCTAAATCCAAAGAGAAAAGATTATGTAATTAATATATTGATGTATCCTGATGACTATTTATGTAACCATCACAAAAAAGTTATGCCTTTTCAAAGTATAACATTTGCAAGAAAAATCATAGTAAATTACAGCTAATGCCAAGTGAAAAAAAATTACAGTGATGAGGGAGCTATGAAAGTGAATACTAAAGATGATGAAATAATCTTTCAACTGGATACAAAAATTAGCAGAAAATGACAATACAGAAGAAATGGTTAATAATACAGGTACAAACTTCCTAAGGAACCGGCTGACATTAAGAATAGGAGAAGCAAGAAAATCTTAGAATAAAAAGAAGATACATAAAATGAACTACACACAACAAAAAATAAAATAAATGTTCAAATACAGTTAAACTAGAAAGGACCTAAATATACAGTCTAGCTCATACCTCTGCTTTTAAGTAGAATTGCTCTTAAACCATCACAGAATATTTTTCTATCCTTTCATTAAAAGAGGATCTCCATTTACTAAAACATCTGAGTGTCCTGCCTTATAGTATTTTGTTTCTTACTTTTAAACAGAAAATAATAGATCATTGCCATTCATGCCACATCTTCTGACTTTCATGGAACAAGTAACTAGAGTTTAGTTATGAGTAAGGTGTAAACCAACCTGCATTTTCTTAATCGTAATTATATAATTATAACCTATAGCTCATTTGCAATTAAGATAAAAATTGTAAGTCTGCATTTTAAAAAAGGGTTCTATCAGCAAAAATACCTGGTTTTCCTGCTTAATTCTAGAGACTGACTCTTGGAGCTTATCACCGTCACGAGCCAAGACCTCTCTTTCTCTAGCAATCTGGGCAAGCTCATCATTGGTCTCATCCAGTTGTCTACGCATCCTGGAAATGTCTTGTTCACACATGATAAGAGCTTCGGTTGATTGTCTATTTTACAAGTCAAATAGGGACATTACAAGTATTTTACTAATGCAGAACAACAATGAAAAAAGACAATACTGAAAAGTAAAACAGTTTACAGAGACGGATGTGACAAAGTTTGAAAAACTAAACACAAAATGTCATGTTCCATAAAATTTCAGAAATAACATTACAATATAAAAAATAATAATGCAATTTGGTCATTTGTCAATTCTGTAAAATTCTGTATCTTTTCCAAAATATTATCTGAGAATTACCTTGATGCCTGCTCCATTTCAGCAATGATATTCTTCATGCCTGAAATTGTCCTTTCCTTAAAAAAAAAAAATGTTAAGTAAAATTTCTTTTAAAACTTCTCTGTTAAAACTGATCTGAACACAAAATGTTCTTCTTTCACATTTGGTCTCCTATCCTCTGGGATATAAACTTTCTTTCTACTCTCTTCAACACTTAAAAACAAGCCTAATCAATTTGGTTACATAAACTGCTTTCAAAAAGGAACCTCATTAAAAGAGAGATGCATTTGGGTATAATTACATAGGACTGGTTTACCAAATACTGTAGTCAAAGTTTTGGGAGCTCACCGATGGAAAGCTCCCCAATCTCTCTGTAGATGAAAGCCAACCAGGTAGAGACACACAGAGAGTTGGAGAAGAAAAGAGGGGGCGTAGAGGCAAGAAGCAGGACATACTGATGTTGCTGTCCTATGGGAAATTGGAGCTATCGGTCATGGAGAAGTAGACTAAGATAATCACATAAACCCAAAGACTACAAATAATGAGGTCAGGACTCACTATTCAACAAGAACTACTGTGAAAACTGGAAAGGAGTCTGGCAGAATTGAGATTTATTCCAAGATCTCACAACATATGCCACCATGAGCTCCAAACAGATATGTGACTTAGGTAGGGATAATAAAAACCAGAGCAGTACACAAGGAACAGCTTTTGCAACAATGGATAGGGGAAGACATAGGCTATAGATTAGGGCATATCCCTGACCAGACAAGGAAAAGGAAGGATCATTTAAGATAAAGCGAATAATTTCGGGTGTTAGGAAACTGAAAAGATTTTATACAAATAAGAACAATGCAGGTAAAAACAGAAGGAGAGATCGTTAACTGGGAGGGGAATCTCTGTAAAGATTCTCTGGTAAAGGTCTCATATACAAGACATGAGTGATAGCCATTCCTCAATAGATAAATGATCAAAGGATATGAACAGACCTTTCTCAAAGAAAGAAAACCAAACTAGCAACAGGAAGTATGAAAAAAAAATGCTCCAAATAAATAATAAACAAAAGGGCCCGTTAAAACAACTCTGAGATTTCACCTCACACCAAGAGAACTGGCAAAGGTAAGAAAAGACAAGAATAATCAATGTGGAGGTACAGAAAGACAGGCTCATTAATGCATTGTTGATGGAGCTGTGAACTTGTACAACCACTATGAAAATTAATTTAGAATTATAAAAATAAAGTGACTAAAATGTCTTAACCTTTTGACCCAAAGAGTTTCGTACTAGGCACGTTCTCCACGGAGGTGACTGATAAGCATAAAGCCACTTAAATATACCAAAACGTTTATAGCAGCATTTTTTGTGGTAAAAGAAGAACTAGAAACCAAGGAGATGCCCACTGATTGGGGAATAACTAAACCAACTATAGTACATTAATGTAATGGGAAACTGTTGTGCTGTAAGAAATGATGACTATGATAAACACAGAGAAAGACAGTCCACTGTAGTGAAGTAAAGTTAAGAAAATATGACACACAAGAGCATACCGCAACATAAATGTAAAGAACCGCCACAAAAAATCCTAATAGCAAAAAAATTTTTAAATGCGCAAAATAACAAAGAACAACCCTGGCCCCAAAGAAGAAGCAAGAAAAGGGCCCTCTCTAAGCTCTCAACAATCTTATAAAAATCTTCTAAATCACCATTAAGAGAAATGCAAATGAAAACAATCTGAGATTTAAACCAACGTTCGGACTGGCAAAGATGACAGAAGAGGACTGCGTCAATTGCTGAAAGGGCTTAGGGGGGACAGGCACACTGATGCACTGTTGGTGGAGCTGTAAAGTGACCAGCCTGTTCTGGAAAGTAATTCAGGAACCAAGCATCACTAAACTGTGCATAACCAGTAAGTAATACCACTAGCAGGCATATTACCACAAAGAAGGCAGAAGATATAAAGAGCCCATATAAACAAATATGTGTGCAGCAGAGTGCAAGTGAAGGGGCTGCTCACCAATTCGTGAATGGCTAAACACATCACAACATAGGAATGTGATGGAATATTTTTTGTACTGGATGGATCTGAGATGCCTGGGAACTGCCTGAAACACAATAAAATGAGCACAACCAGATGAACACTTTATGCGCTGACTCTGGGCAAATCATCGATCTTCCCCGGGCTTCAGTTTCATCATCTGTAAAATGGGGGTGATACAGTCAATGGCCTCCAAGGTCCCCTCAGCTCTAAATCCATGATTTTATCATCCTACGTAAAGGAAAACAACATGAAGCCTATCATGACTTCAGAAGACTAATGAACCAACGAACCAGAGGTACAAGGGAAGAATTATTCTGAAAGGGCTCATGTGTTTATGACATAAGAAATTTAGAACTGGGTTTTTCATGGTTTTTTGGGGTTGTTTTTTTTTTTTTTGCCTTGCCATGTTTATTTGTTATAGGCAGGAAGGCTTCTGTTGAGGGGACTGGGACAGGTTGGTGCATGGTGATGGAAAAAAAGAAATGATTATCAGTGAAAAACATTTTTAATGCCCCCTAGAAAATTCAGAAGGTAGCACAGTCAAGCAAGGCGACTTCGTTACTACCTTAAAAAGTGCACTTGATGCGACAGAAATAGAGTTTCATATGTCATCCTCTTTTCCACTCTTTTTATCTCCTAATGTTCCCATTTGTCAGCTAATAAACATTTATTAAGAACCTACTCTCTGCTAGGTATTATGTAAGTGCTGGGGATGTGAAGAAAGGCAAAAGACAGGCCCTGCTCTCAAGGATCTCACACTCTAACAGTGGAGTTAATTTGCAGACAACTACATACAAACAAGCCATGTACAGGATAAACTGGAAACCAGCAACACAGAATTAAAGCATGAGAATTAAGAGAGATAGGGAAGGGCTACTTAGAGATGGTGGGATTTCCCTTGGGACCTGAAGGAAGCCAGCAAAGCCAGGAGACAGAGATAAGACAAGAGAGCATTTCCTGTTTGAGGAAGATCAAGGAAGCCAGTGTCCTTAAATCAAGGAGGGGTTGGGGGGAGTGTGTTAAGATTGATAGGTGAAGGGAGGGGACAGGCTATGAAAGACTTTGAATGCCAAACAGGATTTTATGCTTGATCCTGGAGGTGACCAGGGAACCAATGGAGTAGGAGGTGACATCCCAGACCTGTGCTTGAAGATCAGTTTGACGGCTGAGTGGAGGATGGATGAGAATAGGGAGAAACCAACCCACAGGCTCTTGCGATAATTATTCCAGGTAAGAGGTGATGAGGGTGGTGGCAGCGTTACAGGACAGGAGTATGTGTGAGAAATGTGATGAAGGTAAAATTGGCAGGTGTTGGCAACATGTTGATATGGGGCAGAGGGGTTACTAGGTTGTGAGCCCGGGTAACTAGGAGGACAGTAGTACTCTCCAAAGTAATAGGAAAATTAATAAGAAGAAATGATGTAGGGAAAAAAGAATGAGTTCAGTTTTGGAAATGCTGAATCTAACACATTCAGGGGACACTCCATTTTAGAAGTCCAACAAACAGTTACAGATGTCAGATCGAGGGTTGGCAGAGTGGTTACAGATGGGTAAGTAAATTTGAGAATCATCAGGAGAAAATAAAATGGAATCCATGGAAACTGATGAGACCATCAAGTGAAGTGGTATAGACAGAGGAAAGAAGAAGGTCCAGAAAAGAGCATGTGGAACACCGGGGGTGACCTAGGTGAAGACTCAACAGACTGAAGGTGGTCAGATAGGTGGGCGAAGGACCTTTATGCTTGTCGACCTGAACTGACCTAGTGTTGCAGTGACAGTGAGGCCTAAGTCAAAGCAAGACTGCCAATATGTAACTGTGGCCTGTCAGGGACTGTGCAAGGAGAGGGACACAGAGACAGGTGGAGGACACCATGTATCTACATATAGCCACAAGAAGACTAAGATAGAAGTCAGGAATTAAGGCAATGGATAGGGTCTCTGCCAGTCACCCATTCAGAACCACAGTGGCATCAGCATCCAGACTATAGAGAAGACAGGACCAAACAGGGCCTATTCCATACCATAATGTTACAGATAGCAAAGCCTGAGTCTGGCACAAAGTACAAGAAGAGGAAGAGAAAATAATTACCTTGTCATAATTATTCCAAGAATTGCTGGAAGAAATTAATTTAAGAATAAAAACTGAAATTGTAATTCAAATAAAAGCCTAGGTAGGGAAGTAGGGTGGGAACTGACAAGAGGATAAATAACTTAGAACAGAGGATGGAAAATCTCAGCCTGGTAATGGACTCCCTGAAAAACAAAATGGAACAAAAAGAACTCAATGATTCTACGAGATAACAAGAAATGTTAGGGCAATGTCAAAAGACTGAAAAAAACCCCAGAAGATGTAAAGTATCTGCTATTAGAAAGAAGTGACCTGGAAAATGTGATGAGAAGAGAATGTAAGAATCAGACTCCCTGAAAACCATGACCCCCTCAGAAAGAAAAACAAAAAAACCCCAAAACCTGGGCATTGTATTGCAAGAAATCGTTAAAGCTGCCTAGAAGCAGAGTCAAGACAACAGAGTGAGAGTAGCATTTTTTTCCTAGTTCATCCAACAACTTCCTCTATAACAACCTAGAAAATGTGCCAGACCAAATTCTGACCAGGAAAACCAAGAAAAAGTCACAGTGAAGTATTTTTCCAGCCCAGAGCAGCTTAGGAAGACAGACAAAAAGGTCTGTGGACACTAGCCAGGAGCAAACGCAGTGGCAGTAGAGGCAGTAGAGGCACTCTGCAGGGGTGCGGAGGAGGGGGAGGGCATTTTTGGAAGCTGAGGATGGTAAGGGGACTGAGAATGAACACTAGAGTTGAAATCACTAGGGCAGAAAAAGATCCCAGAGAACCCTAAAATCAGTGCTGTGAAGAACAACAAGCCTATCAGCTATTAACAAGTTCTAAAGTAGAGAGGAATGGCTATTAGCGAGAGGCCCTTGCTGTATATGTAAAAAGGAACAAGTCCCCAAAACTTAGCTGTGTGGCTCTGAGCCCAAGAGCAGAAGAGGGGCTCAATTTTAACCTTTAGCCCCACATATAAACCTTCAGTGGAATAACCAGGCAGGAAACCAAGACCAAAGGAGAATCAAGCAGTTCAACCTCTCTGCATCTACAGAACTTCCCAGGGGGCTAACAGTAACTGACACCAGTAGTATCTACTGTAATTTGACAACACATAATCCAACAGACCCAAACTCAGACCAGGAAATTTCAGAGCTCATACCAAAATGACTCTGAACAAACCTTTACCCAGATCACACCACCCTGCAAGCAACCAAAACTTGTAGGCCCTAAGTCTGTGCTATGAAAACAGCGGAAATACATAAAAAGAGAGAAGCTCAAGCCAGACATTCCCCCACTCCCCAGAAGCAGGTAGCACACAACTTTAACATAAAGTCCACTCAAGGAAAGCAAAAAAAAAAAAAAAAAAAAAAGAACCTGACCATAAAGAACTACTATGGTAATCAGGAAGGCACTTAGGTGGTACAGTGGATGTGCAAAGGAAGAGTTTGTCCAGGGATGGGGAACCTGCATCCTTAAGGCTACATATATGTGGCCTTCTAGGTCCTCAGGTGTGATCTTTTGACCAAGTCCAAGTTTCGTAGAACAAATTCTTTTATTAAGGGAATTTGTTCTGTGAAGTTTGGATTCAAAGGACCACAACTGAGGACCTAGAAGGCCCCATGTAGCCTTAAGGATGCAGGTTCCTCACCTCTGGATAAACTTTATACAATGGAAGGAGCAAGCAGTGATTTGGGGTGGGGAATGACACTTGAACCTTATCCTCATCTATAGTGATTCAAAGAGGGAAGAATAAACCTATATACACAGTTGGGGGCAGAAATTATCTTACCCACAGGGAAGTAGGAGAGGAAAGGGTTAAGAGAAGGTAGGGATGGAGAACAAGAGGGAAGGCAACAGTCAGAAGCAAAACAAATTCTAGAGGAGGGGACAGGGTGAAAAAGAGGATTATATACACAAAAACAGGATCGAGGGGAATAAGGAAGTAGCATTCATAACTGCGAATGTGAGTGGGATAAACTCACCCATAAAAGAGGCCAACAGACTTAATGAGGAAGCAGAATTCTTTTTTTTTTTTATTATAGTTTGCATCATTCATCTCCACAAGATTTTGAGTTACATATTTTCTCCCCCTCCTTCCCCCACCCACTGCCCCAAAACAGCCATCCCAGTGTGTCCCCCCTCCCCCAGTCTATTCTCTCCTATG
>CM053591.1:7471021-7513949 GCA_028646515.1 Pseudochirops corinnae | reverse complement strand
CCCAACTCTTCTATGTGGCAAGATGCCCAGTTTAGAGTTTATGTCATTCCTTCCCTAAGCCAAATTCCGTGAGAGTAAGGTTGACTCTTTCCCTTTTGCCTTCCTCTTTTCCTCCTCTATTGTAACAATTATCTCTTGCCTCTGAGGAAGCAGAATTCAACAATATATTGTTTGTCAGAAATACACTTGAAATAGAAAGATATTCAAAGAGTTGAAAATAAGAGATGAGAGTAGAATCGATCAGTTGTTTCAGTCATGTCATCCTCTCTGTGAGCCCATTTGGGATACTCTTAGCAAAAATACTGGAGTGGTTTGCTGTTTCCTTCTCCAGCTCATTTTACAGATGGTTATACTTGTGCTTAAATAAAAAAGGCAAGAATGACAACCATATGAGATGAAACAAAAGCAAGAACAGACCTAATTATAATAGGTACCATAGGCATAGGCCAGTTTGTACTCTGAGGGGCTTCCTTGTTAAGACTCATTATGATCAGGGACTAGATGGAGATATGGTGAGGCAGGAAACAGCTCTACCAGCTGACAGAATTATTATTCTCTACATTATTATTTATGTTGTTTCTCAATTTTACATCTCAATTAAATTTTCTTGCTGTTGGTCTGGTTTCTCTACATGGCTTAATAAAAGAATGTTGTAATAGATGGGGCTGGAACACCGATTTTCATAACTTGTTACCTCACAGAGCCACACTGAACCTTGAAAAAGTAGCCTGAAGTCCCAGAGTCAGAGTTCTCAGAGACTTCAGGAATCAGATATTGCATTTCTGTCGATAGTATCATGCTCTTGGCATAGTGGTTTGCATAATACATAATAAACATTTATTGATTTGAATTTGGGGTATAACTATAAAGTGGCAAGATTTTTTTTTAACAGAAGCACTAAAAGTTATACATCCAAAGCCATGGTGGATTTCAAGGTATTCCTACCTCAAGAGATCATATGTGCATTACTATAAATGTAGTCACTGCTAAAACATTTTACCATCAGAGCCAGGTTATAAGCCACAGGGGAAAAACCCAACACATTAATTCATAGTTATACCTCATTTCTGACACAAAACAGTATTACCAAGCGCCATTACCTACCTTCTTCACCAGCTCCCAGGTAACTCCTATGAAAGGGGCAACACTCATTTTGATGAGCGAGGTCCAATGTTTGCTTAACCGTCGATCACATTATAATATTTTTCAAAGCTAGTTAAATTCAGTAGCATGTTAACCACAGCTTAATGATGATGAAAAAAATGAAATTTATATCACTAACTAGCTTATTAGCATACTTCCTAAAATCACTCCAGATATTAAAAACCAGACATTTAAATGCTTATAAAAGTTTTGTGGGAATCTTAGGAAATTAAGATTAAATTTGAAACAATTTTCTTCAACTAACATACTAAGATCAATTATTATTAAACACTTTATCGATCTCAGAACATACTTTCATTGCCAAGCTCTCTCCAAGGGAAGCAATGTTCTCAGATTTTTTGTCCAAACATGCTTGCAGGCATTCCTTTTCTTTAGCCAAATCACTGAGTGTTGCACCAAGAAGGTTGATTTCTTCTCGCTGGGCAATACTTTGCCTTGTTAAATTATCTAGACATACAACCACAAAGGTGTAGTTTTTAATCAAATTAAAATTTTCAAGGAGGCTCTAATACCCTTTGTAACAAGTTTTCTTTTATTTTAAACCACTAAAATATTAAGCAAATTAATAAAAATTGTCCAAAAAACAATTAGTTTTTACTTCTGATAATAGCGTGAATAGCCATGAATTTTAAATAGTTCATAAACCTAGAAGCATAGTCAACAATCTGAAATGGAATCTGTGTACCAAGTTGAAAACTAAATTTGACCTTCACTGAAGTTCTACTCTGCTGGTTTATCAATGTGTGGAGGTGATCATGGGTTCTTTAAGGCTCTATCAGTGGAGGGAACAAATTATAGTAGGGACTAACAAGGCGGTAAGGCTTATGAGGATCCACTAATGGACCAAAGTCCAAGTGACCCACCGTCCTTTTAAGTACCAAGAGGCTTATCACTTTAAGACTGTCTGCAATATAATTCATGAAACCACCTACTTATGTTATTGGAAGACACATCCAGGTAGATGAAATCATTGATCTTTCAAAGTATTAGTGACTACAATTCAACTGCCTTGTTGATTTGCACAGAGATCATCATTAGGGAACAAATATCTATGTATTTTCAGATATTTTCCCTAACTGGAGATCAAACCTAGTCAAAGCAAAAACAGAGGAGAAAAAAAGTCTACCTATGCAACCAATGATCAAGTATAAACTTCCCGGAAAGTTCCAATGTGCCGTTTAAGTGTTCCGTGAAGCCCAATTCTAATGCTACCAATAAAAATTTATTAAGCACCTACTATGGGCCAGGCACCAGGCTAAGTGCTGGGGATACAAAAGGTGGCAAAGAACTTACAATCTAATGGGGGAGACAACTTGCAAACAAATCTATACAAAGCAGGCTATATACAGGATAAACAGGGAATAATGAACAGAGGGAAGCACTGGCATTAAGAGAGCGTGGAGAAGGCTTCCTGTAGAAGGTGGGATTTTAGCTGGGTCTTAAATGAACACAGGCATGGCAGGGGCGGAAGCGGAGGGGTCAAGCATTGCAGCTCTCGGGGACGGTCAGAAAAAATGCCTGGAGTAAGGAGATGGAGTCTCATTCCTGGGAACAAATCAGGAGGTCGGGGTCCCTGGATCCAAGAGTATTTGTCAGGCAGTAAAGTGTAAGAAGACTGGAGAGGGAGGAAGGGGCTAAGCTATGAAGGGCTTTGGATGCCAAACAAATTATTCTGTATTTAATACTGGAGGCAACAGGAAGTCACCAGAGTTTACTGAGTGTGGGGGTGACGTGATCAGACCTAGGATGGGGATGGGAGTCACTGTAGTGACTGAACGGAGGATAAACTGGAGTGGGGAAAGACTTGAGGGAGGCAGACCCACCAGCAGGATATTGCAACAATCCAGGTACAAGGTGATGAGGACCTATACCAAAGCGGTAACAGTGTCAAAGGGGGTATATTGGAGAGGTGTTATAAAGGTGAAATCAACAGGCCTTAGCAACAGATTGGCTATGAGCAGGGGTAAGGGATAGTGAGGAATTCAAGATGAGATTGGTAGCCTGAGGGACAGGGATGATAGCGTTTTCCTCTACAATTTAAGAGAAGAGGTGTGTGTTCTCAGGGGCCGGGATGTGGGAGGGGGTTGGTAATTTAGGAGAAAGATAATGAGTTCTGTTTTAGACATAATGAGTCCAATTCAAGATGCCTGAAAGGCAACTGGAGGTTGGCAGACAGACTGAAGCAGGAAAGATAGATCTGAGAATTATCAGCTCACAGGTGATAGTTAAATCCACGGGCACTGATGAAATCGCCCAGTGAAGTAATGTAGAAGAGGAAGAGAAGAGGGCCCAGAACAGAACCCCTGAGGGACATCTGCAGGTAGGGGGCCTGATCTGGAAGAGGATCCAGAAAAGGAGACCAGAGAAGGAACAGTCAGTGAGGTAGGAGAGAGACTAAGAATACGCGGGGATGAAAGAGTTGGGATGACGGAGTTCCAGGAAATATGGCTGACCCTAAAGAGCTGCAATATTTTTGTTTGTTCTTAGCTTTCCAGATAAACCCTTTGGTACCAGATCTCAAAGAGGGTCCAAGACCAAGTACGGTCTGAGGAACCCCTGGTACGATGGCTAAATATTCCAGAAGCCACCAGTGCTAGGGAAACCGGAGGTAACGCCCCATTCAAATTCACTGTTACCTTCAAAGGGGCTCTACATGTAGCAACTTTGTGTCTATATAACATACTCTCATGGCTAATGTCACGGGTCTAATCGTAAAGCACTGCGCCCTTAAGCACAAATTCTAAAGCAGAACTGAAGTGACTCAAAAAAACCCCAAACCCCACAAGATCGGTAAATTTAGAGAATCCACCCTAGTGCTCACACGGACTGTTTGTGCCTGCTCTGCGGCAGAGCATTCTGAGCCCTCATTGGTCTGATCAGACACGCCGCCACTTGACTAACACACTGACGTCATTTTGGTCCTCTTCAAGAATGAAGGACAACAGCCACCCCACTGCCATCTCAGGAGAGGATCGTGACCTTCAGATAAGAGAGCTGCACGAGCATTCCCTTCACAGCCACGTCCTTTGTTAATTCTAATGCCTGGGAGCCTGCTTTCAGGTGGAATCAAACGAGGCTGAGGAGCACAGAACAGGTGCTGTCCTTCCCCATTCTGTGAATGCTCATTACTCAATGGATCCACACGTGGATGCCGGATTAGCAAGAGCTTCCTGCCCTCACAGTCTCCACTCTCCACCAGCAGCTCCTTAGGCTTCAACAATTTCCACAAGGCCTCTCCCCAAGGTGCACTGCTCACCTGAGATCTTACCACCATGAAAATGGGTTTTGAGAGCATTAAGCTACTCCCAAAGGCCTCCTTTTTAGAGGGCTCATAGCCTTCCTGGTGGCTCCATTCTCTACTAGCAGTTCAGCTTGGCTTCCACTCTACGGCACAACATGCCCCCATACCGGGTACCTCCTAGCACCCCCCTTTTTATCTTCCTTTTGTTGTCTCCCCCATTAGATTGTGAACTTGATGGAGAGGACTGTCTCTTTTTCTTATATGCACTTAGCACAGTGCCTGGCACATAATGGTAGGCACTTAAGAAATGTTTATTGAATCGAGCAATCTCAGGTTCAAGGCTCCCCAGGGGAAATACAGATAGATGTGGAACAAAAAGGGATGGATGGTGGAGCACTAAACTCTTTCCAAAGCCTTGAACAAGAAGCAGGTAAATAAGAAATATTCCTTTAAGACAGATGTGTTTATAAATTTTTTTTAAAGCACACATTTCTGCTGTGAATATTAAAATCCTCTCTTAAAAAGTAAAATTTGCCTGTATCCTAGGGAAAAAATGCATTTGTGTTGATGCACATGAGGCTCCCATTAAATCTACGTTTTAAACCAATAAGACAAATTTCTTGACTCAGCCAGATTTGTCACCAGCACTGATTCTACCCCAACTGAGGCAGACACCAAACATTGCTTGAGAAGCTGAAAGAGATGCCCAACCAAGACCATTTAACTCTGATTCCAAGCTTATCACATTAGTCACTAACCAACATAAGGAAGTTTCAAGGGAGTCACTAAGAAAGAAGATATTTTTGATGAGGGTAGCAACAAATTACTGAATTTCCAGACAAGGTAAGCCAACCTCCTCCTTCTTCATATACCATCTAACTATACCTACTGTTTCCTATGCCAGAATTTTAAGGTCCAAAATTCCAAAATGAAGACTTAGGGAAGGGGGTAAGTGGAACAGAGAGGAAGGTTAATTTTTTAATAGCTCTTTTGGTGGCAATAATATCTGCAAAATGAAAAAGTGAACAATTTTCTGTCATTCAATGCCTCTCTTCATGATGACGGACACACAGAGACAAACTGCAAATTTCAAACATCCAGATAATTTACTAAATTTTTCAGTCAGAGAAGAGGTATCTTGTAGCCACAGTCAAGATGTTGCCTTTTACACAAACTACGTAAACTTGGAAAAGTCACAGACTCTCTGGGCCTCCATTCTCTCCTCTTAAAAGGAAAAGAGTTGTAGCAGATAATTTCTTAAGCTCCTTTCAGTTCCTTCATGCGATGACTCTAATCAGTAGAAAGTCAATGGGCTACCAAAGAGACACGAAATGCAATTTTTTTTTCTGGTAAGATAAATGGGAGAGCTATAAATTGAAATGTCTTTTTCAAGTCAAGTGTGTGTGCACTCCAATCAGAATTTATACATAGCCACTAAGTACCTTTTGCTAATACTTAGATGTAAAAGAATTATAACAATTAATATATATAAATTAAAATCTGGTCAATAGTTTTAAAAACATAGGAGACATTTCCCCTAAGATTTCATCAGTCCAGTATTATCCAATGAGAAATATAAAGACCAAAAACCTTTCAGTAGTTTATATACATTTATGATCCCCCAAATACCTCTTTTACTATACAGAAAGAGTAATTTTATTCATATTACTTTGATTCATAAACAATTCAATTGATTTTTTTAAGGATTTCCTCTTGTATCTTTTAAAATTAAGTGTGAATAAAAGGTATCCTTAATCTTAGCTCCTTGAATACTTGAAAAAAACTAGAGTTTTAAATTCGACTAAGATGTCCAAGTTTGTGGGTTTTCAAAAATAATTTGTATAGTTTAGAGCTCTGGAACGTGAAATTTAGGAGGAGGTTAGATTTATACTGAACTCTAGATATCTGATTTTCTGTTTCCCGAGAAAGGTTCTATTATACAACTTTTCCGTTTTTCTACCACCGCAAAGCCAAGGACAGCGAGCACTCACCAATCTTCTCATCCAAACACATAATTTTCTCCTGGGTAAGCTGCAACTCATATTTCTTCTTAGCAAGGTGTCGCTGAGTGTCTGCAAGATCCTTCTCTGTATTTTCATACAAGAGCCTGCAAGCATATGGCCAAAATTTTCAATTCTATCCTACACACTTTTAAAAATGACAACTTTCCCCTTTAACTTTTGCAGTTATTTAAAGTTATAAAAGGTTAAGAACAAAGATGTATTTTTATTTAATTAATGTACAGAAAAAAGTTAAGAAAATATTATAATTAATTAATTTTTAGTTTTCAACATTTATTTCCACAAGATTTTGAGTTCCAAATTCTCTCCCTTCTCCTCCCTCCCCACCCACCCTCACTGAGAAGGCATGCAATTTGATATAGGTTATACATGTGTAGTCATGCAAAATATTTCCATAATAGTCATGTTGTGAAAGACTGTATTTCCCTCCATCTTATCCTGCCCCCTATTTATTCCATTCTCTCCTTTGACTCCGTCCTTCCTCAAGTGTTTGCTTATGATTACCCCCTCCCCCAATCTGCCCTCACTTCTATCATCTCCCCTATCTTATCCCATTCCAAGAAAATATTATAAAAAAAAAAAGGTATGGCTAACATATCGTATAAAAAAGGCTATGGACTGTCAGGATCTCAAGGTACTGATGGACTCATTTGACCTTTCTGGGACTATTTCCTCAAATATAAAATAAAAGGATCTGACTGGATGATTTTTAATGTACTGTTCAAATCTAATCATCTATGATTTAATATGTTTCCAGACTGCAGTTAAGGTTGGCTTTTTGGGGGGGGGGGGGAGGGGAGGCCCCAGATGAGATAAGCATTAATTATTCCTTAGGACTTAAGCAAAGATGACCAGTGTTAAAATGTAAATGTTACCTAAGAAGGTCAACATAAGGTCATTAACATTTTAGTTTACATTCCTTTACTATATCATCAAAGAACCTTAGAGTTGGATGGGACTTCAGAAGGCATCTGGTTCAATCTGTACTCGACCAGGAATCTTAACTACATCGTTCCCAGCAAGTGATACAACCCAGTCATAACTTGAAGATCTCTAATGATGTGCAACCCACCACCTTTTGAGGCGTCCATTCCATTAAAATAAAACAAAACTGGTGTTTGCTGATGCCTTTAAAAAAAATCTCCAAAAATAGCTGATTATATACATCCTCTCACCATTGAAACAAAGGAAAGAAAAACAGCTGACCAAAACATTGTCTGACAACACCCAATACCCACAGAAGCCTACTTCTTTCTACCTGAAAGAGGGATTTATGTTTGGGCCTGTTTTCCAGAATCAGGATTGCCATTTGCAATTGATCTGAGTTTTAGTGTTGTCTCCTTTTATATTTCTCAAGTCATTCTTGATCCTGCTTTCCTTAATCTACCTCACTTCACGTTTCTTTGAATGCCTAATACCCATAGTTTATAGCACACTGATATTCTATTATATTCATAGACCACTTGTTCAGCCCTTCCCCAGTTGAGAGGGACCCGTTATGTTTCTAGTTTTTGCTTTTTTGGAGGCTTTTTTTTCTATTCTAATACCATTATGAATATTTTAGTATATATGGTATACCTTTCTTTCTGTCACTGAGTTTACTTTGGGATATAGTGGAATTACTGACTCAGAGGACACAGTTTAGCGATTTCTCTTATTATTCCAAACTGCTTGTAAAAAAAAGCTGGACCAGTTTCCCATCTCTTGTATTCATAAACCTATCTTTCTAGAACTTCTGCAAAAATCACCAGTTTTTTGCTGATTAGAAAATGTGAGAGAAAGCTTGAGAGTTGTTTTAATTTGCATTTCTCTTAGTGGGTTTTTTTTCATAATTTTATCAATAATTTGCAATTACTCTTTTGAAAACTACTGATATCCTTTCACTACTTAGTAGGGAATGGCTCTTGGTGTTAATTATTTGTGTTAATTTCTAATCTGTCTTGGACATTAGCCTTTTATAAGAGATTTCCTGAAAAGATTCTTCTCCCTCCAATTAACTTTTCTTATTCTTGCTTTACTTATTTTCTTTACAGTAACCTATTTAATCGTAAGTAAATGAACTTGGCTGTTTTGTCTTTTGTGTTCTCCATTACTTGCTTCTTAATCTGTTCTTCCCTTAATCTTAGATCTGAAAGTTATCTTCTTCCATTCAACAAAAACTACTGGGAAAAACTAGAACAGTTTGGGAAAAAAATCAGCTTAATACTAATATACTAATATAATAGACCATATACCACAATAAACTCCCAAAACATATATGACAAATAAAAAAGTTCAAATCAGAAAAAAAAGATTAGTGTGATGGCTCCTCCTTCATTCCTGCTTCTTTCTGTTACTTCCTTGAAGGTCTAGATTTGTTCCTCCAGATAAATTTTGCTATTATAAACTTACTGCTTCAGTCTCATTAACATAGCCCTAAACTAATTTAGAAATAATATCAACATTTTAATTGTGTATCCCAACAATGTACAATAAATGAGCCTCCATTTATTTAATTCTTTATTTTTGTAAAAAAAAAAAAAAATCCAAACATTTTATGCTCGTGTTTATATAAATCCTGAGTATGTTCTACCAGATTAACATCCAAATATTTTAGCAATTTAAACTGATTTTTTCTTCTTTTTCTCCTTAGTCTTATTAGTAATATTTACATGAATGCCCCCCATTCCCTACAGCTCCTGTTTTCTTCCAAGTCTCAGCTCCAATCGCATCTTCTCCTGGAGGCAGGAAGTGGGGTCTTTTCCCCTTCTGTCCATTCCACCTCCACCTTAAAAGCTGGCGCCTTCCTTGTGAGACGACCTTTACATTTACACTGTGTATGTCTCTACATGCGTGTGTATTGGTGTGTACACACATCGATCTACATGTGTGTATAGCTATGGTTTTCCATATGTACATATGTGTGTGTATATCTATATAATACGCACACGCATCTTGGATGTACAGGTTTATTTGCATGTTGTTTCACCCACTAGAACGTGAGTTCCTTGAGGATGATGGTTGTGTTTTGCCCTTCTGTGTATCCCTAGTATTTAGCACTGTGCCCGGCACACACACAGTAAATATTTAATAAATGGTTGACTGAAGTACAGAAATGCTGATGGTTTCTGTGGGATTAATTCATATGCTGGTACTTTATTGACACTGTTGTGTCAATTAATTGTCTTGTAAAATTTATAGGATTTTCTAAATAAACCATCATATCTGAAAAATAGAAATAATTTTGCCCCTCATGTTTCTACGTGTACTCCCTCCATTTTGTTTATTTTCTCATTGCTACAGCTAGCATTTTTAGCTAAAATTAGTGGAGGTAATAGACATACGTGCTTTACCTCAGATCTCCACTAGATTACTTGCAAATAATGCCAGCTCTTGGTTTGAGAGAGGGAGTTTTGATCATATGATTAAAATCTTCTTATTCCTGTGCTTTTCAGTGGTTCTAACACAAACACTGTCTTTCGTCAAGGAGAGGCAGTATGATGCAGTGGCCTTGGAGCTAGTTTTGCAGCCCAAATGTCTGGGTCCATGTCCCACTTCTGTATCTCACTGGTCAAGTGATCCTTGGCAAGATGCTTCAACTCTCAACACCCCAGGAAATTTCCTAAAACAATAAGCTGCAGAAAAAGGGATGATGAACTGGGCGAAGGACTTTCCTTATCTGGAAGTTCCTCACACAAATGAAATGGTAGGTCTGTGATGATGAAGCAAGTTATACATCTCTTGACAAGTGATGGAAAGAATGAGACACGTTTCTGGACATGGCCAAAGAGGGAATCTGTTTTGCTTCATTATGTAAGTTTGTTATATATTTGAGAGAAGGGGAAGGAGATTAAATCATTTTTTAAATGCACAGAAAAGAAGGCCAAAAAGAATCGCAGACAAGACAGCTTTTATAGTCATATGTTGAACTTATGATACATTTAAAAAGAAAAGCAAGCTACATATATAATAGAAGCTTGCAGCCTCACATACTACTTCTGCTGCTCATTTTACTTGTTTTTGGATTTCAAAATTAGAAAACAAAACCTAAAAAATCCTCATACCTGACTAGTGTCTATCCTTCTTTTTACATTTATTACTTTTTTTTTATTTTGGTAATTTGGTTTTCCTTTCTCTCTTTTTTGGGAGATCAAATTAGCTGATGGTTTGCCTATTTGAATTTTTTTTCAAAAAGTCCTTGGGTTTTAAAAAACCATTTAAAGAGTCCTTTAGTTTTTAATTGTATATATTTGATTTTCAATATTTCTACTCTTTTTCAAGTTTGAGAATTATTGGTTTATGGGATGTCACATCATCACTTTCTTTTTGAAAATTTCTAAGCTGTCTATGCGTTATTCTACCCATTCATTTGGAATTAAATTATTCGGTCTCCATTGAAATTTCAGGCTTTTGTGTTCATATATCCCTTACTCATATTCACTTCTAAAAATTTCGTATTTTCTCAACTCTAGTGCTTCTTTACTTATCCTACTGCTTTTTTGGGGGGGTCTTTTCTCAATTCTAATTTTTCTTAAACTACCTGATGCATCTGACACTTACTCTCATCTCTGTGTTTTCATGACATTATTCTTTCCTGGTTCACCTGCTACCTATGTCATGGCTCCTTTGCTGGTTCATCTAATTGGTCCCTCTGTATTAAATCTCTCCCTTTTCCTGCTCCAATCTGTCTTACACACTGCCTCCACAATCCCACAATCCCAAAGTTTCCAGTATTCTCACACTCTACCTTCAACTATATCTTCTACTCATTTCCCATCCTCTTCCCATTTTGTGTTCTTTTCCTAGGGTGGTGCTAAATAAATGACTTATTAATAATATAATTTAAAACTAATGAATAATTAATAACAATATAACATAATTAATGACAAAGTGATTTTCCTTAAATGTAGATATGCCCACGTGACTTCTCTACTCATCCAACTCCAGTAGCTTCCTGTTACCTCTTGGATAAAATATTAATATCTCTATTTAGCTTTTAAAGTCCTAACCTATCTTTCCAGCTTTACTGGCTGTTACTCTACTTCCTGCACACTGCGATACAACCAAATTGGCCTCCTCAGTTGCCTCAGTTTCTCACACAGCTCTCCATCCACTGAATCCCAGCCTTTGTACCGGCCACCGGCACGTGCCAGGAATGCAGCTGCACCTTACTTCTGCCTTAGAAAATCACTTTCTTCCTTTAAGATGCCGCTTAAGCACCATCTTTTACACGAAGCCTTTCCTGATGAACCCGACCACTAAAGACCTCCCTTCCAACCTGCCTTGTGACCACTTTGTATAATACATATTATGTACATATTAATATTTATGCTGCATATGTTTTCATACATACCTGTTATCTCCCCCATTAGAACATACAACACAGTGAGAAGTTAGGCAGGAAAAAATCCAAAGGGAGAAGAAAAGCATTAGGAGTGAAATGTTTCGTAAGCCATAAAATATCATATATTATGTCAATTGTCATTTTTCTATTTCTAAAATAGTAACAGTTTTAGAATTAATGAGCTAAAGCAATAGTTTTACTAAAAATAATTTCTTTCTCACCTTAATGAATTATTTTCTGATTTTTGTCTGCCCAATTCATTTTCTGTGTCCATTGCCTTTCGTGCCAGCGCTTTCATCTCCTTTTCCACGGTGGTTATGGTTTCTTTCATCAGAGTCATATTCGCCATTTGTTCCAGACGTTCGTCATCAAGCTACACAAGGAAAACAACCAGGCTGGTAATCACTGGAACCTGTCTTCCTTCTCCTTTCAGACAGGACACACATCTCCTGTCCAAAACGCAGTTTGGGGCCCGGTCTCTATGATGAATAAACCAATCTGGGATGGAACCCTTTTGTTGGTCCACTCTCTCAGTCAGTCTTTATGCCAGACAGGTAGAGGAACCAGCACATCCTCGCACCCACTCTACAGCTCAGCAATAAAGACCTTTCACGCTTTGAGCCAGACCACATTTTCAATTCACATTTTAAGATGGCCACAACATGTTAATTTCATGGTTTTTCTGCCCAGTGACCTAAAACTTTCCCAGCAAAAATCCCTTACGAATAAAAGAAATATGCAATCTCCATATCTTCCAGGGTTTTCCCCCTTTTGCTGTCATAAAAGGATACAACTAATAAGAATGCAAATGTGGGTAAGTAAACCTGTAAGTTAAGCCAAATTCCTCTGTTAAATTCTTTTATGCATTCTCAGCATTTAAGTGCCTAGTAATCACGTATAGGAAATCTAATAAACCTGAATCATCACCTGTAAGTTGAATTTAATGTTTTCCCAAATTATTTGACTAATTTATTCTAAAAGAAGACAAAGCACTTTTTTCTTCTATAGAAAATTAGGAAGAAGTAGTAACACTTTTTATTAATCAGAAAAATTGAAAAATGGAAGTTATTAAAATCAGTAGAAATATATTACGGAGGATAAAGAATGAAAAGCAGAGATTTCACTAAATCTTTTTAGAAACATATCCCTAGACCTATACTTTTCACTTGAACTGGGTAGAAACACAAAGAATGGATAATACTTTTATCTTAGAAGGGCATATATCCTTGATTTACTTTTTCAAACACATAAAAATTAAACAAGCCATTATTTAATTTTAAAAATTACAAACAAAATCGAATTGCTTTTACACTGTGTACTGTAGCCTCCAGCTCCTCTACTCTTTGTTCCAGGTGAGCCTTCTCATTAAACGCAGTCTCTTGGGAAATCTGTTTCAAATACAAACACACAGCACCTTCAGTTTTGCTGCATCTGTGCTTCTCAGATGTTAGTGTAAGTAAAATGTCTTTCTAACCTTTAGCCTCTCCCTCAGACTGTCTCGTTCTGTGGTCATTCTTCGCAAGTCCGTGAAGGCCACATCTCTTTCTGTTTCTACCCGCCGTAAGATTGCATGTGCCGTTGATGTTGATTTAGTAGACTTGCAATTTTTCATTATTTCTCGTCTTAGTCGGGCTATTTCTTCCTGTGCCTATTATTTTTAAACATACAAATATAAATCAATTTTAGTGACACTGCAAAAGAGAATGTTTTCCAAATAATGCTTTCATTATCATTATTCCTTCTCTTATATATACACTTGAATGTAATACAGGAAAGTATTTTACTTTTAATAAAATACCATAGAAACTTCATATTCAATATTAAAAGGTAACTTCATGTCCCTGACTGACAGCTTATAGTAATACATCTTTGGTGGGAAGAAATTCTAAAGGACAGATGCCTTCACACATTTTTGTTTATTCTCAAGAATGCCTCCTTAATACCACAACATCTCCACAAGGCAACAAATAACCTTGACTCTTCCTTACTTTTCCCAATTACATGTAAAAACAATTTTAACATCCTTTTTTCAGATTCTGAGTTCCAAATTCTTTCCCTCCCTCCGTACCCTTTCCCCTCATTGACAAGGCAAGCAATTTTACATAAGCATCTGAAGCTAGATTTCCGAATTCAGATGTTCCTAATTCCACATCCAGTGCCGAGGAAGCGTGCTACCCAACTCCTGACACAGAGGTGACAGATTCTGGGTGCAGAATGAAATATATGTTGTTTGGACATGGCCTAGATGGAATTTCATTTTGTTAATGTGTATTTATTAAAAAGAATTCTTATTTTTGTTTTCAATAGTGAAGAAAGGAAGAAGAGAAAAATCAATTTCTGCTAATTAGAAAAACATATATATTTAATTTTAAAAGCTATCTTGGTAACTTGAAAAATTCACAAAATATTTTCCATAACAATTTAACATTGTTCAAAATAATGTTTTGAGGCGAAAGCTTACTTACTGGAAAAGGCTAGAAAACTGTAGGTCAATAGACCAACCTCATCTAGTCCACCTTATACTTGAAAAAGAATGCTTACTATGATACCCTGAATAAGTAGCTAGACTTTATCCATAATCTAGATTTTCACTGAAGATCTCACACAGAAAAAGAAGCCCTTTCTAAATATGGATGGCTCTAATTATTATGAAGTATATCCTGAAATCAACTCTAAATTTACCTCTTTGCAATCCCTACCCACTATGTCTAACCCTGCTCTTTGGGCTAAGCCAAATAAAACCCAAAAGAAACAACCCAACAAACTCCCACAACAACGCAAAAAACCCATCTTTTCGTGCATCATTCATCGCGGCAGCACGCCCTTCAGAGACCTTCCTCACCACAAAGGCTTCTCTGCTTCTGCTGAGCATCTTGGGTTTCTTCAACTCGTCCTTTAAAACTTTTTTCCCTCTGAACTTAAATACAAAATAAGCGCATTTCTCACATGTAGAGACTATAACACCGGGGTCACCTGTGAAGCCAGTTTCCATTTCACTCGTGCTGCTGCTTTTTTTAAAAAAGGCTGTAATTCTACAAGTTACTTTAAACACCGGCCTTGACTGTTTCCTCCTGGATCTATTCTGTACATTTTAAAAAACTTTAAGAGCCCACTTTGTTCTTGCCCTTCATTGTTAATCCCCTTCTTCCCTCCTAACAAATTTAAAACAGGCTGGAAAGGGGAACCCAAATCTAAACAGTGGTAACGTCTAAAAATATTCTTCCTGCACCATAAGGTCATCACCTCTAAGTCTGAAGGTAGATAACATGCTTCATCCAGCACACGTCCTCTGTAGATTGGCTGGTCATTGTTTTGGTCAGAATTCGTAAAGGTTTCAGAGTTGGTTTTCTCCAATATTGCTGTACAGATTAGAATTCTCTGAAATCATGTGTTATCATTTCTTAAAGTGCAGTGACATCCCATTACGCCAATATTCCACAATGGAGTCAGTCATTCATTAACTGACAAGCACCCCCCTCAGATTCCTTTTCTTTTTCCCTTCTTAATCTTTCCTTAAGTATCAAGAAATTGGGTTGTATTTTCAACTGGTCTTTCCCCAAGTGCAAGTCTAGATGAGAAAGAGAGAGGAAGAGAGGAAGAGAGAGACAGAGAGACAGAGACAGAGACACAGAGAGACAAGAGAGAGAGGGTGTATGTGAGTTCAGATAAGAGTGAGATTCACCTGATCCATGGCCCTCCCACCCTTCTTCCATATTTAATATATTCTTCTCATATACCCCAATAGTAAGAAATAGCAATTCCACCTCCTTCTTTCTCCTTTATATACTAGTGTGCTCCTCTTTCTCCTCTTAAAATCCTGAGACCATAACCAATCCACCCAAGTTCTTTTTCTTACTGAAGTCAGAATACCTTTACAAATCATTAAAGTCAGTTTTTTCTTCCTCCTCCATGAGAACGTTAGTACTTCATCATCTTACATATCCTTCTAAATGTTCAAATAAACCTAGCTTTCTACGTTTCTCTTGATGCTTAAAAGTTTCTATTCAGCTCTGGTCTTTTCATCAGAAATACTTGAAAGATCTCCAGTTGACTTAAGGTTCATTTTTTCTTCCCTGAAGGATTATACTTAGTTTTTCTTGGTGGTCATCCTATATAATTTGCCTATGGAAATACTGGATTCCAAGTTCTCCTCACATTTGTAGCAGAAGTTGCAAGATCTTCTGTGATCCTGACCCTGCTTACCTGGTACATGAACTCCTTCTTTCTGCCTACTTGCAGAATTTTTTCTTTGATGTGGAAGACCCAAATTTTGGTCAAGATGTTTGTGGGACTTTTCCTTTTTGGAGTTTCTTTTAGGAGGTGACAAGTAGGTTTTTTCCATTTTCACTTTGCCTTCTGGTTCTAAGAGATCAAATGAGGCAGCTGGGGGCACAGGGGATAGAGTGCTGAGTGTGGAGTTAGGAAGATACAAGTTCAAATCTGTCTTCGGACACTTACTAGAAGTGTGACCCTGGGCAAGTCACTTTGCCTCTGCCTGTCTTAATTTCTTTAAGTGTAAAACTGGGATGAAGTAGTACAGACCTCTCTCCCCCAGAGTTGTTGTGAAGATCAAATGAGATAAAAATTTTAAAGCGCTTGGCAGAGTGCCTGGCACACAGTAGGCAGCATTAAAATGTTAGCTACAATGATAATAACAATAATTATCACTTATAGATGTATTTATAATCTACTGAAATAATGTCTGGGCTTTTTTTTTTAATTTTCAGTTTGCAACATTCACTTCTATAAGATTCTGAATTCTCAATTTTCTTCCCCTCCCTTCAGGCTTTTTAAAGATAATGATTTTCAAACAGGCAAGTGATTTCAAAATGATCCCTCTCTGACCTGTTTTTTTAATGAACAGGCACCTTGTATTTTATTCTATTTCCCCGTCACTTGTTTTGTACTAATGTTTCTTGCTGTAACAGGAAAGGGCAGGGAACAGCAAGGAGAAGGAATAAACATCATGTACCTACTGTGTGCCGGACACTACAAAGATCACCTCGTGTGCTCCTCCCGACAACACTGTGAAGGAAGTGCTATTGTTTCCCCCTTTTTGCAACTGGAGAAACTGAGGCAGAAGGGAAGTGACTTGCTCAAGGTCACCGAGTTCAGATTCTGAGGCCGAGTGTGAACTCGGGTCTTCTGACTCTAGACCCAGGGCTCTATCTCCTGCACAGCATGGTGGCCGATAACTGTTGTCATGGAGACACTGATTTCTTTTTGGTCTATTCTAATTTTAAGGGTCCATTTCTTGGATAATATTTACCATTTTCTGTTCTAAACTATTTATCTGCCTAACAGTTCTTCCCTCCAGAACTTTTATTTCATTTTTTAAAATCTCTTCATTTTTTTCTAAGTACTCATATAATTCTTTGGGAAATCCACTTTTTTCCTTGGCATTACTTCTCCTTTTCGGTTGATTTTTTGAGTATCTCTATATCTACGATATTTTTTTTTTATACCAGTCAGGGCCTTCTTTAGTTTATTCACCCCTCCTGTCTTAGTTCCTTAAATGGGGCTTTGTGCCAAGGCCAGGCTTGGCCATATGTTGCATTTTTTTGATGAGGTAGAGTTCCTCTTAGTCTTACCATTGGTTATCTGGGTTCCTGCACTGATCTCTGTCACATATGGGGATTGGGTTCCTTCTCCATCTTGCTATTACCCCCACCCCCAAATCTTTGAGTTTCAGAGTACTGGGAATCTTGGAGTCCTATCACACCTGCCCTGCTCACTTCTACTCCAGGTGTTCCCAAGGGCCCTACCCTGAGACTTTTTGACCATCCTGGAGCTGTTTCAGAGTAGTCTTCTGCTCCTGCTGCATCTGAACACAGCATCCTTCTGGCTACACACTCCTGTGGCTGGTCTCTGATTACATGTGCCTATTCCTGATTTGGTATGGAAGGGCTAACCTACCTGCCTCCACCTGGGCAGCTATCTGGGACAGTTGTCAATCAATTCGTATCTGGAACAGACATCATCCTGGTACTTCCTAAAATGTGGGGCTCAGGTTTTAAAACATTACACAGATGTGGTCTGGCCAGGGCAAAGTTTACTGAAATTATTCTTTTCCTATTCCTAGATGCTATATTTCTCTCAATGTAGCATAAGGCTGAATTCATTTTCTTGGCAACACACTTTTGACTCACATTAAGTTTGTGGTCCACTAAAACTTTCAGATCTTTTTCAGACAAACTTTCAGACAAAGCCATGCCTTTTCACCTTGTACTTAGGTTTGAAAAATCAACTTCATAAGTATAAGCCTTTTTATTTATATTTTATAAAATGAAATTTCATTTTATTCTATTTGGCCCAATGTTCTAGCTTTTTAATATCTTTTTGAATCCTGACTCTGTCATCAAATGTATATCTGAAAATTTGAAAAGCAGAACATCTGTAAGCATTCAAGTCACTGACAAAAATGTTAAGCAGCACAGGGCCAAGCACAGATCCTCTTAGCATTTCCCTGCAGACCTCTTTCTAAACTAATATCAAACCATTAATGACCACTCTTTAGGTCTAGTCATTCAATAAATTTCAAAATGCCTAATGGTATTATTATCACTTATCTCTATCTCTCCATTTTTTCACAAAAAATCAGCATGAGACTGTAAAACGTTTTACTAAGAATCTAAGTAAACTGTATCTACAGTACTCCTCTGAAAGATTCATCTAGTAACCCTACCAAAAAAAAGAAGCAAAGTTAGACTTTTTCATGACAAAGCAATTCTAGTTTTGTGATCACTGCTTCCTATTCTAGATGGTTCCTAACCATCTGTTTAGGAAGCCATTCTAGAATTTCCCAGAAATTTAAATACAGCTCACTGGCCTACGGTTTGCAGACTCCATTCTCTTTCAATTTTTGGAAAAGTGGCGCAAGTGCATTTCTCCTTTCTGGCAGCACCCCCAGTTTCCTTTGAAACAATTTTTCAAAGCTCATTGACAGCAGCTTAGCAATCACATCTCCCCAGACTTTCCATATCCAATAGTGTGGTTTACCTGTACTTTGGTTGCCTGGCCTTCTCTTATTCCTTCCCTAATTATCTTGGGTCTCAACTCACTATGATCCATAGTTGTTGTTTCCTTTTTATTCCAAAGACTGGCGTGCAGAGAAAAGAGAATCAAAATAAAATTTTAAGGGCAGTGACTTCTCTTTTTTTTTAGTCTCAAAGGTCTCTCTCACCTGAGGAACAATCTTATTCCTTCTTTGATATTTTACCCAATATAGCAAAAGGAACTGTTATTTTCTGTTTGTAGATTTCCTCACCAGCTTCCGCTAATCCTTAGGATTAGCACTGTGCTATGATTTTATGAGAAAGGTGAGTTACCAAAAAAAGACTATATTCTTTCTTCTGTCCTTGCTTCTATTTTCTGGGTGTGTCTTTTTAAAATCTGTGGGGATTGGGAAATTCCTTGATAATTCACATCAGTCTTTTAAAATTAAGTCTCCTTTCTCAAAAGAGCACAGATTTAGATCTAGAAGGAACCTGAGATTTTGAATCCAGCCCTCTCATTTTACAGAGGTGGAAACAGGCTTTAAGAGGCTTGCCCACAGTCACACAGCTATTAAGCGTCTGAGGGAAGATTTGAACTCATGTCTTTCCGATTCCAAATCTAACACTTTGTACATTCCTCCACCTAAATGCTTCTCCTCCTCCTCAGTGTCTCCACTACTGAATCGGCTTTTCTTGAAGAATTTTAGTCTATAGGAACCTCCCTACCCTTCTCTGAATCCTTTGAAATCTGCTTTTCCAAAACCTGCAATGCACACTCAACCAGTCCCAGCTTTCTTAGCCTCTGATAAGAATTCTAAGATAGATTAGTCACTCTCCTCTAAGGTTTCATCCTTCCCACTCCAGCAACTATCTCCTCCTGGTTGGTGAGAATCCCACTTAGAATCATATTTCCATTTGTTGGGTCATACATCCTTTGAAGAACGAAACTGTAATAAAGGCAAGTCAAGAAAGCATACAGTATTCCCTTTCAGCATAGAGAGATTCAGTAAAAGTCCAAATAAGTATATATGTCTCCCTCATGACTTTATCATGCCAAGTTTTTTCTCTCTTCCTAAAACTCTTTATCTCCTTCCTCTTTCTGTCTCTAGAAGACTTTGATGATTACCACTTCTCAACCTTCACTGATTTTCATCCAAATGCTCCCTACCATATTTTCTCCCTCTGATTCCTAGATTTCTTCACTTAAGAAAATTGTCTTAATATATAACACTATCCCATAACCTACCTTACCAAATTCGGTTTTGGTTCTCATCCTGCTAAGCCTCAATGGCACCCGTGAGGTGAAATTTTCCTCTTTATGTCAGGATCTGAATTCATCTTGCTGGTTGACCTCTCTATGCACATAGATCTCTAAAGCTATTCATTATCAGCTTCTTTCCTGGACTTTGATTCTCGTGAAAGCTCTCTTCTTCCCACATTACAGCTACTCTCTACGGTATCAGTGAGGTATCTTGGTGGATATACGTATAGTTTTCTTCTACCCTTGTCCTCTTACTTAAAACCTTTTGGTCAGATTTTAAAGAGTTCAGTAAAATGCATTCTTATGATTACTTGTTCAACCAGTCACCAATAAGCGTCTAATATTCGCTAGCACTGCGCTAGGTGCTACAGATACAGGTACAAAAAAACGGAATGATGCCTGCTTGTACTGAGCTCACAGTCTAATGGGGAAACAAGGATGTACAAAAATACATATAGCACAAATCTATGCTAGTATACATATGTACACACATAAAAGTAGTTAAATACTTCCGAGAGGTACACTAGTACACTGGCACACTTGGGAGGGTCAGGAATGGCTTCAGGCAAAAGGAGTTGAGTTGTGGCTTAAAGGAACAAGCTTACTAAGCAATAATATGGGAATTTATAAAGTAATTCTTTGTCCTCAGAGGTATTCCAGGACTTTGCTATTTCATGGAATCAGATTTCTGATTCCTGACCTTTACTGACCCAGGTCCATCATCTTAAAACACCTACTATCCTTTACTACTATGATATACTCCTGTATATATAAAAAACAGTCCCGGCCTCAAATAACAGAACATTACAAAAATAGGATTTTATTATTAAAATCTTACAGAACATTTGCAATCTCTTATTAGCTTAATGGCTTTAGGAAGCACATGTTTAGAATTTAGTGGGAAAAAGACACACCTTTATACAGATGGTTAAATTACCCCTCAGACCTTTTGCTCACTTATAAATAAAATTACCTGTTCATAAAGAAGAAAGGTCTTGTCTCTTTCAGATGTGAGAACTTTGACGTTACCCTGAATCTCAGCCAAGTGACGCTCATATTTTTCCAACATACACCTAAGTTCCTCATGATCTCTTGTCTTCAAAAGCTCTGAATCACAATTTACTCCCTAAAATCATGACAGAAATTTTATAAATCTTGACATTTAGGGTTTTGAAACAAATATACCCCTCTCCTTACTCTGTCTTCAAATATTCAGTCTCCTCTCTAATGGAAAAACCACACTTTGCCTGCACTGCCTTCACTGGCTATCCTTCCTTAGCTTTCCTCTTTCACAATCGAGCTTTTTAAACAAGTTTTAAAGTTTACAAACTACTTTCTTCCCAACAGCTCTCTCAAGCAGGCAATTAATTCAATTATCATCATTGTCCACATTTCACAGCTGAGGAAACGAGCTCTGAGAGCTGGAGTGACTTACCCAAGAAAAAACACAACTATTAAGTGTCTGAGGAGGGATTTGAATCTAAGATACTGCTACTTACAAATTCAGTATTTCTTCCACTAATAGTGATGGGAGTATGGGACCTCAATCTAAATATACACACTGGTACTTAGTAAGCAGGTTGAAATTAAGGTAGCTACCCCTAAAAAAATCCAACCTTTTTAAAAAAATTATTTTCTCAAATTGTTCCCATTAATTTGACTGATTTTTAAAGACCAACCAGTTTGCTTACTCTCAGAAAGCATGATACATCTGTTCTTTTGTATTTACGTCAGAGTCAAGGGGGTCTCTATGAATCATCCACCAACCACTTATGGCTGAATCAAAATTAAAGGCCAAAGATGATATGTTGTTTGCACTATAAATTAATATATCAAAAGATACCTTTTGTACCCTGGGAGGTGGAGAAGTACGTCGAGGACTTTTAGATCTACTTCGAAGCATCTTTCCCAAATTTTCAGCTTCACTCTTATGATGATTTGTCTGCTCCTAAAAATCTTGACAAAGGAATCAACTCTAGAAAAAGATTTAATTTAACACTTTTTCAGTCTAAAATTACCTTGCTAAGGAGGAAAAAGTTAGGTAGCTTATTGCAAGCCAAATGAAACCAATATTTTAAAAATAGGATTAAAACTGACAATGATTCAATCATTAAAATCAAATTTGATTATAGATTAAAGTCTAGAATGACATAATTTCTAATTAATTACTTTTGTAAAATAAGGTTTTTTTTGATGTCTTCTGTTTCTTACGTCATCACAGTTATCCCCAGTATCTCTCCCCTACCCCAAGAGCCACACTAAATCTACTTCATTTCTGAGTTACTGTCAAGGGTTCCTCTTCCTAGTATTTCTAAAGGTTCCATTTGTAGTCTACCTTTTCTTTTCATTTATTGCTTTTTCCCTGTGAACTCAATTAATTTTGAAGGAAAGAAGGGTAAAAGGTTTCAACTGACTAGAAATGTCTTCTTAATTTCAATAGGTTTAGAACTAGTCATAGAAATGGGAATTGCTTAGTTTAGTAGCTCTGTACGTTGCTAGTTTATCACTTAATACGACTAAATGTTTGTATCCTGGAGTAGTTTGCAATGTTAGAAATTCTTACAAGCTCCTGCCCTTTTAGATCAATCTAAAGATAGTCCTTTTACAAATTCTTTTATTACTAACACTTTTGTTGATCTGAATAATAGCAAAACAAGGTATTTTAGATAAATTGAGTGTTTTGTGCTCATAAAATTTATTATAACTCCAAAACCTAAAAAAAAGGATTTATCTAAGATAATCATTGATGCAATATCTTTTTATGGATAAGAATTCAAGCTATTTCAATGTAGTGTCAACTGACTTAATCTGCTGGCTTAAGAAACAATCTCCACTTAACATTAAGGGGTTTAAGAAAAGACAAATATAAATTTTGAGAACACTGTCATTAATAATGATTCAAACCTAAACAGCATGATAAGGCTTCGTAAATTCATTGACTGATAAAATGTTCTTGATCTTTCAGGATGAGGACAAGCAAAGGGGAAGTCTAGAAATCGAGATACACTTTTGCATACTAAGGTGTTCTGGTGCTGGAGAGCTGATGGTGGTTCAAAGAGGCAGCTTTCTATTAATCTGAAGTTTTATCCGGCATGAGGATCCAACCATCAAGAGAAAAAACCAAATGGACTGTATGCTAAATATTTTTTCCTCTGTATTCCTAACAAATCCACAAAAAGTAACTTCTTAAAATAATTAGAATATATTCAAGTACTTAAAACTATATTAAAACACATACTTACAGATCTAAGACTTTATTGTATCTTCTTGTACTATAATGTTATTTTGCTGATATCTAAGTTCAGTCTAGAAAAGAAACAAAAAAAACAGCATGTGTAAACATATAATTAGTAACCAAAATCTACATTCCTGATTTTCAAAGCTAAGAGGAACTTTTATGCCTGTTAAACTGGATAAAAAGCATCAGACAAAGGGAATCCATTTAAATAAATGGAATTCAGAAGCATCTGAATCGAAACATAAAAGACCAGATCTTTCTGGTTACTTTGCCTTCAGTTACAGATATTTCTGTGATATAATAATACAAGACTCGTGACATTTTCACAAGCAAATCACAGTAATTTCATCTCTAAAGAAGAAAACAGGACTTCCTTGATTACAACAGATAAGAGTAATCCCTCATTCTCAACATTCACTGTATTATGTTTGTGTCATGTATAGAATACATGACAGATGTCATCATAGATATACATAGGCATGGGTTATTCCTTCGATGTAAGCTCTTGGATGGCAGAGAATATTTCTTATGTATCTTAATATCTCCTACATGAACTTCCAAAAAATAGGAATTCAATTAAAAAAAAAACTTGTTCAGAATAAAAATATTCCAGTATTTTTTAACTTGTAAAATCCCCCTTTTTTCAAAACAAAATGTCCAATAAGCTTGTCCACTTTAAAACGAGCTTTCTATAAATGCTCTCCTTGAGGTTAAAAGGTCCTCTAAAATATGGCTTCAAGCCATCTTTCCAACCTTATCTTAGATTGTTCCCCTTAATACACTCCGCATTCTTGCAAAATTGGACTATTAGCTGCTCTCTGCAATTGACATTCCATATCCTGCTTCCACACATTTACATAAACTATCTCAGGAGGGCAACTTTTCAATCTGAGAATGCTTATTTCTTTTCAAGCATCACCTCCTCAAAAATCTTCTTGGATTCCCCAAGCTAAAGTTCTCCGTCCTTTCCCAAATTACCTTTCTTTTAGCACATACATGGGTATATGTTGCATTTGTCTAAGTATAACACATACCTTGAGGGCAGAATCATTAAATTTTTATTTTGTATCCCTGGCATCTAGCACAGTGCTCTGTATAAAGTAAGCACTTAATAAATCTTTGTTGTCTTCAACTTATCTACTTACTCTGCAGTCTAGTGATCTCCACTAGGAAAATCTTAAAGGATATATTTAGGCATGTGAATGACAATGGTAATAAGTTCTATAGATGTATTTTAAGTAAAATGTGGACAAAATTACTGTGCTCTAAAGGTACACAACAGAAATGACAGTGGCCCCCAAAACCAGCATCTAGTATAGCCCCTTGAATAAAGAATTATTTTGGAAGACTTGTGATTTCACTTGGATGAGTACTCCCTCCAGCAACACCCGGATCAGATCACAGCCCCCCCACGCCTTAGTCTTCATGAGCTGTAGCACTTTTTAAATTCACATCTTCATTCCCTGGGGTATGGGTTGTATTTATTAGAAAGTCAAATGCACTTTTAAAACAAAATCACAGTTTCATTTACTAATAGTCACTAATAGCCTATAATAAAAAGGACATGACCATTAACAAATGGAAAACAAGGGATAGATTTAACTTGACTAAATCGGCTTCCCTTGCAGTAACGAATCTCTGTATTAGCTGGGTATATCTATGAAAGAAAAACGTACTTGTTAGTAGAGAGATTATTTGTTATAGCACGCCATACCATAGCATTTTAACAAAGCAGTGAAATCAGTAAATGGCCTGAGGACAAAGACAACACAAACATAGTTTGGGGTTTTGTTTTGTTTTGGTTTTTTGCCATTTGTTGTTATATATTAGCCAACTGGTGGATTTCAGTAAAACAGTACTGGTTTGGATTAAATATAAACGAGTCTGAATGATTGAAAAGTCTGAATTATAGGATATCTAAAGAAAATAATAGTAGTACTTTGAAATACTTATAGCAACTCAAACTAGGCTTGAAGAATTAGATCTTTAGGGAAACTGCTTTAATGAAGGCATAAGAATTATTTGTAATCAGCATATCAGTTGTTTATATAAGACATTTTCTGAAGTATTCAGGGTACCTAAGAATAGTTTAATAGTTTAAATATTCTTCCTACAAGACTATTTTTTTGAAGCTGTTAACTTTCACATATAGTATAAATGGTAAGCACCTAATTATATACCAGGTTCTGTGTGCTCAAGGCTGGATACAAAAAAGGGAAACAATCACAGCCCTCAGAGTTTCCATCCTAATGGGTGACAGAGCATACACACAGGTACATATTTTTTTTTATTTTTTAATTGATTTGTTTATTTACTTTAAGTTTACAAGATTCAGTTCCACAATCCCTTGAGTTTCAAATTTTCTCCCCCCTCTCTCCTCCCCACCATGGCAGCTTGCAATCAAGTATAGAATCTGCAAATACGTTCACACTGGACGTTAGTCTGGTTGTAGAGAAGGGTTGGAACCAATGGAGTGAACAGTGGGAAAGAAGAAACAAATCCAAACATGGAAAAGAATGAGAGCACATACATGTACATCTTCAAAGCAGACACAAGGTGCCTGGAAGGCAGGCACTAGAAGCTGGGCAACACATGAAATGTGTCATGCAGAAGATGTCATCTGGGCTGAGTTTTGAAGGAAATCAGGGGTTTTAAGAGATAGATGTGCATATGTGCATGAAGGGGAATAATGTATAATAAACTTGGAACGGTAGGATGAGGCCTGAAGACCTTTAATGCCAAACAGATAAGTTTATATTTGATTCTAGAAGTAAAAGGGAGCAGTTCAAGTCAGGTAGGGTGATATGGTCTGACCTATCACTCATTAGTGACTGTGTGGGGAACTGATCAGAGAAAGGAAAGACTTAGACAAAGGGGATCAATGACAAAGTTGTAATATTCTGGATGGGAGGTGATGAGGGATATGTAAATGGTTTTAAGAGGAGAAATTTGAAAGGTGTTGTAGGGGCAGAAACTATTTAATATATGGGATGAGTGAGAGTAGGCAATCAAAGATGACCCTGAGGTTTTAACCTGGTTGTCCAGAACAGTGGTGGTGCCCTTAATAGAAACAGAGAAGTTTAGAAGAGTAGGTTTGGGTTTTTTTTTTTAAGTTAATTTATTTATTTTTAATTTTCAACATTTACTTTCATAAATACATGATTTTTTCCCCTCCCTCCCCAAGACAGGCTGCAATCTGATACAGGCTCTACATATACATTTCTATTAAACATTTTCACATTAGTCATGTTGTATAGAAGAATTACAACGAATGGGAGAAACCATGAGAAAGAAAAAAACCAAAACAAAACGAAACAAAAAAAAAAGGAAAATAGTCTGCTTTGCTCTGCTTTCAGACTCTCCGCCATTTTGTATGCTTTACATCCTAAAATACACCGTCACTTTCAAAACCTATTCCAGGGTGGGATTCCCTTTAAAACGTATTTCCCCATTCTAAAACTCTTTCATCATGTCTTTTCAAACACTGGACAACTTTCTTCTGAACAGCACACACCCTCCCTTGGAATACTGCCTACTGAAGTATTCTTCTTACATGAAGTCTCCCTTCCTGATGCTTTATGACATTTCAGTTAGCTGTAGCTTTTCATAAATAGTTTAAAATTATAGAGCTTATACCGTAAAATCTTTTTAATTATGACTCTACAATTTATTTGTGAAGAATGGAGCCCAAGGCCTGTATCACCAACTCACCTATTTTCACTTTCAACTGGATGTCCCACAGATAGATATATTCAAACTGAATATATCCACAACACAGGGATTTATCTTTTCCTCAAAACCTACTCTTCTGAAGAAACTAAGTTATCACTCTTTGCAGATGATATGGTTGGGTACAAAGAACTATTTTTAAGCAATAGAAACTTCCAAATATTAAAAAAAAAAAACCAGGAACTTAACATTTTTAATCCTATAAAAACAAGGAAAATACTGCAGCATTAAAAAAAATTTGGCATGCTATAACAAATAATCTCTCTACTAACAAGTATCTTCTTCCTTCAAAGAAACACTCAATGAATACAGAGATTCATTACAGCAAGGGAAGACAATTTAGTCACGTTAAAATCTATCCCTTGTTTTCCATTTTTTAATGGTCATGTCCTTTTTATTATAGGCTATTAGTGAGTATTAACAAATGAAACTGATTTTGTTTTAAAAGTGCATTTGACTTTTCAATAAATACATTTCATACATCGAGGAATAAAACTGTGACTTAAAAAATTAGCCTTTGGAATTAAAGTTTAAACATGATGCCAATCTAAAGTTTTAAGAGTAATAATAAAGTTGGCCTTTGTCAACAGACAATCACAACTTCACAAAACTTGTGTGAAATTAGGTTTATTACAAGAGAAATGACCATGCATGTAGACGTCAAAGACCACAATCCATGCAGAAGTCTGCATGTTTATGACAGCAGGACAAATGAAGGAGGAGATACCAGAAGCTCCACCTAAAGGGGCTTTGCATGGGAGGGGAAAGGTGAAGTAAAGATAGGAAAAGCACAAAACCCCACCCAAAGGGGAAGAGCAAGGTGACAGCAAAAGCCACATTCTTTTCCCTTGCAAACTGCTGGACCATGAAGATATGATGGTCTCCTTATCTACCGAGGTCTACATAAGCTTAGTGCAGACTTTCTGGAGAATTTCTTGACTCCCAAAGACCCACAGGGAGTACAGTTTGGGGTGCAAACAACAAATTATGTCAGGGCTTGAGGGGTAGAAGGGGGAGCCTTCATTTTTAACACATTCAGGGCTTTTTGCATGCTCTGGGTCCAGTGTTTCCGGTGAAACTTGTCAAAGAGACAAGTTCAGGGGACCTCTAGATAGTCCTTAATACCTCCTTGCTCAAGTCTCTCCATTCTTTGATCTATCTTCCACCACACTACTAACATCATATTCCTAAAGCACAGGCCTGACCATATCGCCTTACCTACTCAAACTCCTGTGTTTCCCTATTGCCTCTAAAATTCAATGCAAACTGTGGGGCACTTATAATTCTTCCCAATCTGTCTCCACCCTATTTTTTTTGGATACGATTATACACTACTCCTTATCATGCTCTCTTTAGTCCAGCCAAACTGGCTGCCTTGCTATTCCATGCCCTCTCTAACTCCTGTCTCTCCCTCTGTCTTTGCACTCAGCCCACATCCCTCATTCCTGAAATGCCCACTCCTTTTTCACCTATACTTCTGAGAAACTCCAATTCTCTTTAAAGCTCAAAAGTCACCTTCTACCCAAGGCCCTTCAGGATTCCCCTAGCTGCTAGTGCCTTCCCCCCACCTCATAAACATACATGCATACATACATATATATGTATAGATAAACATACACACATACATATATATAGTACAGATGTATGTGCACACACACATATAGGTGAATGAGTGTGTGTGTGTACATGTCATCTTCTCCTACATAATATAAGCTCCTCAAGAGAAGAGATTCTGTTTTTGTAGCTTCTGAGCAGTACCGCCACACAGTAGGTGCTTCACAAATAAATGCTGTGGATGGATGGATGGTCTCACTTTTCCATTCTAAGTAACAATTACCTGTTTATAAAATTTCAGTTTTGATGAGTTATATATCTAGTAGTACCTTCGAGTATTTAAAAGTCCCTGTATGTGGTATCCAACAACAATCCTCTCTCTTTCCAGCTGCTGTTAGTTGGTCTACTTTAATCAATTCTTTACAAAGATGCACATTCTGGCTGGTTAAACCATCTAACTGGTCAACACCTTTCTGAGTTCCAAAGGTTTCCTAACATGTTCTTCCATGCCATGATTTGTCTGCTTGAGATCTTCAATCTATCAGAATTAGGAAGAAAAGAATCAGATGGTTTCCACAGTTAGATTTTTTTTTATAGCATAAGTTGGTGTTTTATAATAAAACTGGCATGGAATAAAAACAACTTCATTCATCTGGGGCTTTTGCATATAATTTCTGAGGAAAATACCTATGTTGGCAGCAATGAAAAAATTATTTCCTTATTAATTTTAATAATAAATTTTTCTTGGCTAAAGTGATATAATTTGAAATGTCATGACGAAATGTAACTCTTTTGCAGGGACAATTGCAGTGTGGTGTAAAAAAAAAAAAAAAAAAAAAAAAGAACTCGAGGAGTGAATTCAGAAAGCCTAGGTTCCAGTCTCCATTCTGCCACCTTCTCTAATACTTCTGTGTTCTTGGGCAAATCGCTTAACTTCTCTGAGCCTGAGCTGGTTTCCACAATCTCTAAGGTATTTTTCATGTCTAAATCCTGTCAGCATTTTCTATAACATGCCACCAACTGACTTGACCATTTTCGTCAGCAGTAAACAGGGCTGATTGTGTTCATTGCTGTGGCTCATTGTGAAAGCTCCCCCCTGTCCCCCCCTCCTGTGCTAAGTGCTCTAGAAGGTGCCTAATCTCATCTTGCTACAATCTACCACTCCCCAAGGAAGATGATACCAGGTCAAAAAAAAAAAAGATACATCACTCCCATCCCTACAACTGTCTAGATGCTTTCAGTCTATCAGGCTAAAGGAGGGTATACAGTAAGCATTGGGGAAACCAACACTGGATTATTTAGAATGAAAAGAAAACCAGGTTTTCAATCTTAATTCTTCTTTGCATTCATTCAACAAATAAAAAAAACTACTATCAGCAAGGTATGGTGCTATGCACTTGTAGTGAAATATAAAGACAATACAATTTAGTTACCGCATTCAAGGATTTTATAAATACTACAGCGTCCCTAGTTATTTAGCTTCAGATTCATCCACCTTCACTCCCCTCTTTGATACTAATACCAGACCAAAAACAACCAAATAGAAAAAGACTCTCAAGACATGGAGACCTGTAACCATTTCTGAAAAACGAATGTTTTCCCTACATCTGGACATCTATGATATCCGAACTGTTTTTTTTTCCTGTAATCATAAGAGCAGGGTCTATTTTAAAAATCCAAGTTTTTAACCAGCAAATCACTGTTTTCAATATACAGAGATTTTATATTTGATGTTGGGTACAAAGAACTATTTTTAAGCAACAGAAACTTCCAAATATTAAAAAAAAAAAACCAGGAACTTAAGATTTTTAATCCTATAAAAACAAGGAAAATACTGCAGCATTAAAAAAATAATTTTTTTTTTTTTGCTCTTCGGAGGGGGGACGACAGAGCAATTGGAGTTAAGTGACTTGTCCAAGGTCACACAGCTAGTAAGTGTTAAGTGTCTGAGGCCAGATTTGAACTCAGGTCCTCCTGACTCCAGGGCCAGTGCTCTATTTACTGTGCCACCTAGCCACTCCTGTAGCACTTTTTAATGAAAAGAAACTATGGGTTTTAGGTGTCCTTCAGCCTTACCATTTTCCATCCCTCAATTAATATGCATGATCAGAAATTATAAAAACGATTAGAGTAAAGATGAACAAACTCCTTTTTGAGGGGTTAAAATCAGTCTGTCATTAATTAGCTTTGTACACAACCATATCACAGAAAACAAGTTTTAATGCTCTATGATATCTGACATTTATATTGCATTTTAAGGTTCACAAGGTATTCCTGTATGCATAATCTCACTTGATTCTGACGGCAGCTCTGTAAGACAGATAGATAGATATGACTTCAGGGTCACTGTAAAGCCAAGCACGAGCAGTTTTCAGAAGAATGCTGCTGTGAACAGCTTTTCAAGGTTCTGATTACACAGTAATTTATTCCATAACAAATCAGAGCAAAACATTAACAGAAAATCAAAATACAGCATTCATAACTTATCACTAAAATGGCCACATAGTTTTCACCACAGTGTTCACATAGTTTTGAACAAAGTACAATCATTTAGTTAAACAATCACTTAGTAACTCAATCATTCAATCAACTTGATCATTCAATCATCCTTAAGGAGGTTTGCTTCCTTAAGGGTCACAAAATACAAAAGTCAAAGTTCTCTACCCCTGGATAGTACATTCATTTAGTCAATCACAGAGTCCTTAATTCAATCACAAAGTACAATCACAAATAAATTACAATTCCATTGGTCACTACTCAACAGAAAATAACACAATGCAGCAGACAGGGCTTCCAGCTGTCTCACCATTACATCCATACTTAGTTAGTTACCAGAGAGAGAAGTACCAACATCTGGATGTTCAAATCCCAGCAGCTCGACCACTGCCCAGAATCTCATCTGGCCAAATCACACAACACTTCCCAAAGTGAGTCCCAAAGCAAAAACTCACATCAGGGTCAGTCACTACTCAGTATTCATGGAGAGGTCTTTTCATCTTGACACGAGGTAGGCTCTCAGATTCCCTGGATCCCCTTCCATGGTTCCAACTCCTACCTGGATTCACCAAACTGTCACCTGGGTTCAATGGCAGACAGCTCCCAGTTCCTTGTCCAGCTTTCCATGTAGTTCCTATACCACACTGAAACTCACAGCATCCAGTCCACCTTAAATCCTTCAATCTCTGTTCCAGGGAAGTTAAGGCTTAACAAAGCCACAAATAGGTTCATACAAAGTACCAGCATCACAGTCATGCTTCCTCAGTCTTTGACAGCTCCCAGGAGAAGCTGGTAGCTCCCCAGCAGAAGCTCCAGCTGGTTCCCAGAATCAAAATCACTTCACCCAGGTTCCCAAAATCAAAACATTCTCTCTAGCTTGGGTCTTTCCTCTTCAGCCTCCCTGGCAGCAGCTGCTTCTGCCTCCACAAAGCTTATCCCAAGAAGTTCTGAGTTTCCCAGCTAGTGTTTTTCCTTATATACAGTATTATGAAATAACAAGGATATATAAGAGTACATGGAAAAAAGTCACACAGGATAAGAAGGTATGGGTAGTTTACAATCTATCCTAATGGAGAAAATAACCATATCAATGAGACCAAAATTCCACTGAAGTATTTTTAATGTACTATGATAAACCTGCTCAGAGATGCCTACAAATTAGGGTTCCTGAGGACCTTTCAGCGCTATGAAGGTGCCAAGGAAAATCACTACAAAGGACCCAAAGATTGACCTCCAAATCCCCATAAACAAACATAATGATCTCAATATGTCAAATGGAAATTTTAAAGAAAAATAATTCCATATTATATATTCTGTTGTAGCCCTATTATATAATTAAAATTACATATTTGACAAAATTGAAGTGGAGAAGTTAAGCAGATTATTCAATGTCACAAAGCAAGTCTGATTATACACAATATTAAAATGTAACTCTACTGAATCATACCCCACTCACTTTTCTTCTAGGCTATACTGACTTCCAAAAATTAAGAAAAAAATCTTAGCACCAAGAACTGGTCATTTGTGCATGGAAATAACTAGAAGAAAATTTGATTATGACACAAAAGTAAGACATAAATAGAGTAGGCAAATAACAAGAACTGGTTTACTTCTTGGCTCTAATCTGTCAATAACAATATATGTATTTAAGGCTAAACTGTTTGGCCTTAAAGAATTTATAAATTTTTCTTGTTAGCCTCATTTGCTATATATCAATACAATATCAAGAAAATGACATACATGTTTATTTAATTGTTATAACCTGTAAATTTAGCTTATAGATGAGTCTCTCTTGGTTTCTCACTTCTTGGGGAGTATTATGATATTTCTCAGCTTTATTTATTGGAGCCCCTAGGCCAAAATCATGTTCTTTGGTGGTAACCTGTTAGGAAGATTGAAAAACAATATAGATCTTCATGTAAAAATGGCCTTAAGATTTGTAACAATAATTAAAGCATTTTAAAAAAGAAGGATATTACTCTAAGGATGCACACAGTGGCAACAACATATCGCATAATCCATAACCCTCAGAGATTTCAGATTTATACAGAACAACTAATATGAAATTATTATTTTCATTTTTAAAATCTAGAACTATATTTACTAACTCATTAATACTTTTAAAGATATCCTGGGAACTAAAAAACACAGCCTTTTAAAACTTAAAAACTTTGGGGTTAATCTAGTCTAAATCAAACCCATTATTTTACATATGAGGAAAGAAGTAAAACTCGAGATAAAAAATTACTAAAAAAAATAAAAATCACCGGTTTTATGATAAACCCATTAAAATACTTGCATTTTTATATATCACTAACAAGTAGAATTAATTTCTTAAAGGAAATAATATTAGTAAAATGGATAAATTTTATTGTATAAAATTAAAAAGTTTTTACACAATCAAAACCAAAATGGCTAAAACAGGAGACCAGGAGAAAAAAATATTTGCAGCAAGTTTCTCTGGTAAAGGTCTTTTTGCTAAGATATATCGAGAATTATTTCAAATTTTTGATAAGAGCCATTCCCCAAATGGTAAATGGTCAAAGAATATGAACAGGCAATTTTCAGAAGAAGAAATGTAACTATCAAAACCTATATAAAAAATGTTCTAAATCGCTAATAATTAATGAAATGCAAAATAAACAACTATCTCACAGTCATCAGATTGGCTCAATTGACAAAAGAAGGAAAATAATCAATGCAGAAGGGGGTACTGGAAAATAAGGACTTTTATGTACTTTAGGTGGAGCCGTGAAACTGCCCAGTCATTCTGGGAAACAGCGTGGAACAAGGTCCAAAAAGCCTTTAAGCAGCACATCTCCTTTGCCTCAGCCCTACCAGGTCACTATCTGAGAGAGATCAAAGGAAAAGGAAAAGGACCTGTCTGGAAAAATACGTGTGTGCGTGTGTGTGCGTGTATGTGTGTGTGCGCGCGCACACGGGGGAGTGTATGTGACTGCTGACCTTGTTAACCAACTGATTACCCATGCCTGGAACCCGGTCTCTCAGAATTTCATTTGTGACAATGAAAAGCAGAGATGTCACAAAGACAGAGGTGAGAAGGAACTACAGTCAGTTGTACTGGTTACTATGTCCAGGATCAAATATAGATCTTATGTACTTTTGAACTATTTCGTTTTGTGTTGTAGTAATCTAGTGCAAGATATCATTTGTCCCTATTAAATTTCAATGCATGATATTCAGTCCAATGCTTTGGTCTCTCAAGGTTCTCTTGGACCCTGTCTTTCAGTGTGTTTGTTGTCAACACCCTTGTTTCATGTACAAATATGATAAGTACACACCATCCACACTTTTATCCAAGTTATTGATGATAAAGTTAAGCCATTCAGGGTTCTCACTTAAAGTCAAGTTCACTGTTCTACAGTTTCCAGACTTTCTATAATTCCTCTGTTTAACATTCAGAGCTTTTCATAACCTGCCCTCTTCCTGCCTTTCCAGGTTTCTTACATTTAACTCCCTGCCAAGAACTCTATGCTCTAGTGATATTGGTCTTGCTGTGTCTCACCTCACACATAACACTTGGGCCATCTTCCAGCTCTGTGCCTTTGTCCTGGCTCTCCCTCCTGGTTTGCTTCAGGACTTAGCTCAAGCTTCCCTTCCTACAGGAGGCCTTTGGTCCCTGGTCCCTCTTCCCCCACACTGTCAGAGCCTTTCGTCCGAGCTTGCACCTCATTTGCACAGAATACATCTTGTATGTACGTAGTTGTTAACACACTGTCTCCACCACTGAAATACGAATGCCCTGAGTGCAGCGACAATGTTTTTGCCTCGATATCTGGTGCTCAGCATAATTACCGAAGCATATTAAGTACTTAATAGATACGTGGTGACGATTAAGCATCCAGCAAGTGACGCAGGGCTGAAGCTTGAGGCAAAGACTGGGCCCGGGTGCGTGGGTATCTGTCAGTACGGAGGCGATGATTAGCCCAAGAAAGCTAATGAGATCACCGAGAGCAGAGCGGACAGGACAGGACCTTGGAGAGTTATAACCCAGAGTTATAGGACATGGCGTGGGCCAAGAGACAGTGAGAGAAAGACTGAGAGACACAAAAACCTGGAGAGGAGAGAGCGCTCACAAGGAAATAATCCACTGCGCTGCGTGATGCAGAGTTCAAAGGGAATCAGGGTGAAGAAAAGCTCGTCAGATCTGGCAACTAAGAGAGCTCTGGTAACTTCAGAGAGGGCAATTTCAACTGAGCGCTGAGGTCAAAAGCTAGGGTGCAGAGGGTTTAGAAGAGGTTGTGAGACGGGCACGGCACAGCACGGAGCCATTGAGTCTGGATGCCTTTCTCAAGGAGCTGACCCACAAAGGGGAAAGGGACAGAGACAGACAGCTATAAGGTACCTACGAAGGAAGATGCGATTCACCTCCGGAAAAAGGACTGATAAACAGAAGTGGGCACAGTATGACTTTACATATGGCTATAAATTGGCATCCAACGTTCTCTAGCGCACGGCGGAGAGGGAGGGAGAGAGCCAATTTGGAATTTTAAATGTAACCAAAAAAAGGAAAAAAGATTTTAAAAAGATACAAAAAATACATAGAATGCAAAAATATTCATTAGAAAAAAAAAAAGAAAGGGGAGGCAACAAGGAATGGGGAAAATAAAAAGAAATAAAAAACACGATGGCACTAAAACTCAAAATAAGCAATTAATATGTAAATGTAAAAATATAAACTATGCAGATTGACGATGAATAGAAAGTAAAGAGCGAAATGATAAATCAGTCTTAAGGGGATAAGGGAACTTGGCTGGCAAGTAAAGAGGCAACGAGGCGAGAGGGATTCACAATTCAAGTCTATGCAGCATTAAAAAAACAACCTCTCTATTATACAAACCACTTCTAAAAACTGAGAAATATGGCATTTCACCTCTTTCTACAAGTCAAATACGGTTCTGATTCCTTAACCTGCTAAGAAAATTACAGAGAAAAGGTAACTAAAGACCTGTATCCTACACACACACGCATGCATATATAATCCACCTAAACACTGGCTAACAGAACATAGTGATATACTTCGAAAACTATTCATTCTGCTCACATAAGATTTATAACAGTAATGTGTTAGGAAAATGATCAGCACCACTTACACTGTAAGATTAAGACCCCAAATTGGAGTCTCACCCATGGAGGAGACGTCCTGCCTGGGACCCTCCCGAGCAGAACCTGACGGCTGTACCCGGGATTGCCCAGCTTGTGTGGTCAGGTGCTGCTGCTTCCCCACATGGGTGACGATTGTGAATATGTATATATATAGGGGCGGCTAGGTGGTACAGTGAATAGAGCTCTGGCCCCAGAGTATATATATTATATATATATAATATATGTATATATATTAACCGTAGTTGCTCTTATTTTACTATTCCTAAGCCTTTACTCTGTTATCTCTGGTTTCCTTCCCATTCGCCTATATGTTAAATAAACTATATTGGATCTATTGAAGTGATGAGTGTTTCATTCATGTGAATCCAGAGCCTCCTTAATTGGACAGAGGGGTTAGTTACATTGTACAAAATCATTCATAACTCCTTTTGAAGTTATTGTACTGGGGGGAAAGATCATCAATTGGGGAAGAGCTAAATAAGTTATGGCATACAGAATGTGATAGTATACTATTATGTTGTAAGAAATGATGAAGGGGATGGCTTCAGAGAAATAAGGGAAGAGTAGTATGAACTGATGCAGAGTGAACAGAACCAGAACAATTTATATCATAACAACAACATTGTAAACAACTTTGACTTAGGAACTCTGGTCAGCATAATCCCCAACTCCAATTCCTGAGGACTAATGTTATGAAACCTGCTACCCATTTCCTGACAAAGGAGTTGAAAAATTCAGAATGTATAATGGCCATATGTGTGTACACGACGTCATCAATGTGGACATTTGCTTTGCTTGATGATAAAAAACTGGACTTTTGTTTTTCATTAGTTTTCAATGGGGGAGGGAAGAGAAAGTATTTTGACTGATTGAAAACAATAAACTATATTTTAAAAAAATAATAGATACAAGCCACCACCAGGCCCACAATCAAAGCCTCTTCAAGGCAGAGCTTATGCTACAGGAGCTTTTGAAAACCAAGGGTCAACTCCATGCTACCACAGGGTGTCAGCACATGAGTGAAGAGCCTACAAAACTATTTCTTAGAGGGGCTACAAACCCAACCCCTTCCTTTTACAGATGATGAAACTGAGGTCCAGGGAGGTTTACTGACTTGTCCAAGGTAACAAATGTAGTAACCATCAAAGGTGGGATTCCAGTCCCTCTGACTCCAGAGCCAGTGATATTGTCAATCATAGAGGTAGAAAAATTATCTGAGTAAATATGTTGGAAAAAACCAAACCCAAAAAACTTGAAATGAGGCATAAAAAGGTTAAGCTATTATTAATATTTATTGAAAATAGTTGTAATTACAATGACATGCTAGGAAACTTTGGGGGGAGAGGGAAGATTTGGGGTTGCTTAGATTTTATACGTACACTATATATTTTCTTTTTGGAGGGGGGAAGGCAAGGCAATTGGGGTTAAGTGACTTGTCTAAGATCACATGGCAAGTTAAGTGTTAAGTGTCTGAGGCCGCATTTGAACTCAGGTCCTCCTGACTCCAGGATAGGTGCTCTATTCACTGTGCCACCAAGCCACCGAAGATTTTATATTTTTAAAGAAAGAAAACATACATCCTGAATTCCACACAGCTGATCCAACAAGTGACCTTTTTAAAACACAAGTCATTCCTAAAACAGGGATTATCTGTAACCTAATTGGTCTCAGTCTCTCCTGCTCAATCCAGAGTGCCTTCAGATTAATCTTCCTGAACCTTGACTGTGCATGTCATTCCAATACGAATCTTTAGGGTTCTTTATTATCTACAAAAATGAAGCGTGAATTATTTTGCTTAACATTCAAGGTCCTCCACAATTTGGCCTCGACTTACCTTTCTAACCTATTACTTTAACCCTATGCCATACCAAAAATGGCCTATTTGTTTTCAAAACCATACATGACGCTATGCATATTTCTATTCTGGTCACAGCTGCCTAGGATGTTTTCTTCATCAAGAGACTCAAACAACTAAGAGCTAAAAGGGACCTAAAAACCTACCTCTTCCAAACCCTTTGTTTTAAAGAAAAATGAGGCCCAGGGAATTTAAGTGATTTTCCCAAAGTCACCAGCATACACATCAGATGGAAGATCCAAATCCTTCTGAAGACCCATACTCAATGAGACCTTCCCCTAATGATTTAGCTCTGAGTAAACACTTTCCTTCTAAAATCCTCTAAGCTTTTACCGCACATTTGAAACTTAAAATACTATTTCTCCAATCTCTCCATCTTATCTTTTAGTATCCTTCTATCAGAAGCTGGGAGAGTAAGTCATCAATCATCGACCAATTTTTACAACCAGATAGGAACCTAGAGGGAATCAGTTAAATCAAATGTGGAACTAGAAGAAGCCTAGCATTCCTGGACCAACTGTGTAATGACAAAGGGAGCTTCCTGGTACATGAAAAAGAAAAACATTCTAGAAATAGTATTCACATAAGAGATCCTAGACTGCAGTGGCAATGAGTTCATCCTGGAGTTGGGGAATGCCTCAGAGAAGTTTAAGGGCCAGGTACCAGTAGTAAGATAGGAAGCAGGTATATTCCTGCAATCATATACTTTTCTTCTCCCTTTTCCATACTAGCTGTGGTGGCAAAATTACTGACGGAGACATCTAACATTGCGTAACAGGCAAAAATTCCCTAGTCTAGACCATCCTCAGTGCCACCTGGCAGGTGCCCAACTCTATAATGGTACAAGTACTTGATACCCATTATGAGAAAATCTGATTCCCAAAAAAGGGAAAAGATTGCTTAATTTCTCCATTTTATTCCCAGCTATTTCCCACCCTCACTGCATACACAATTCTGACCCTCTTGTAAATCTAGGATGTACTCCCTTCCTAATAGCAGAAAATTCATTTAACAGGTCACAAAACCTCAGGTGCCACCTTCTTTATGAAACCTTTCTTTCATTATCCTCGCACCTAAAAGAGTTCTTTCCTTCCTCAAATTTTTCTGGAGTACTCTGTGTGCCTTCTTTGTCCCCAGTGCACCATGCCTTGTATCGTATCTAGCTGTAGAGATCTGTCCAATGCAAGATATTTAAGGCCAAGGACTAAGTCTTTCTTTGTCTCTGTATTCCAAAAGCCTTGAAAAGTGGTTTGTACATAGGCATTTTTAAGAAGTCTTCCAAAGAGAGATGTCAATAAGAATTTTTAAATAAGTAATTTAAACAGAAGGTCAGATCAATAACCTATCCAGGTTCTGACTGTAGAACCTTTTATAGAGATATCACACTAACTTCCCAAGGTCAAGGACAAGAACTTTATTTTTTACATTACTCTTATTTATTGCACTGGATATTTCCCAATTACATGTACATTTTTTTAACAATCATTTTTAAAACTTTGAGTCCCAAATTCTCTCCCTCCCTCCCCTCCACTCTCCCTGAGAAGGCAGGCAATTTGGTTTTGATTATACATGTAAGGCCATGCAAAATATATATTAGTGATGTTGCAAAATAAAAAAAGTTAAAATGGGGTGGCTAGGTGGCACAGTGAATAGAGCACTGGCCCTGGAATCAGGAGGACTTGAGTTCAAATTCGGCCTCAGACACTTAACACAAAACTAGCCGTGTGACCTTGGACAAGTCACTTAACCCCAATTGCCCTGCCTTCCCCCCTCCAAAAAGCAAAAAAAAATAAAAAAAATTTAAAATAGCATAAAGAAATATGCTTCAATCTGCATTCATAATTCATCAGTTCTCTCTCTGGAGGTGGATGGTTCTTTTTTTATCATAGGTCTTTGTAACTGTCTTGGATTCACTGTCTTGATCAGAATAGTCTTTCACATCCTTAATCCTTGATCATCCTTAAAATGTTGCTGTTATCATGTACAATGTTCTCCTGATTCGGCTGATTCTGCTCACTTCACTTTGCACGAGTTCACATAAAGTCTTCTCAGTTTTTCTGAAATTACCCTGCTCATCATTTCTTATTAACACAATATTATATTATCACAATTATATGCCACAACACGTTTAGACATTCTGCAACTGATGGGCATACCCTCAATTTCAAATCCTTTGTCACCACAAAAAGACCTTGTAAATATTTCTGTACAAATGTTCCCTTTCCCTTTTCTTTGATCTCTTTGGGATACAAAATTGGTAGTAGTACTGCTAGGTCAAAGGGTATACAGTTTTATAACACTTGCGGTATAGTTCCAAATTGTTCTCTAAGATGGTTGGAGTAATTCACAACTCCACCAACAACACATAAATGTACTAATTTTTCCACATCACCTCTGGCATTTGTCATTTTCCTTATCTGTAAATGTTAGTCAATCTGACAGGTATCTCAAAAGTTCTCTTAATTTGCATTTCTCTAATACTGATTTAGAGTATTTTTTCATGTGACTATTGATAGTTTTGATTTCTTCTGAAATTTGTCTGTTCATATCCTTTGACCATTTATCAACTGGGGAATAAATAGCTCTTATTTTTACAAATTTATTTCAGTTCCCTATATATTTGAAAATTAGGCTTTTTCTCAGAGAAACTTCCTGCAAATTTTTTTCCCCATTTCTTGGTTTTCTTCTAATTTTGACTGCGTAATTTTGCTTATACAAAAGGTTTTTCATTTCATGTAATCCAAATTATCTATTTTGCTTCCCATAATCCCTTCTATCTCCTGTTTGGGCACAAATTTTTCTCTTATCTGTAGGAAAGGTGCGTTTTTCAAAGCTCCCCTAATTTACTTATAATATCACCTTTTCTCTAAACCACTTATCCATTTTGACCTTCAGCATGTCAGTCTAAGCATAATTTATGTCAAACTGCTTTCCAGTTTTCCTAGCAATTTTTGTCAAATTGTAAAGTCTTATTCCAAAAGCTAGGATCTTTGGCTTTATCAAATACTAGATTACTGTGACCATTTGCTGTTTGGTACTGTGTACCCAATGATTCACTACTCTACGCTTAGCCAGTATCAGACTGTTTTGATGATTACCTCTTTGCAATATAGTTTGAAATCTGAAACTGCTAGTCTGCCTTCCTTAACATTTTTTTTCAGTGATTCCCTTGATATTCTTAACCTTTTGTTACACCAGATGAATTTTACTGGTTTTTCTAGCTCTATAAAATAATTCTTTGGTACTTTAATTGGCATGGCACTGAATAAGCAAATTAACTTAGGCAAAATTGTCATTTTAATCATATTGGCTTGGCCTACCCCTAAGCAATAATATTTCTCCAATTGCTTAGATGTCTTTGTGTAAAGTGTTTCGTAACTGTTCATATAATCCCTGTGTTTGTCTTGGCAGGTAGACTCTCAAGTATTTTATAATATCTAGTTATTCTGAAAGGAATTTCTCTGTATCTTCCTTTTGGGTTTTGTTGGTAGTATAAAGAAATTTATGTGGATTCATTTCATATCCGACAACTGTGCTGAAGTTGTTGATCACTTTGACTAGTTTTTAAATTGATCCTCTATGGTTCTCTAAGGATACCATTGTATCATCTACAAAGTATGATAGTTTTGTTTCCTCACTGCCTGTTCCAATTCCTTCAATTTCTTTTTCTTCTCTTATTACTATAGCTAACATTTCTAGTGCAATATTAGTGATAAGGGGCGCTCTTGTTTCACCCCAATCTTACTGTGAAGGCTCTGGCTTATTCCTATTACAAATAATGCTTGCTCTTGGTTGTTGATATTCCTTAGCATTTAAAGAAAGGCTCCATTGATTCCTATACTTTGTAGTATTTTTAATAGGAATGGGTGTTGTATTTAGTCAAAGGCTTTTTCTGCATCTATTGATATAATCTTATGGTTTATGTTATTGATATGGTCAATTATACTGACAGTTTTCTTGCATTTCCTAATATAAATCCCACCGGGTCAACGTATGATCTTTATAATATATTGCTGTAATCTGCTTAATGGTATTTTATTCAAAATTTTTGTCAATATTCTTTTTAAAATTTGAATTAACTTTTGTTTATTTTTAGTTTACATCATTCATTTCCACAAGATTTTGAGTTACATATTTTCTTCCCGTCTTTTCCCTACCCACCACACCAAAACAGTGATCCCACTGTATACCCCCTCTCCCATCACCCCTCTGACTTTCCAATTGGACAAGATGGATCTCCCTACCCCAGTGCCTATATATCTTATTTCCCAGTTGCATATAAATAATAATAATATAAATATATATATTTAAAAAAACATTTGATTTTAAAACTTTAAATTCTAGATTCTTTCCCTTCCTCCCTCATCACCCACCCCCACTGGAAAAATAAGCAATTCAATACAGGCCATATATGTGTAGTTACGCAGAACATTTTCACAATGGAAAAACTGTGAAATACTGACTATCCCTATCCCGCCCCGCACTTATTCTATTCTCTACTTTGTCCCTGCCCCTTTACAGAAGTGTGTGCTTCTAACAATCCTCCCCCCCAACCTGCCCTCCCTCCATTATCCCCCTTCTCATCCCCTTCCCCCCTACTCTCCTGTAGGGCAAGATACCCAGTTTAGAGTGTGTGTCATTCCTTTCCTAAGCCAAATTCAATGAGAGTAAGGTTGACCCATTCCCTTTTGCCTTCCTATTCTTCCCCTTCATTGTAACAGTTATCCCTTGCCTCTTCTATATGAGATAATTAACCCCATTCTGTCTCTCCCAGTCTCCTCTCATTCTCTTCCTCTCTCACCTCTCAATTTCACCTTTTTAAATATCATCCCTTCCTAATCAATTGATCCTGTGCCCTCTATGTACACCTGTACATATATACACACACACGTATTCATATGCATATATACCCTCCTATATAGAC
>CM053591.1:7451466-7470521 GCA_028646515.1 Pseudochirops corinnae | reverse complement strand
AAATTCAGCTTTTTAAGGCATTCTTCTCCTCATTGGCTTTTTGGGCCTCTTTTGCCATTTGAGTTAGTCTGTTTTTTAAGGTGTTATTTTCTTCAGTTAGATTGTTGACTTTCTTTTCATGATTTTCTTGCATCATTCTCATTTCCCAATTTTTCCTCCACTTCTCTTACTTGATTTTCGAAATCCTTCTTGAATTCCTCCATGGCCTGTAACCAATTCATATTTTTCTTGGAAGCTTTTAGTACAGGAGTTCTCACTGTGTTGTCTTCCTCCCATTCCATGCTTTGATCCTTTTTGTCCCCAAAAAAGGAATCTAAAACTGGATGGCTGTGCTTGCTTTGCTTCTTTTGCCTGCTCATGTTGCCAGTCAATTACTTGACTTTTGAGCTCTTATTTTATGGATCTCTTTGTTGGCAATGAGACAGGATTCTGTTGCTTTGCCCATACTTTGATCTGGGTTGCAGTCCTGGGATGAGGAAGAGCACTGACATAGCAGAGCTTGTGGCAGCAGTGAAGAGGGACCCCTGCTCATAGCTCCAGGGCATAAAAGAGTGTTTATGGTCATTTACAGACCAAAGAACAATGGTCTCAGAGCATCCAGCTCTGAGATGTGAAAGTTGAGGACCCCTACTAGTATAGTTTTACTGCCTATTTTCTGTTGTCATTCATTTAACTTTACCTTTGAGAATTTGGATGCCATGCCTTTTGGTGCACGTTTAGTATTGATATTATTTCATTGTTCATGGTTCCTTTTGGCAACATATAGTTTCCCTGCGTTTCCCTTTTAATAGGTCTATTTTCATTTTGCTTTGAGATCATTTCTACCCCTGCCTTTCTTACTTCAGCTGAAGCAATAGGTTCTGTACTAACCCCATATTTTAACTGTGTGTATCTGGTTCAAGTGTTTCTTATAAAAAACATATTGTAGAATTCTGGTTTTTGATCTACTCTGCTATCTGCTTCCATTTTATTGGTGAGTTCATCCCATTCACAGTTATGATTATGAATTATACATTTCTTTTCATCCTATTTTCTTCTGTTTATCTTCTTTCTTTTTATCCTGTCCCTCTGCTAAAGTCCGTTTGACTTTTGACCATCGCCTTCTTTTATCTGCCCTCCCTTTTGTTACAGCCTCCCTTTCTCTCATCTCCTTTCCCTCCTACTTTCTAGTTGGGTAAGGTAGATTTCTATCACTAATTGAGTATGCAGGTATATTTTTCCCTCTTTGAACCAATTTGGATGTGAGATTCAAGTGTTGCCTGCTCCCCTCACCCCCTCTCAATGTTTTCCCCTCCACTATAAAAACTCCTCCTTGCTTGAGCTTCATTTATGTGAGATAATTTTTCCCGTTATTTCTTTCCTTTCCCTCTTCTCTCGGGGCATTCCTCTTTCTCACCTATCCATTTTTTTTTTTAACAACATCATCTACTAACTCTCTCCCTCTCTATGTATAATTCTTCTAACTTCCCTAACAATGATAAAGTTTTCAGAAGATAGGTATATCACTTTCCCATATAGAAATGTAAACAGTTTAACCTTATTGAGTTCCTTATGACTTCTCTTTCACGTTTACCTTTTTTTATACTTCTCTTGAGGCTTGAATTTGAAAGACAAATTTTTATTCATCAGGAATATTTGAAAGTCCTTTATTTCATTAAATATCCAAATTTTCCCGAAAGAATTTTACTCAAGCCTTTACTTCAAGCTCCTTTAACACGGAAGCAGATAAATCCTGTGTGATCCTGACCGTAGCTCTATGGTTTTTGAATGGTTTCTTTCTTGAAGCTGCAAGTATTTTCTCTTTGATCTGGGAGCTCAGAAATTTGACTATAGCACAGTACCTGGCATAGGGTAAGCATTTAAGAAATGTCACTAACTGATGTGGAATTTCATTTTTTTGTTCCACAGTTACTGTAAAATGTGAGCGAAAGTTGGTTTGGTTAATTCAGATCAGTAATTTGATTAGGTAAATATGTCAGAAACCAACCCCTTTCTCTAAACAAAATTAATACACTAATCATTTGTTTCTCATGGATTTTATCTAAAAATTAGAGTATGGGGCAAAGCCAAGATGACAGGGTAAAGGAAGGGCCTCGCTTGAGCTCTCTCCCAAATCCTTCAAAATACCTGTAAAAATGACTCTAAACAAATTCTAGAGCAGCAGAACCCACAAAAAGACAGAGTGAAACAAATTTCCAGCCCAAGACAACCTGGAAGGTCGGCAGGAAGGGTCTGTTGCCCTGGGCTAGGAGAGGAGCACAGGTCAGTACTAACATGGACTGGAACCTGGGGAACCCATAGCAGGCCTCAGGGGACTGAATCTTAGTCAGCTGTGGTGGTTTCCAGCCTTCTCAACCCATAACCACCAAAGACAGCTGAGAAGGTCAGTATGAAAGGTCTGTTGGACGTGTGTGCAAGAGGAGCCCAGCACAAACTCGGCTCAAGCACAACCCCAGGCTGTGGCAGTGGTGGTGGTGTCAGCAGCAGTGGCAGCTGTTTTGAGAGCCCTCAGCCCACAGACCATAAGGGGATTGAAAAAATGAACAGAAGGAAATTACAGGGATCTCTCTATTGGCAATGAGATAGGATTCTGTTGCTTTGCCCATACTTTGATCTGGGTTTCAGTTCCAGGGTGAGGAAGAGCACTGGCATAGCAGAGCTTGTGGCAGCAGTGGAGAGAGAACCCTCCTCATAGTTACAGGGCATAAAAGAGTATTTGTGGTCAGTCACAAAGCAGAGAACGGGCCAGGAGAGGAGTAAACACCTCTCCTTAGATCATACCACTTTGGAAGAATTGAAAACTTACAGATCCCTAGAAGTATCTCTGAAAATAGCTGCACAAAACCTTGAAACTTGGGACAGTGAGCCCTCCCTGCACAGTGCAAGCAGAGCCCCTCCTTAACAAAGAGTTAAAAGGTCAAATAATTGGCTGGGAAAATGAACAAACAGTGGAAAAAAACTCAGACTATACAAACTTACTTTGGTAACAAGAAAGATCAAAACATACACTCAGCATAAGACAACAAAATCAAAGCTCTGACATCCAAAGCCTCCAAGAAAATATAAATTGATCTTAGATCATGGAATAACTCAAAAAGGATTTTGAAAATAAAGTAAGAGAGGTAGAGGGAAAATTGGGAAGATAAATGAGAGTGATGGAAGAAAATCATAAAGTCAAAAGCTTGCTAAAGGAGACCACAAAAAAATACTGAAGAAAATAACAACTTAAAAAATAGAGTAGACCAAATGGCAAAAGAGGTCCAAAAAGTCAATGAGGAGAAGAATGCCTTAAAAATAAGAATTGGTCAAATGGAAAAGGAGGTCCAAAAGCTCAATGAAAAATAATAATTCCTTAAAAATTGGAATAGAGAGAATGGAAACTAATGATTCTATGAGAAATAAAAAAAACAATAGAACAAAACCAAAAGAATTAAAAAAAGAAGATAATGTGAAATATCTCGTTGGAAAATCAATTGACTTGCAAAATAGATCCAAGAGAGAGAATTAAAAAATTATTGAACTACCTGAAAACCATGATCAAAAAAAAAGTCTAAACATCATTTTTCAAGAAATTATCAAGAAAAACTGCCCTGATATTCTAGAACCAGCAGGGTAAAACAATAACTGAAAGAATCCACCAAATTTCTCCTGAAAGAGATCCCAAAATGAAAACTTCAAGGAATGTTATAGCCAAATTCCAGAACGTAGGACTAGGGGAAAATATTGCAAGCAACCAGAAAGAAACAATTCAAGTATTGTGGAAACAGTCAGGATAACACAAGATTTAGTAGCTTCTACATTAAGGGACTGGAGGGTTTAGAATATGATATTCTAGAGGTCAAAGGAGCTAGGATTACAACCAAGAATCACCTACTCAGCAAAACTGAGTGTAATCAATGATGGGGGAAAATTAATTTTCAATAATGTAGAGGAATTTAATGCATTCTTGAGAAAAAAACAAGAGCTAGAATAGAATATTTGATTTTCAATAGAAAAATTGACTTTCAAATACAAGACTTTAGAGAAGCATGAAAAGGTAAACAGGAAAGAGAAATAATAAGGAACTTATTTAAAGTTGAACTGTTTACATTCCTACATGGAAAGATATTTGTAACTCATAATACCTTTCTCATTATTAGGGTAATTGAAGGGAAGATATATAGACATAGGACACAGGATGTGTTGACTATAAAGGGATGATATCTAAAAAATAAAATTAAAGGGTGAGAGAGGAATGTATTGGGAGGAGAAATCTATTTTACCCTATGGGAAATAGAAGGGAAGAGGATGGGGGAGGGGGGAACAGAAGAGAGGGGGTAATCAGAAGCAAACACTTTTGAGGAGGAACACAGAGTCAAAGAAGAGAACAGAATAAACAGGGGTGGGATAGGATTGAGAGAAATATAGTTAGTCTTTCACAACATGACTATTTTGCATGACTACACATGTATAACCTATATCAAATTGCTTGTCTTCTCAACAAAGATGAATGGGGAAGGAGGAAGGGAGAAAATTTGGAACTCAAAGTTTTAAAAATGAATGTTAAAAATTGTTTTTACATGCAACTGGGAAATAAGATACACAGGCAATGGAGTATAGAAACCTATCTTGCCCTACAGGAAAACAGAAGGGGAAAGGGATAAAGAGAATGGGGTGGGGGAGATAGAAGGGAGGACAGATTAGGGGAAAGAGTAATCAGAATGCACTCTGTCCCAGTGTGAGGAGAAGGGAGAGATGGGGAGAAAATTTGGAACTCAAAATCTTGTGGAAGTGAATGTTGAAAACTAAAGATAAATAAATAGAATAACTACAAGCTAAATTAATATTTTTAAAAAACTAGACTACAGATTGTTTTTCTTCCTCAATATTTAAAGCAAATTTTATTTTGCATGTCCCATCCTCCTTCACACATGCTTTCATTCAGGTGTAATCAAGTTAAAATAAACATCAAGGGAAATCCTGAGCAGAGGAATCCTAAAAGAACAACATGCAGCCTGAGGAGTTGGTATGTAAGAAGGTTCCTATTCCTCTGCCTAGATGACAGAGGAAATACTGCTCTGGATACCCTCTGGATTCTACTCACTATCCAGCTACCTAGCACTACTCACAGCTGTGCCGATTCTCTCCATCCTTCCCTAAAAGTAGTTCAAGGTAATTAACTCATGGTTGACTGACTAGCTATTGTCATACTTGGGTATTTTCTTCACACAATTCAGATATTCATTAAGCATCTATTTACAAGGAGAGAGATAAAAGGACATAGTTCTTTTCCAAGAATGTACAATCTACTAAAGGAGATCCCTTCACACACACACACACACACACACACACACACACACAATTGTGATGTGGTAAAAGACATTTCTGGACAAGGTGCTCTAGACAAATTTCTCCTGAAGCAATCAAGAACAGAAAAGACATAGAGCAGATGGTACCTAACCTTTGTAAACAACTGACTAGATTAGTACTGGTCATAGCACAAGCTAAATTTTGTCACAGCAAAGGCCTTTTAAGTGAAAACTTGCTGAATACCTGCAGATTTCCAAACACTAACTAGTGGTTCACATATTTCAAGGAATAGTCAATAGGGTAAAACTGCAAAACAAAAAATCTGACAGATCCTTGTAATTTATTATAATGAGATTCAACCTATATGCCCAGTTTTTGTTAATAGGAAATGATATTCATATTTAACAGTATGTCAAGATACTCATCCACAAATAAGAAGTCTACAACAAGAAGTCTACAAGTCTACAACAATTCTCCTACAACAAATAGAAACAAATAGAAAAAGATTCAACACAGAAAAACAATCTGTAAAACCATACAAATGCCTGCCAAAGAAAAATTAAAATTCCATCACAAAACAAGTTCTTGTGTTCAATTGCCAACTCAGAAGTGCAAATCACAAAATAAGCTTTTGGAAATATGTTGTCTCATTACATTTATATTATGAAAGGCAGCACAGACTCAAGGTCCACTTTTGAAGAATACTCCTGGTGTTCCCAAGGACAAATAAGACACTTATGTAACCTCTCCTGGTCCTGAGGCAACTCTCTAAAGCTTTTAAGTAACTGATAGTAGCTGGGCAACAAAGATGCATTTCAATCCTTGAAGGGAATTTCCAAATCCAGAGCTGCCTCCACTCATGGTGTTACAAGTCTAGACCAAAAAATAAAAATATAAGTATACATATACAGTATGACCCCATATTTACATCTTGCTCTACAAATCAGAATACCAAGAGAGACTCCATCATGGTGTGGAACCAATAATGAACTCCATCCCAAGGCCAAAACTCCAGCTTTGGCTGTGCCATAGTTAAAAAGTCTGTCTTCCAGAACAAGTCACTGAACTCTCTGAGATTTAATTTCTTCCTATGTAAAACTGGGATGACAACATTCACATACATATAAAATATTATTATTAAAAACAATCTCAATGCTGTTATTAGCTTATTCCAAATGACACTGACATTCCCTGCTCAACTCATTTTTCTTTATTAAAAAGTATTGCCTAAAAAAATTTTTTAAAAATTAAAAAATAAAAAGTATTGCCTAAATGTAATCTTTTTTTCCCAGAGCTCTGATTTCCGAATGAAAGAAATTTTACTACATATGCAGAACCTTAAAATTAAGTTATTCTAAAACAAAAGGCCAACCACATTCCCAGCTAAAAAAGTAGTAATTATCACATTAACTACAAAGATAAACAGTTTTCAAAGCATAGTCTAATGTTTAGATTTTAAATAAGTAGTTAAAAGCATATGACATATTTCTGTTTATTCTTACTTAGGACATCAGTTAAAATAGAAGTAACCTGCATTTTTACCAGGGACAGTGGGTACTTCTGTGACATGAATAAGAATGACTCTTTATAACAGGTTAATTTCAGCATATGTCAGCTTTGTTAGTCTGTTTATTTCTACAGGTGAACCAAGACATTAAACGCTGAAATGTTTACAAAAGATTAAAAAGTCAAGGTCGTGGAAGTTACCGAGGGAGAGGGGAGTTACTGAGTTCCTAGGTCACTGAGCACAGTCCCAAGGGTTGTGGTTTTCTCCCCAAAAGATCCCCAGGAACTTCATTCAATTTAACTCCCACTTGGTCGAAAAGAGAGCCAGCTCATCCTCTCCGCTCTCCAAGCCCCCGAGTAAGCGCCGCGTCTCCCCGGAGACCCCGGGAGGACGCAGGGGCCGGAATGCCCGCGCCCCCCGCCGAGCTCTCACCTCTCCTAGGCGCGCCCCTCCTACAGCTGCATCCCCAACAGCCCGGCCGAGAAGCGAAGCGGTCACCATAGGAACTGGGCTTGGCCCAGGTTCCCGAGAGACCGGAAACCCGGAGCCCCCTCCCCAGAGGGCGAGGACGAAGGGGGTCTCTTCCCTGCTCTCTCTCCTTCGGGAGGCCTCCACCCTTCCAGGCCCTCCCTCGCCCCAGCCTGGGGGGCAGACCCCAGCGGCGACCCAGCCCTGCCCCCTTCCCTTTCCCCCTCGTCCTCGCCCCCCCGACCCAGGACTCTCCACCCCGGGCCAAGAGAAGGCGAAGGAAGGGAGAAGGGAGGCGGGGCAGGGCGGGGAGGAGGCGGCGCTAACCGCCGGGCCCCGCCCACACGCCTGCGTACCTGCGGGGGGCTCCGGCTCCTCCTCCTCCGCCTCCTCCGCCTCCGCCTCCGCGTCCGCCTCTCCCCCGCGGTCCGCGTGCACTGCAGGGCTCGGCCCTCCAGCGCCCCTACGCCTACTCCCTAGGGGGCACTCACACCTAGTGGCGTCTACGTCTGGCTGCTCACCCGCCCTTCCGACGAGCTCGCACCCTCGGCGCTCCGGCCCCTCCATTCGGCCTCCCTCTCGCGGTTCGATAGCCGCCCCCTCCCTTTTGCCCTGACACCAGCGTCCGGTCTCCTAGTAACCAGACACGCGCCCTCGCGGCCTCGCCAGCCTGCCTCACCTGAGAGGAGTGCGCATGCGCGCCCTGACATTTTTCCCACTCTCCCCCACCCCCTGCTTGGAACTCCAGCTCTACTTGCTCGGCCCGGGGCACCCCCCCGGGGCGACTTTGGATTGGTTCTTTACTTATCTCGCGACCCGGCGCGTTTGTCCTTCCTCAGTCTAGGGGAGAGTAGGTTCGGTCCGTTATTCTCGGAGCGTGCGCTGCACTTTTCGGAGCCTGGCGGGGCGCAGCGCTGCAAGCCTCCCGAGACTCCCACCTGGGGCCTCTGCGGGATGCCGGAGAGCAGACTGTCTAGACGGAGGTGAGCGCCGGGCAGCCTGCCCCGCCGCGCCCCCGCCGCCCCGCGGCTCGGTCCCATCTCGGACGCGGGCCGTTCCTGGACGCCTCGGGCTAACCCAGCCCGAAGCCGAGCTTCCCACCGCCCTGGGTGCGGAGCACTCCTTGCAGCCCCTTCTCCGTCCTCGTTAGCCGAGCCCGTAGCGACCCCTTCCGTTAAAGATCCCTTTTTTTTTTTTAGGGCGGGGAGCGGGAGAAATGCTCTTACCTCTTGCTATAGGTTAGAGAAAAACAGGTATCTGGGCTTTCCATGTTTTAGTGTCTAGGAAATAAGCCTTCTTTTAATCGCGACCATTACAGTGGTTGCTTAGACACTGTGGAAACGAATTGGTATATTGATTGATCATCTTAAAGTGCGAAATTGAGGTGGGAGAAAGAAGGCAAGGTTGGTCTCTTTGCCTTTCATTTAAAAGAGGAATGCTCTGGGGAAATAAATGCATCGATGTCTACCACCCCCGCCCCCACTCCCCAAGTAACAGAAGCAAAATTTGAACCGTCGTGGTTCCTCTCCCTCGATCTTTTTCCTTTTTTCTTTCTTTCTTTTTTTTTAAATACAGCTGGGATGGTGTGTATTTCAGTGTTGGTGAAGCAGCTCAAATCTCTTTAAAAAGTCAGGTCACATCTCGAAGAGAATGATAATTCATGTTTTAGAAAGGTGGGTAATAATTTTATGGCATATTTTACTCCTGTAGATATGAACGCCTCTTCCATAGGATGTTTCTTCAAAAATGATTATTAGAATACAGGTACTTCCTATGTTCCCAACTTCAAAATTCTGATTTTTTTAGGTTTCTCTATAGTTTTATGAATACACGCATAAGATATGTTAATGTATGTGCAACAGTTTGATTTTCCTCAAGCTTTATTTTTAAGTAACCCAAGTCATCCTGGGAGTATTCCTGATCTTCTAGACGGGGGCTTACCAATTGAGATGAATTTGACTCCTTTGGGAGAGCCCTCAGTCCAACAGATTAGGGGTCTTCCCCTATTACTGTTACATTTTTGTTAATACTTGTCATTTCCTCTTAGCTTTGTATGCATTGAACCCTTCTTTATAATAAGGGAAAACATTTCAACAAAACCAACCCACACAGCCAACAGAATAAGCCATACAGTGTGTATAATATGCTACATGACCTGAGTCCTCTCACCTCTCTATTAAGGGGGTGAAGTATATTTTGTAATTAATTCTCTAGAGAGATTGTTCATTAAGATTCAGCAGTATGGATAACTTAGTATTGTCATTTACATCATTGTAGTCATTGGTTACATTGTAACCACTGCTATTCCATATAGTCCTAAAATACTAACTATAGCAGCAAGAGATGAGAAAATCAAGTGAATAAACAAGAGCAAAATTACCACTTTTATGAGGATATGTTGGTGTGCTTTGAGAACCCTATAGTCAACTAAAAATAATTGAAATAATTTCAGCAAAGTTGTAGAGTAAAAAATAAATCCACCTAAATCGTCAGCATTTCTTTATATTGCTAACAAATCCCATCAGAAAGAGAAATTCCATTTAAAGTAACTACAGAATGTTTAAAACATTTGAGAATCAACCTGCCAGGGTGCACACAGGAACTATATGCATACAACTTTAAAATACTCTTTACAGTAATATAGACATAAACAATTTAAGAAATACTATTTGTTGGTAGATTATGCCAGTGCAATAAAAATGAAAATATTACTTTCTGCTTTGTCAGTTTACCAAAGGATTACTTTATAGAACTAGAAGAAGTAATAAAAATTAATCTGAAGGAACCAAAAATTAAGAATATGAAGGGAAATAATGAAAAAAATAGTAAGGATGGGAGCCTAGTACAAGAACAGATTATACTCACAAAGCAGTAATTGGCCAAACAGGTTGGTACTGGTTAAAAAATAATAGGTGCAACAAATTAGGTACCCAACATACAGGAGTCGGCAAGTGTTTGATAAACATAAATAGCATTGATACTAGAATAAGAACTCACAATTTGACATCAGCTGCTGGGGAAACTGGAAAGTGTTCCAGCAAAATACTGGAGAACAACACTTCATACCAAGATGGCTTCCAAAGGGAGGTATAACAAGTATATTGTTATTACATCATAGGTTAGAGAGAGGATCAAGGAAAAAAATTACCTTTCATATCTATAAATAGATAAAATGAGATATATGCTGCGACCAGCACAGTTTGTGGCTCAGCAACCAGCTGAATGAAAAGAAAGAGAGAGAGAAAAAAGGAGAGGGAGAGAGGAGGATGTATCCGATAGTCTGTTTATTACAGAGCCATTTCATACAGAGCCAAGGTACAAGAAAATCACAGGGTTTATATACCTCATAGTAAGAGTTCCTACGTGAAGGAATGCACCGACCCTTCTTAGGTCCCGATCACTCCTTACCCCTAGCCCAAGGCTATTATACATTAATACTTAAATCCTAGGACGGTGTCGGGAGGCACAAACAAACAGGGAGTCTCAAAAAGACTTGCAGATTAACTACCCTGAAACTTTCTTTAGTCATTCAAAGATCCAGTGAAAGCATCCACCTGACAAGATTATACTCTTTCTGCATATCTGCCTCATGGAAGAGGGGGAGCGTGAAAGTCTGGTCTACTACAGATATAGAAGATCACAGAAAATGGACAGTTTTGATTATATAAAATTTAAAAGTTTTGGCATAAATCCAGTGTAGCCCAGATTAGAAGGGGGAAAATATGTTTGCAGCAAGTTTCACTGATCAAGGTCTCATTTCAAAATATACAAGGAATTGATTCAGATTTATGAAAATAAGAACCTTTTTTCATTTAATAAATAGTCTAAGGCTATATGAACAGACAGTTCGTTCTTCATGAAAGAAAACTAAACTACCTATAACCATGTGAAAGAAAATGCTCCAAATCATTAGTAAGTAGAGAAATATAAATTAGAGCAGGTATGAAGTAGAACTTCAGAGTTATTTTCCTACATTCCCTTCAACATGTCAAAATTGACGTTTATGCGGCCGTGAATTGATCTAGCGGCCAATCTGGCAAGCATTTTGGAATTGCCCGCCAGTAGTTACTTTTTGACCCAGTGGAAACTTTTTGGCTTCCCTGGCTTCCTTCATCTTCTACATGAAAATCTCATCTTTTACATGAAGTATTTCCTAACCTCTCAATTCTCTTGCCTTCCTCTTTCCATTATTTCCTATTTATCTTTTAAATAGCTTGTTTGTACATAATTGTTTCTTGTCTTCCCCTTTGGTTGGTGAGTTCCTTGAGGGCAAAGTCTGCCTTCTGCCTTTTTGTATCCCCAGTGCTTGGAGCTTAATAAATGCTTATGGACTGACTAATGGTGATATAATCTAAGCTAAATTTCAATAATAGGCTTATACTTCAAAGAGATCAAAGAAAGAGGAAAAGCGCCCCTTTTTAGCAGGTCTTTTTGTCATGGAAAAGAACTGTAAACTAAGGAAGTGCCCATCAGTTGAGAAATGGTTGAGCAAATTACTGTATATAAATGTCATGGAACGCTATTTTGCTGAAAGATGGTTTCAAAGAAACTGAGATGAGTGAAAAGGCCATTTCTGAGCAATAATCAGTTTATTAATTAGGCTAGCTGATAAGAAATTGATGGTGGTTTATCTTTTTTTCTTTTATTCTTAAAAGTTACATAGGAGTTGCTTCATTTTTTGAAGCAGATCATTTCATCCCCTAGATCAACAAATATTATAGTTCAACAATTATTTATTAACAAATTATGTACCTAGCATTACTGTGGGCATTTTTAGAGATAAAACATAATAAAACTGATCTGTGTCCTAAAGAAGCTAAACTCTGAAAATACACAGAAAAAAGTAAAAACCCCTGCCCACAAGAAGCTCACATTCTATTGAAGGAGCTAGCATGGACACAAATAATTGTAGGTTAATGGAAGATATTTTTAAAGGGGGAAGGCACAAGCAGCTGAGGCTTGAAGGAAGGTAGAGATTCTTAGAGGTAGAGATAAAAGTAGTATATTCCAGGGATGGAGACAGCCAGAGCAGAAACAGAAAGATGAAAGCTGTACTGCTTGTGTGAAGAAGAGTAAGCAAACCAGACTGAATTATAGAGAGTAGTAACATGTAAAAGGCTGGAAACAAGGTTGCAAAGAGCTTTAAGTCCTAGAGTCAGTCAATAAGCATTTATTAAACTTCTACTTTACATACACTGTCCTTAGTGCTGGGGTTACGAAAGCTGTCAAAGGCTAGTCAACTGTCAAGGAGTTCACAGCCAAATGGTAGAGACAACTTGCAAATAAATATGTGAAAACAAGCCAGATACAGGATAGATGGGAAGTAATAAACAGAGAGATTGGGAAAGTCTTCCTGAGGAATGTAAGATTTTAGCTGGAATTTGAAGGAAGCCAGGAAGGGCGAGCCAGGAGGCAGAAACAAGGAGGGAGAGCATTCCGGGGCCATGGGGACAGCTAGTGGAAGTGCCTACAGGAGGGAGATGAGTATCTTATTCAAGGATCTACAAGGAGGACAGTGTCACTGGATTGAAGAGTTCATCGAATAGGGAGGTGACATGGTCAGACCTGTGCTTTAGGAAAATTGCTGACTACTAAATGGAAGATGGACTGGAGAGGGGAATAGTCCAGCCTTGATGAGATGAGGGTCTGCACCAGGGCATGTCAGAGGAGAGAAAGGGGCAACGGTGAAATCAACAGATGGTATCAGGGTGGATAGATATTGGCAGGGGTGTGGGAGGGCAGGTGGGAGCACAGGAATTAGGGGTTGAGGATGATACCTAGGTTGCAAATCTGAGTGGGATAACAAAAAAATTAGTCACAGTGAGACCTTTTTTCCAACACAAGACAGTTTAGGAAAACAGAAAGAGAAGTCTGGACACTGGAGTGGGAGCTGACCAGGTGCACAGCATGGCAGAAGCATCACTGGCTATGGGGCTTGGAGGAGGTAGTGGGTGTGGCAGCAGGGGCAGCATCAGGAGCCCTTAGCACCTAAGAACAGTAAGGAGACAAAAGACCTGGTCAGAAAGAGATTACAAGGGAACCTGGTGCTAACACTGAACGTGGGACCAAGCACCGTTTGGCAATTGTGTTCCCCGCAACCCAGTTCTAGGTTGCAGAACCAGGGCAGAGAGGAGCAGTTTCAGCCTGTGATCTAGAGAGGAGATGCTTTAACTATACCTTAAGTAAGGTACACACACTTAGGTAAGGACCAGAGTGAAGAGCAGGAAGATAGTGACAAGACCTCTCTCCAGATCACACCTCCTTGGAAGCACCAAAAACCAAATCTAGCCACAGACGCTCAGAATAGCCCACCTCAGAAGTGAGTAGAACCCAACTCTAGCATAAAGCCCCAAATTAAGATAGGGGGGAAAATTGTAACCAACAGAAAAGAGAACCTTATCATAAATAGCTTCTATGGTGACAGGAAAGCGCAAGATGAAAACTCAGAAGAAGTTAACAAGTTCAAAATATCTAAAAGGAAAGGTTTTTTTAAAATACAGATTGCACACAAGCCCAACAAGAATTCCTAGAAGAGCTAAAAAAAGATTGAAAAAGCAAAAAATGGTTTTAATGAGTGACAGAGGAAAAATTGGGAAAAGAAATGAGAGCAGTGCAAGAAGATGATGCAAAGAGAACGAACAGCTTGGTAAAAGTGGTACGAAACCTTGGTGAAGAAAACAATTAAACATTAGAAACGGTCAAATGGAAGCTAACAACTCTAGGAGACGTCAAGAAACAAAGTCCAAAGACTGAAAATATAGAAGAAAATGTAAAATATCACCTCAGAAAAACAACTGACCTTGAAGATCGATCAAGGAGAGGTTATTTTAAGAATTCTTGGACTACCTGAAAGTCATGATCATAGAAAGAACCCTAGGAATGCAGAAACAGACCAGGCCTGCCTGCTGTGTCAATGGTACTTTAATTCTCCGTTCTTCTATGGGAAATAATAGCTAAAAGAAAGATTAGGGAAAGGAAACCACCTACTTATTAAAGTAAAAAGTCGAAGAACAGAATCAACTTTAATAATTTGGGTCAAATATTAGAATATTTTTGTAATAAAGAAGATACTTGAAAGCTGAATAGCTAACAAAGGAGGTAATTCAGATTTCAAAAATTTAACAAAGTACATGTCACCGAATATCTTTAGGACTATTAACATATCTATAAAATGACTAGACTAGACTGGATTATTTCCAAACTCTCTTCCACCTCTAAGTCTATGATCCTTTTAAAATAAATCTTTCATGAGTTGGTTAAGTGGCGCAGTGAATAGAGCACTGGCCCAGGAGTCAGGAGGACTTGAGTTCAAATCCAGCCTCAGACACTTAACACAAAAAACTAGCTGTGTGACCTTGGGCAAATCACTTAACCCCAATTGCCCTACCTTCCCCCCTCCAAAAAAAAAAAGCAAAATAAATAAATAAATCTTTCACAAATCTTTCCCAAAATAAATTTTTTTATCTCGGATGCATATTTATCAACCTATAAATAATTATTAAGCTCCTGTTATGTGCTAGGCACTGTATTATGCTCAGGATCCTATTCTGCTATGGTTAAATAACTTCAGTAAATGCAAGCCTTGATTTGATTGGGTGAGATAACCTTTGGAAATGTTTTTAGTGATTTCGTCTACTTGGGGAACTCCAACTGGTCTGTTTCTGCATTCCTGAGGCTCTGGGGGTTTGAGTGACTTGTCTAGAGTGAGACAAATAACGTGTCAAGGATTAGATCTGAACCCAAGTATTTCTTGCTCCAAGGCCACCCACTATCCAGTGTGCCAAGGTGCCTCTCACCTTTTTTTGTTTTTCAATAAGTCCATATACATTTTGCTTTCTTCCTGATTTATGCTTATTTTATCCATAGATTTAAAAAAAAAAAGGAATCAGAAAATACTTCATACTCACGTAGAATTTTAATGTTTTAAGAGCTTGAGTTATTTGAAGTAAACTTTTAGTAGCAATTTTAAGTCCAACTTGTCATTTTCCCAACGTCCTAGGTATGTGATTTTAGTAGTCAAGATGTGAAAAAAAAAGTTTTTGAAATACTAATTATGCAGAAAGTGATTCCCTAGAATTTATAGGTCAACCCAAATTCTGGAAATATTGTTAAATATTTATGATTGGGTAAATTATACCCAAGGAGTACCTAATTAGATTTTAACTCGCTGAGGAATTCTGAGGTAACTTTAGTAATTTATCTTCTTCTCTGTAATGCCTCAAAAAGGACTTAATCTTAATTGGTCTCAGTATTTTGAGAATACCAAACATTAATTCCAGTATTCTCTTTCTATCAAGTGTCCATCTTCGTGTATACATTTGGAAGAATAGATTTTCAAAGCTAAAATTTTATTTGAAAATTTTCAACAATAGTTGTGTATCACTTCTGTACAAAATAAGATTAGAGTTTGATGTATCTTGTTTACTATATTGTAAACTTGTTGAGAACAGGAACCACTTTTTGCATACTGCAGGAAGTCTAGGACAATGTTTTCCATAAACCAAGTGCTTTTGGGGGGATTGTTCAGTCATTTTAGTCATGTTTAATCCCTCATGACTCCCATTTGGAGTTTTCTTGGCAAAGGTACTGAAGTGGTTTGCCATTTCCTTTTCCAGTGGATTCATTTTGTTAGGCAATCAGAAGTTAAGTGATTTGCTAGGAAGTGTCAGAGGCTGGATTTGAACTTGGGTATTCCTGACTCCAGGCTCTGTGTTCTATCCACTGAGCTTCCAGATGCCTCCAGTAAGTGTTCAGTAAATAACTATTGAATGAATAAATGATTTTATAACAAGAATGAATGGCATTCAGAATTATAAAGTCAGTGTGCTACCTTGATACTTTTTGACAAGTGACTCGTGATTAACACTTGGTGGTTCATATGCATTTAGTTTTCCAGAAAAATTCGAAGAACTTAAGAACCAGGAGCCAAGATGGTAGATTAGGGGCAGCTACCCAGCTGAACTCTCCCAATATTCTCCTCTAAACAACTTTAAAATAATACCTCAAATCAGATTTTGGAGTGGCAGGGCCAAGGACAGGGTGAGACATTTTTCCAGCATAATAAAGCTTAGGAGATCAGCAGGAGAAATTTGTAATGTGAGGGTGAAGGCCTGTCTAGAGCCCACACACACTATGGCAGCAACAGTGGTTGCAGCACCTGCAGGAGCTCTCAGCCCAGAGATGATGGTGAGGGGATCAAACAGTTGGTCAGAAAGAGATTATAGGGAACCCTTTGCTGTTACTAGGTACAGCTGGCACTGATTGGCACTCTGTTGCCCATATACAATTCTCAGTTGCAGTTCCAAGGCAGAGAGGAGAGCTGGGATTTGGTTATAAGGGAATAGGGGTCCTTCCTGGTCACAGTTCCAAAGCAAAGAAGAGGTCTAGTGCTTGTGGCTGCAGGGGACCAGGGACATTTCCTGGGTAAAGACCAGGGTACAGATCAAGAGAGCAGTGACCATACCCACTTGATCCCAGGATCACACCACCTTGGAAGCACTAAAAACTTGCAGACCCCCCCACTGTCCCAGAACTAGCTCTAGAAATAGCAGCACCAAAAAGCCTAAAATTTGGGACAGTGCCTCCCTAGGGTGAGCAAAGCCCAAATTTAACATAAAGTTTGAAGTCAAGAAGTTGCCTGGAAAAAATGAGTGAACAAAAACAAAAAAGAATTTGACCATAAAAAGCCACTTTGATTGCAAGGAAGACTAAGACATAAACTCAGAAGAAGACTACCACGTTACCTCACAAACACTTCTGGCCCAGCTAGCAGAGAGCTCCAGGCTCTCTCTCACCAACCTCCTTATTCCAAGTTTAGGTAACTTTTAATGTGCTTCCATAATTTGTTGTAAAACCACCTGAATGTTGTCAAGAATAAAGTCAAATGCCATATTCCAAAAAAAAAAAAAGAAGAAGAAGAAGACTACAACGTGAAAATAGCCATGAACAGAGCCTCAAAAATGCTAATTAAACCCAAACCCAACAAGAATTCCTAGAAGCATTAAAAAAATGAGTGGTAGAGGAAAAATGGGGAAAATATATTAGAATGGTACAAGAAAATTATGAAAAGAGAATTACCAGTTTGGTAAAAGAGGTACAAAAACCTCACTGAAGAAAATAACACCTTAAAAAATAGAATTAGCCTAATGATAAAATTCAGTGAAGTATAAAAATACAGAATTCACAAAATGGAAAAAGGGGTTAAAAAAATTCACTGAAGAAAGCAACTCTTTAGAAAGCAGAATTGGGCAAGTGAAAGCTAATGACTCCATGAGACATCAAGAAACAATAGAACAAAGTCAAAAGAATAAAAAAATAGACTATGTGAAATATCTCATTGGAAAAACAACTGACCTAAAACATAGATCAGGGTGAGATAATTTAAGAATTATTGAACTACCTGAAAGCCATCATCAAAGAAAGAGCCTAGACATCATATTTCAAGAAATTATCAAGGAAAGCTGCTCTGATATTTTAGATCCAAAGAGTAAAATAGAAATTGCAAGAATCTATTGATCACCTCCTGAAAGAGATCCAAAATGAAAATTCCTGGGAATATTATAGTCAAATTCCAGAGCTCCCAGGCCAAGGAGAAAATATTGCAAGCAATCAGGAAGAAACAATTGAGATGTAATGGCGTAACAGAATTCACAATATTAGCAGCTTCCATGATAAAAGACTAGAGGGCTGGGAATGTGATATTCTGGAAGGCAAAGGAACTAGGATTACGAGCAAGAATAATCTACTCATTAAAACTGTGTATAATGTTTTGGAGGAAAAAATAAAGGGTATTTAATAAAATAGTGGACTTTAAAGCATTCCTAATGAAAAGGCCAGAGCTGGATATAAAATCTGACTTTTCAAACACAAGACTGAAGAGAAACATGAAAAGGTAAACATTTATAAGGGACTCAATAAAGTTAAACTGTATCTATTCCAAAGGTGAAGATGATACATTGTAACTCCTAAGAACTTTTTCTTTAGTAAAACAGTTAAAATGAGTTTACATAGATAAGAGGACATAGATGTGAGTCAGTTATGTTAAAATGAGCTTCAGAAAACTGAAAGGGTGGGGGGCAGAGCCAAGATGGCAGCATAGGAGCAGCAACGTATTGCAGCTCTCACATAGCCACCTCAAAATACCCATAAAATATGACTCTAAACTAATCCTAGAACTCCAAAATGCACACAAATATACTTTCCACTAAAGTCAGCTTGGCTATGAGGATCCATATCAGCACTGTGAACCGAAACCAGCCTGGCCTGCTGTGCCCTGGGGGTGGCTGGACGAGAGGAGCCGAGCCCCAGCTGGAGCTTCGGGTGAGTGGATTAGTGGCAGCTGCAGCAGTGTCCAGAACTAGGTCAGGGGGACTTGCAAGGTCATGGGAGAAAAGCGACCGGCCAAACTGCCTCCAGAGGTGAGAAGCAAAAAGCGGAGGTCCTGCACCCACCTCCAAATTGTGGCTTCAGCACTCTTGGCCTGCAGACTGCAGGGGGACCAAGAGATTGTTCAGAGGACAAGTGCTCTCACATTGAGTGGCCTGGATCCAGATCGCGGTCTTGGGCTTTGATCTTGTGGTCCTTTTTCTTTCAGTGAGCTGGAAGTGGGGGAGGGACACAGCAACTTCCTGAGAGCTCCGGCAGCTGGGAGGACCCCGGTGATTTGGGACAGAGCTTTCCCCTCTGGAAGCAGAGCTCCACAGAGATTAAAAAAAAAAAATCACGGACTGACCAACCATGAATAAGAATAAGCATAAGAAGCAAAGTAAGAACAGCACCCAAACCCTAGATT
>CM053591.1:7419847-7450966 GCA_028646515.1 Pseudochirops corinnae | reverse complement strand
GGAAGACATAGGAGAGAATAGATTGGGGGAGGGAGGATACATTGGGATGGCTGTTTTGGAGCGGTGGGTAGGGGAAAGATGAGGAGAAAATTTGTAACTCAAAATTTCGTGGAAATGAATGATGTAAACTCAAAAAAAATAAAAAAAATTTAATTAAAAAAAAAAGAAAACTGAAAGGGTGAGAAAGGAACGCAATAGGACAAGGGGTAAGGGAGAGGTGCAGTGGAGAAATATTTCTCATGTAAAGGAGGAGCTCAAGGAACAATGCAAGGAAAAATAGGAGGGAGGGGGTGTGGTGGCAGATGGTGTTTAAGCCTCACTCTCATCATATTTGTTCAAAGAGGGAAGAACTTATTTGTCAGCTGTGTATAGAAAGGTAGCTTACCTAATAGGGAGGGAGAAGGGGAGAGAGATGATCAAAGTGAGGGCAGGTTAAGGGAGGCAGGGGTCTGAAGCAGAACAGACTTTTAAGGAGGGACAGGATAAAAAGAGAAGAAACAAAAGAAAATGGGACAGAGGAAAATGCATCGTAATCATAACTGAGAACGAGACGAATGTGCTCATGAAGTGGAAGTAGATGGCAGAATGGGCTAGAGACCTGAATCCAACAATGTATTGTCTACAAGAGACACTTGAAACAGAAAGACTCATCGAGAGTTAAAATAAAGGGCTGGAGCAGAATCTGACATGCGTCAGCTGAACTACAAAAGGTAGGAGTAGCAATCATGATCTCAGACAAAGCAAAGGTAAAAACTGACCTAATTAACAGATAATAAGGAAACTACATTCCGTTAAAAGGCATTGTAAACAGTGATATCAAAAAATTTTACAGTGTTTCTTTGGAAAATGTCTCAAATAGATACTGATTCAAACATAAAAATAAGAACTGTTCCCCAAGTGATAAATGGTCAAAGGATTTAACCAGGCAGTTTATCACTTTTGGTTAGAGAAATGCAAATTAAAACAACTCTGAGGTGTCAGCGCATACCTCTCAAAAGTGACAAATGCTGGAGGGGAACCATTCTGAAGTACAATTTGAAACTATACTCAAGGGGCTATAAAACTTTGCATACCCTTTGACCCAGTAATACTGTTACTAGCTCCGTATTCCAAAGAGTTCAAAGGAAAAGGACCCGTGTGTACAAAAATCTTTCTAGCAGCTCTTTGTGGCAGCACAGAATTGGACATTTAGAGGATGCTCATCAAATGGGGAATGGCTGAACGCGTTGTGGCAGACGATTGCGAGGGAGTACTGTTGGATTTTAAGCAGTAATGAGGGGAGCGGTTTCAGAAAAACAAAAACTGTATGAACTTGTGCAACATGAAATGAAAACGGAGAGATCGTTGTGCACAGTAATAGCAAGGTTGTCATGATCATCAACTGTAAAAGACTCAGTCTGATCACTAGAGTGAGCCAAGACAGTTCCAAAGAGCTCATGGTGAAAAAAATGCTGTCCACCTCCAGAGAGAGAACTGACGGACTTTGGGTGCAAACTGAAGTATCATTTTCTCACTTTCTTTATTTTCCGTGCTTTTTTAAAAATATGGCTAATATGGAAACATGTTTTTCATGATTTTACATGTATAATTGATATATTCCTTGCATTGCAGTGAGTGGGGGAGGGGTGAAAGGGAGGGAGAGAGAGAATTTGGAACTCAGAATTTAAAAAGAAAATCATATTTAAAATAAATAGTACGTTAAAATGTTAAACAAACTTTAAAAATAACTTATGAACCTTCCCAAAAGGAAAAGGTAGCCTCCTAAATACTGATAAGTGGGGAGGAGTAATTTCCTTCTATAATTCTATGACAATAATGATATTACATTCCTTCCAATTTTATATTATGTCTTAAGCATACATGGCAAGTAATTAGTACTAGCTTTTGACATTTTCATTGGTTTTCTATCTTTCAAATTGGAGTTTTTTTCAGTGATCAAGTTGAAAAATTTGTGAGCATTGCCTTTCAACTACATAGAAATTTTCTTGGCAATTTTTTTTTCAGCCTTTGAAGATATCGTCCCCAAAATGGGATTCTTTCTTAGTAAATCTGCTACTCAAGTATCTCCCATACACAGTGATTCAAAAGTGGAGGATCATTTAATCCGAAGGACTGAGAAAATCAGATTAAGACCAGTGACTCAGTTATTTCAAATTACCAGAAAAATAAGGTTAGAAGATACAATTCAAGGAGAAGACTTTACAGCCAATGAAGAGACTGGCACAGAATCTCATTCAGGAAAAGCACGAAGTCCTGGGACATATGTTAAAGAAAGAGATGGAGTAGAAATGATAGATGTGGAATGAGGCTATTTCTCCATTAACAAACAAACCCCTTGAGTTAGTTGGGGAGTCAAACTGCCTGATTTTATTGGTAAACTTGAAAAAATGGAGACTTCTGCTACTACTTATTTGCTGCTTTGACACAGTGTACTGAAATTTTTAAAAATAACATAAAGATGACCAGAAGCCCCTTTGAAGAAAAAGCCTTCCACATTAGTCAAAGCAGATAGAGCCAATCCTGTATTCTGCCTTTGTAAAGTACTGGGGTTTTTCACTGATGATGTTTAAATGTATAAGACTGGTTTGATCTTAACATCTATTTTAGCATCTAGTAGTATCTTTCTCTCTTTTTCTTGACTCCTGATTATGAAAATGTTATTTTGTAGAATTTTTAACAATTTATAAGAAGGTTAATTTTGTTACCAAAAAATAGTTTAGAGTTTCTGAGTAGAAAATACCTACCGAAGGCAGATATACTTAATTGATTAAAAAGTATAATCTGCTGCTTTCAGTGTTTTACAGTTTCAAGTATATATGTTACCTGTGTACCGTTTCCTATTTGAGCCCATGAACATTGAAATTTTATGTTAGTTTCCTTACCATTCTCCAATACTTGAGGGTGACATGGAGCTAGATATAGATAGTCTCTACAAATGACTTGTAACCTTTGGAGTCTTTTAATTAAATCTTCTCTTGAAGGTGATTTTTCCATGTTTAATTTATTGAACAGTTTTTAAAAATTATTTTTAAGTGATCACACTGACAAGTATTAAGATGTTAAATTTTTACCTTGTAGCTACTGCCATTTTGTACCATCAATATGTGGTGCTTAGATATAAGAAATACTTTCAAAGGTAAAACAAAACAAAACAAATTTTATTTTCTATGCCGGTCAGTTGCTATTCTTCCCAGTGCAGTAGTTTAGCCACAGGAATATTGGCTCAAATAAGATTAGGTTAAACCAGAACTGTTTGTTTCAGATAGAAAATGCTTTATTGATATTTATTTTCCTTATGTTTTGTATATATTATAATGTATCCATAACTGCTTCAAATACCTAGTTAAATAATCTGCCTCGAGACAAAAACAAGTCATTATCATTTGCTTGTGGGGTAAAAAAAAAAAAATAAGTGCTCATAAATCACAAAAAAATTAAACCATGAAGGAAATGGGTAAATGAAGCATAGTCAGTGATATTAGGCTGGTTATTAAACTTAGAGAGTGTTAAAATAATCATGCTAAAAATAATACAAGTTAGCAGTTAGATGCGTTGTGGATTCTTGAGGATAATTCTAAACAAAACTTCAGTGGTAAACCGTAACTAAGAAAATGGCTTAACTTTATCAAGAAAGACAATTTTGACTATGATAGGTTCATTGAAATGTAATTTTGAAAGTACGGTTTATTTCAGGAAACGGAGAGATTGCTAGAACCATAGGATTTATGGAAGGGCCCTTAGAGATAATCTAAGTCCAGCCTCCTCAGGTAATAGATGAGGAAACCAAGATTCAGAAAGTCATAGTAGTCCAAGGCCACCCAGTCAACAGGCAGTGACTCAAGTCCCGAACCAAACTGGAGGAAGAGAGTGTGCTGTGGTACCACAACGCTCACTACCGTTACTCTACCAATGGTGTATGACTGCAAGTTGTAGAATACCGTAGTCTCCAAAGAGTTATAAAAGTGTAGCATTCTGAGCAGCTGAGAAGTATGTGGTTGGTACGAGTAGACACCACCTGACGAGGAAATTAAATTAAATTAAAAATAAGCAAAAAAGCAGAAAGCAAGTGAGCCAGTCCTGTACTCGGCCGAAAAGAAAAGCATCACATCCGAGAATTAGGGTTTTGAATAACAGGATTTATTCCCCATACCACCAACTGACCTTGGGCAAGTCATTTAACCCTGTTTGCCTCAGTTTCCCCCTCTGTAAAATGAGCTGGAGAAGGAAATGGTAAACCAATCCCGTATATTTGCCGAGAAAACCTCAAATGGAGTCACAGAGTCAGTCATGACTGAACAGCCAAGAAGCCTGGAGGACCTGCAGTTGTCATGCTGCATCTCTCGGGGACTGATTCCCTGGCTGGTGGTCTGACACCCAGGCAGAGATCAAGGCCTGTAGCTTCAGGAATGCTACAATTGCAGGAGCTCTTGGGCTCAGGGGCTCAGGCCGCCGCCATCCGGGTGGTTTGTCTTGCTCCCTATCGTGTCTCCCTCCCGATGCCTGCTGCTTTGGCTGCAAGGCTGGCAATTGGTAATTCAGGGGACAAAGGAGAAGGGAGTTGTAGAACAGGGGAAGGACCCAGTAAAGCACCTTTGGTACGGTTCTCTCCACTGGCATCAGCCATGAGACAGATGAACATGACAGGAGGTGATGGATGGAGCAGAGTAAGCCTTGAGAGGGATTGGATGAAATGGGAACCGGAAGAGGCCTTTGTTTGAGGCTGCCGGATTAGGGAGGTAATTGAGGGGGTTGGTACTGGAGTCGGCGTTGGATTAGCTGTAATTTGGCCGTCCAGAGCCCAGTCTGGGTTCAGTGGCATCAGTTTTTTTTCTGGAGCATTCTTCTTCCTATGCACGCCAGCTGGGTACCCAACGCTGACGTCTGCCACATCCAGGAACTGGCCGAATTCTGATCGAGTAGAGGGTTCCAAAGAATTTTGCTCTGTAATTTTCATTATTTTTCCTAGAAAAGCTATTTACAGGAGAGACCCTAAAAGTATAACGAATAGAAACCTGATAGGCTGGGGCTGTCAGTATTAATGGGGCACTGGTCCTGTCAAGACCAAACCCTGACGCCTGGAGCCACCCATCGCTGGAGTGAGAAGGAATCCTAAAGATACGACTTGCCCAAGTCACACGGACTCGTAACGGGCTGCAGGAGCGCCTTTTACGCCGTGGCACGGGATTTTTAATCAGTCCGCCCCAAACCTGCCCTTCCTTGCGACATACCAGGGCTTCTGAATCGTTTTGTGTCAAACAGATCCGCTCCGGTGGACTGGTATGGCCAGTGGACCCACCAGAACGGTGTTATCGTAAATGCATTAAGTAAACCAAGGCCACAGAAGGTCATCAACGTAGTCTGCGCACGTTCCCAGAGGCCAGGCCGAGGATTCCTGCAGCACAGGAAGGAGTATTTCAGCTCAGGGCCCAGTGACCCCAACTCCCCCCGCTCCTTCTGGGCGGCCCCACGAGGAGCCCGAGGCTGGCGAGGCCGAAACCTGCTTGGGCCTCGGCCCCTGCTTCCGAAGAGGGTCGTAGACTGAAAGACTGCTCCCGCAGGCCTGCGGTCCCAGGGGTCGAGCGGCGAGGAGGGCGGGGCCTCCGCCTCCGAGGAGGCGGGGAGGGCGGGGCCGAGCCCGCGCGCGTGCGCGGCCGGGAGAAACCGCTTGGGCTCCGCGCTGTTTCAAGGCTTAACTCCGCTCACCCCACGGAGCCCACGCCGTAGCCAGGACTCACCGCCGGAAGTCACAGGTGAGTCGGAACCGGAAAAAGCTTTTTAAAATGCGGTTACTGTTTAATGCGCATTACGAACCGTCTGCCCTGGCACCTCGCGCTGGCCTCTGGCCCGGGCCGGTTCCTGGCCCCGCCGCTTCCCAGCGGGGGGGCGTGGGGAGGACCGGGTTCTCGTGGGGTCCGGACCCGATCCGCTGGAGGTCAGAGGGATTGGCCGGGGTGCCCAGAACACGAGGCCTTGAGTGTCCTTGTCCTCGTGTCCCCCGCCCACCATGCCCAGCGCAGCTCGGCCGCCTGCGGATCGCGCCTGGCAGGTCGCCTCTGACCGCCCTGAGTCCCAGCCCGGCACCAGTTAGGGGAGGCGGCTTGGAGACTCCAGAGCTCGAGATCTGCCCGGGGCGAGGCACAGCGATGAGCCCCCTCACCTCGAGCCCCGTGTTTTTACTGCAGACGGTGCGCCGGGGTTTTTGCTTTCTAGGGTGAGGTTGCATTAATAGGCGGAGAGTAGACAGTTTGATAGAAGCGCCTCTTTTGTACACACTCCACAGAACGCCTCTCGCGTGTTTTAGTTACGGATTGGAGGACAGACATTTAAAACTGTAGTTCAGAGTATTCCTCACCACCAATAAATAGTGTCAGCTTCTTGCCACCCACCCACTCGTCCGCACTGTTAACAAATGCAGCGGATAGTCTAGAGGATTTCATTCCTGTACTAACTGCTGTCCTTCAGCACTTCTCCGGGGTTTGCTCCTCACTGTGGTCTGCGGGGAAATGCAGATTAGTTTTATCATAGAGAAAAGTAAAATTATTAAAAATCTACTCCTAAGAAATAACGTGCATCCCAGATTAAAATGTAAATTGTTTTCAAAATTGTCTGTTTTACTTCATTAAGTACGAATGATCAAGGGATCGCTGCAGCTGGGTTTCATTTCCTTTTCTTTGCTCTATTTTTGTGAAGGTACCTGGGACCAGTGTTAAAGATTAAAATCAGACAAAAGAAGCCAGCGTCTGGGATGTTCAGCAAACTAGATAAATAGTCCCTGCATGACCAAAAATTGACCATAGGTTAACTTTTTCCTTTCTTTACATTTTTTTTGCTTTTTTTGGAGGGGGGAGGCAGAGCAATTGGGGTTAAGTGACTTGCCCAAGGTCACACAGTAAGTGTTGAGTGTCTGGCATCACATTTGAACTCAGGTCCTGCTGATTCACTGTCACCTAGCCACCCTTCCTTATAGTTTCTTTAAAAAAAAACACCTAAATTCTTTTTAATTTGAATTTAATCAAGAACAAATATTTTATCACACAAAGAACAAGAGAGACTGGTATAAGAACTGAACTGTTACATACAGTTTGCCTTTTAAGAAGTATCTATGTAAAATTAGACAAAGTATTAACAAAACCACTGTTTCCTCCATTTTTAAAAGCATGCTGATCCCATTCTCTATGAAGAATTGCTTCCAGTTACTTTATATTCTCAAGGTCCCAACAGCTGGCTTAAAAAACACAGCAAAAGGTGGACTCATTTTACAATCAACCTCTAACAACATTTACCAAAATCTGGCTGTGGAAGACTGGATCCATGACCATATGGATTTGGAAGGCAAGCCTGTTCTTCTCCTTTGGAGAAATTCCCCTGCTGTTGTCATTGGCAGACATCAGAACCCCTGGCAGGAATGTAACCTAAATCTAATGAGAGAAAAGGGTGTAAAACTGGCTCGGAGAAGGAGTGGAGGAGGAACAGTGTACCACGACATGGGTAACATCAACTTGACTTTCTTCACAACTAAGGCCAAGTATAACAGGATGGAAAATCTGAACCTGGTTATTAGAGCACTGACTGCTGTCCAACCACAGCTGGATGTGCAAGCTACAGACAGATTTGACCTCCTACTAGAAGGGCAGTTTAAAATCTCTGGAACAGCTTCTAAGATTGGACGGACTGCTGCTTATCACCACTGCACACTACTGTGTAATACAGATTGGATTTCTTTATCTTCTGTGCTGAAGAGTCCTTACCAGGGGATTAAGAGTAATGCTACTCCTAGTGTGCCTTCCTTGGTGAAAAACCTTTTGGAAAATGATAACACTTTAACTTGCGAGGTACTGATGAAGTCCATTGCAGCAGAGTATGCTGCTTATCACCAAACTGGTAGCAACGTTATCCTAATAAATCCAGCAGATGAAACAGTGTTCCCTGGGATAAATAAGAAAGCAGAGGAACTACAAACCTGGGAATGGATATATGGCAAAACACCCAAGTTTAGTGTAACTACTTCTCTTAATTTGTTACATGAACAATCATATTCTGAAATGAACATACATATAGATATAAAAAATGGAAGAATTGAAGACTGCAAAATTGATGCATCTGATCACTGGTTACCACAGGAAATGCTTGAGAAACTAAGCACAAGATTTACTGGCAATAAATTTTGCCAGAGTGAAGCCGCAGTATTAATAAATGCATTGCTTAGAACATATCCAAAAGATCATGAACTATACAGCAGATGGCATCTTCTTTGTGAAAAAGTTAAGACAATAATGTAACTCAAAATAATGATGATGATTCTTTGGAACAGTAAAATAAAATTTAATATATATATCCTTTCGCATGAATCTTTGAAAATTCCATTTTTGGTACAGAATGAGACGAGTCAGAATTAGTAAAGTGCAAATTTTAATTTGGCGCTTTCTACTTTGTTTGCTTTAGACCAGTGGTCGTCAGCCTTCCTAATGCTATGACCCTTTAATACAGTTCCTCATGTTGTGGCGACCCCCAACCATAAAATTATTTTTGTTGCTACTTCATAACTGTAATTTTCCTACTGTTATGAATCTATCTGATATGCAGGATGTATTTTCATTGTTACAAATTGAACATAACCCACAGGTTGAGCACCACTGCTTCAGATTATGCCCCTTAAGGCAAATTAGAGTTAGTCTAAGTAATATTTCCAAACCAATGATGTGGCTAGAGAAGAAACAATGTCAGTCATATTAAATTGTGTATTAATTAAAATAAAACAGTATCCAAATCGACAGAAATATAAAATTAGATTTACTATCATGTTTTCATTTACAGGAATGATCGCTGTATAAAAAATATTTAGAATTCAATAGTCATTTAAAATGTAAAGTTTTAAAACTTTAAGTCAGAGAGAGTCATTATATTTTCTTTGTGTGCTTAGTATGAAAAATGTCCACTGTTGTTTCATGACAGGGTCTCAGGTCAAAATCACAATACCCAAGTGCAAAACGCCCCTAGGAAGAAAAGGAGAATTTGTTATTAACGGCATAGAATGGTGTCATCCATTAATAAGATAAGGCTATGTCCTACCTGTGGTTTCTTAAAATAATCAAGTCCCCTTCCAATCTTAATCATCCATCCATTGTTGAACCTATTGAAATTAGAAACATAATTATATAAACAAAAAAGTTAAATGACAAATTTTAAAGTGATAGGTTAAATTCAAACACAATTTCCTCTAGCCAAGGGAAGTCTCTTACTTGATCAGGTGTATGAGAATGGAAGCAACACCAGGTTTAATCTTGGGCTGTGTCTATATAAAGGGACAAGCTGCAAAAAAATTAGTTGATTGGATGAGCTGGCAAACATTATAACAGTTTAGCTGACTGAACCACTGAATTCTACCCTGCTGTCAACACGGTACTATTCTGCCAAACTAAATTGAATTTTTCATTGGATTAATTGAGGACAACTTGTTTTGACAACTTGTAACATCAACCATATTCTTTTGTATGTTTTGTGATTATGATCTATGGGTGAGATGGGAGCCCTATTTTATCCCTGAGTTACCAATTCTTTCTGAACATCTTATCCACTGTTCTTCTACCATCTTAGTATACTATACTATGGCACCCTTGAAAGTTAGTCCAGTATATCTAGAGTCTCTTGATAAGACCAATCTCCTTCTGTACAAACAAGAAGTTATCTTATAACTTATTACGAGGGGGAAAAAAGTTATGGTTGCTTCAAAAAACTTCATGATATAAGATTCATGTGGCAAGCTGGGAAATGGGTGAGACAGTCAGCTATGAGTCATTCCAAGGTGAGTTAATAACATTTCTATGTTCGATTGTTAAGCTGTGGTTATTGGGACAATAGTTTGCTTAGTAAGCAAAAGTAAGATAGTAAGCAGATATTTGTTTTAAAGGAAAAAAAAGCATTAGGACCCCGAAAATAGTATTTTTAAAAATACTGCTGTTACAATATGGCCCAGGCCACTTGATTTTAAAAACTAACAATCCAAACTGATTTAACGCATCAATAGTTATTAATGAATTTTGCTTATAAAGGTACCTAAGTCAGAACTATTTTCCTGTCACATGGGAAAGAGCTGCATACTTGAAGCTAAAGTATGAAAGTATCACAATAATCATAACACTGTTTGTAATGATTTGGTGAATGGACAAAACAGTCTCTTAAAGGAGTATACTTGTCCCATCATGAAACCAGAAATTTAGACATGTCATGAAATGTACCAATTCTTTTTTTTAAAGAAATCAAGAAAACAGTAAAATTTAGTTATGTCTAAAGTTGTAATCATTAAACAGAAATTATTGATTATAAAATTATGCAAAAATTAGTGAAAAGGGAAAGGAGTACCTTAAGTTTTCATATCTAAATTACATATATGGCTTAAAAATGAAAAATGTAACACCAACCTAATTTCTCGATCATGTATTGAAGAAGAGAACTCTATTTTCAGCTCTATTCCATGCCCACTAAGTGACTCTCTTATTTCTTCCAAGCCACTGGTCTGCTGAACCTTCCCGCTGCCCTGTTAATAGCAAATAATGTATATATATGTGTGTATGTATATACACACACACACACACACACATCTATGCACATACATACACATATATGTAAAAACACATTCTTCTCTAATTCTGACTAACCTCTGTATGTCCATTACAGATGACTGAAAAGCAGTTTTATTAGTTCAATGCTTATTTTAAAAAGAGGAGATGATGTATTAAGAAACAATAATGTAGCATTTAAAACATTTTTCTTTCCAGTGTAAACATGAACTCAGTCCCCTTTCCAATTTAGTAACACTATAGTCAGTCACGTGGAAGTGGACAGAGAACAGACCTTGCAGTCAGGTAGATTTCTTAACATCTAAGTAAGACACCTACTAGCCACGTGATCCCAGACAACTCCCTTAACTTCTCTACATCTCAATTTCTTCACCCAAAAATGGGCATAATAACAACAACTAATTCCCAGGCTTGTCAGAAGTTGTAAACCTTAAATAAATGTAAGCTATTATTCCATCTTCGGAAACTGACATAAGAGTCATCAGAAACAGAACTACCTGAAACTTGCTTTATGTAACTCATTCCTGTAACAGAAACTCATTCCTAAAGAAAATAGCATAATGGAACATGGTGGTGCTTAAAAGAACACTGGATCATCAAAAATCATGTGACTAAGATTCTCGATTTGTATCTGCTACTGAGGACCTTGGGTAAGGCCCTTACCCTCTCTGGGACTGTCTCTTCATGTGTAAAGTGAGGGGGCTGGGCTAGACTGCTTCTAAGATAACCTTACAGCCTTATGAACCTATTCCATTTACACATGATATCTGATATTTGTTCCCTTGATTGTGCTGCATTTTAAAACTAGTGAAGTAAGGAAGAAAGAAGCTCCATACATTTGAATACTTACTTCATCCATAGAAGTGAGAAGATAAATAGTTTTCACTTTAGATGTCTGCTTAACAAGCATTTCACAGAATCGAAGAAAGTTGTATAGCTAAAAGATACCAATAATAAAATTTAGCTAACCAGCAAAACTCAGATGTTAATATTTTTGTATTTAAGTTATGTTCCACTTGCCTGGTGAGTGTGTCTAATATAGGGATCTTCTATCCACACTTCAGTAACTGCTGCATTAAGGTATTGTTGAAAAAGTGATTCATAACTAAAGCCTGTTGCATTCTCTTCTATTTTAATTTGCTTGTGGTATTTTCCCTCTGACAAAACACATTAAATTCAACAAACATTTAAGTTCTCTGTGCATATAAAATACTTTGTCGGATGTTTGTGGGTGGGAAAGATACAGAATTTAGATAAAAACAAAATTCCAACCCTCACAAAGTTTATAATCTAGTAGGGAGAAAGACAGACAGACAGACACTGATTTCACTGGTATGAGTACTCCTACCATAGACAATGACTATTACCTCTTGACATTTTAGCATATGTTCTTGAAGAGCTATTGTGGCCAAAAAGTTAATCACCCTAAGGCCAATATGATGATAATAAATCTGGTGCAACAAATATTTTATATAAACAATATATAAGCACTCAAGAGAAATGCAGTCAGTGGTATGTGATGTTAGGGGATATGGGTATGAAAGGTTCCACGAGGGGGTGACATCTGAGTTTGACTTTATAACTAGCAAGGGGAGGATTTGTCAGTGTGAATTTCAGGGATAAGGGGCCTTGTGAACAGTGCCCAGAAGCAGGAAAGCACAATACATTCCAGAGACACAATCGCTGACCCAGTTACACACTTTCCCTGGAGTATAGCATCTGTGGAGAGTAACAGTATAATGCCAGAAAAGCTACCGTAGTACCGGTAAGGTTGGAGGACTGGATTTCACTTGAGAGGCAACAGGGAGCCAATGAAGGTTTCTGAGTAGAGCGGTGATAAGGGTAGATTTACAAACAAGGTAGGTGTCATGCAGAGGTAAAACAGCAGTTTGAAATGGGAAGAGCTGGAGATAGGCGGACCCATTTGAGGGCTATTGTAATAATTGGGCAGGGGACCAATGAAGACGTAGAATGGTTGTGTCAGTAAGGAGGAAAGGTGGGGGCTGAAGGTAGAACTGACAAGAATTACTCTGTAACACTGAGAAGTGAAATTAGAAGGAAGATACGAAGAACACCAAAATTTCACAAATGACTGATAACACTGACAAAAACGGTGACATTAAGAGAAAGACTACGTTTTTCTTAGACACTGAGTTTAAGGTACTACTGGTAACAGCCAAATAAAAGTATACTACAGGCCATTAGTAATGCAAGACTGAAGCTCCAGAGAAGTATCAGAGCAGGATCTACAGATTTCAGAGTCATCTATAGAGAGAAGATGCAAATGACACAGAAAAGGAAAAAAAACCAGACCAATGATAGAACCTTGCAAGATACTTACCTTAGGAAGAAAAAAGGTATGGAAGAAGAGTTAGAGAAGAACCCAAGGAATGCTGCGTTTCAAAAGCCAGGGAAAGGCAAAATATCCATAAGGAGGTGATTAATCAGTGTCAAATACTGAAGAAAGATCAGGGAGAATGAAGACCAAAAAAAAAAAAAAAAAGCTATTGAATTTGGCAATTAGGAGGCAATTTCTGACTTTGACAGTAGTAGGGGCAAAAGCCAGACTGCAAAGAGATGAGGAGAAAGTGGGTGGTGAGGAAGTAGTGGCATTGATTTTAAATAAATTTCAAGAACTCTGACCATGAAAAGGAAGGAAACAGTATAATAGTAGCAGGGATAGCCTAGAAAAGTCAAGGCAAAGGATTTGGAAGACCAGAACACACTTTTAATAGTGAAACTACATATAAATTAATACCGTCACAATGTCTACAAGATTCAGATACTCTAGATAAATTTCATGGTGTTCTCTCCAGCTGGGTTCTACAAGTTATTTATAAAGCTGTCTGATAATTTTTTGTGGTCATCTTTTGTTAACTTAGCAGAACCTTAACTCCTGTTATATCCTGGTTGTTCTCTTTGGATGTTAAGTCTTTTTGCAATTTTAGACAAGGATGGAGTATGATATATTTAATGCAGGATTTTATGTTGCTTTTTAAGTCTGCCTTAAGCCCTACAAAAAGCTGATTTTAATCAGACAAACCCAGAAAGACAGCCTTGGAAGTCACAGCAACATCTCTTCACTGATCCTATTAATTTGATTTCATTATCCCTTATTAATTTCAGTCTGTTTCATTTTTGTCTTGATATCCCTAACACTTAGACCAGTGCCTGAGATACAGCAGCCACCTAATCAATGTTTATTGAATGATCCAGAAGCCCAAAGGCTTTTTTTTTTTAAACACTATGATATATGGCTTGTCCCCAATTTATTAATAAAGGGTTTTTGGAGTGTGTAGAGTATATTTCAGAGTATATTTTTTCATAGAAGTAAGATTATAAATGATAGATTCCTAGGTTAGTATAGCCTCTCAAAAGATTTATTTATTACATAATGTGAGCTAAATCATTTATTAGCTATTAATCTATTATACAGGTAAGTACTAGTAATCTCCATAACAACACATTTTCAGTGGGAAAATGCTTTCTCAGCTACCGCTGTAACCACTCCATCTCTGTTCCCATCTAGTCTATAAGGGACTGCTTCCCTCAACCTAAACTGGCACAGCCGAGGAGAAGGCTGAGAAAGATGATGCAGGACAGCTGATTGGTGAAAGCTCTGGGACAGAGGGTTGGGTTTTAGCAGAAAAGGTGGGGAAAGCCCACCATGAGCAAAAAGCAAAGCAGTAGGGGAGGAGACAAGTGTGGATTATTCCTAGTACATCAGGAACATAATCCGAGATGTAGCTGATAGGTTATTTGGTCTTTATGTAAGCAATGGAAAAAATGCTGAGGTTTTTGAACCGTGGAATGATATAACCCTAATTGTGTATGAGGAAGATTCAGTGGTGCTGAGGAAAGACTAGAGAAGGCTTGCTAAATGACATTTAATGTCTGTAAAGTGCTTTACTAAAGGAAGGACATAAAGAAACAATATTTAGTTTAGTTATAAACCTTAAGGATCGAGAACTCTCTGCCAAGGCTGTCACAAGAATTTATTTAGGTATTCTAACTGTACTGATAATTTAATAAAGGACAATATACCAAAATACACAACGCTGATGCATATATAAAACTTTGCTCTGGAGAGAGGAAGATTGCAAAACAACATTTTATGAGGTCCCATAACAAAATCTTTCAAGATAGATGGAGGTCCAGTCATCCAGGGCTTGGTACAACATGTAAACTACCCTGTTTACTTTTAATAACTGGTTTTTAAAGTATATTTCTTACCTTCTTTTTCTTGCTCCAAGAACTTCTTTATGTCTTCTGCTCTGTCCATGTAGTCAGAAATTTTTTGTCTTAAGTGACATCTCTTTGCATTGTCCTTGGTGCCTATAATTTAAAAATTACAGATTTTAAAATTATGTATTTTCCAATTTTCAGAGTATATTTATCATTAGCATTGTTTCTAATTCTAAATTTTTCCTAAGAATTTTCTTTTTTAACAAAATTGTTCACCTATGTTCATATGCTTTAGTTTCTGGGATAAATCTATTAAAGTCAGTTTTGACTAATTAGCATGGGACAAGAAAAGAGGGCGCTACATTTATGAGGGACATTATGTCAAGTTATCTGGATTACAAAGAGTGAATGAAGAAAGTAATGTGAAATAAAGATAGAAAGTAGTTTGGGGCCAAACTCTGGTGGGCCATAAATGCCAGGCTAAGGAGCTTGTACTTTATTATCCTTTAGATAACAGGGAGCTCCTTTAGATTTCTGAGCAGGAAAGTGAAGTGGGCAGTCTTGTAATTTGAATAAAGGTCACACAGCTAGTAGCTGTTAAGTGTCTGAGGCTGGCTTTGAACTCAGGTCCTCCTGACTCCAGGGCAGGTGCTCTATTCACTATGCCACCTAGCTGCCCCAAGACCACAGTCTTAACTAAAGACGGGGAGGAAAAATTTAGAAAGAAGTCACAACATGACAAGAGGCAAGAGGTGATAAGGGCCAAAATTAGAGCAGTGGCAGTATGGAGAGTGGGATCTCCATGCCATGACCACCTCCTCTCTTTACTATTAGAAGACACTCTGTTTTCTAGAGCTAAGGCCCAGTAAGCAAGCTGTGCCCTGAGCTTGGCATAACAACATTTCTTTGAGGTCACCCTCTGGATGAACTCTGCTGCAGCAAAATGCCGTAATTATTTCACACCAGAATGAGTTCTGTGCTCAATCACCTGGAGGATTCATGTTCTGGGTCATGAAGCCCTGCTATGAATCAAACTTGTCTCATTGTTGCTGCTACCCCTCCATTGTCAAGGCTACAGCTCAGTGTGTATTCATTGCTCTGTGTGTGTATGTGTGTGTGTATCTATATCCATCTATCTATCTAGTGAGATGTGCCCTAAGTCTCGTGCCCTTCACTAAAGCAGGTCTCCTCAGTATCAGGAGGCCCCAGCACATGTATCTAGTATCCCTCTTCCAACAGAATAAAGAAAACTTTTTGCTTATGACTACTGTTGGCCCTATTTTTAATTTTGATTTGATTTGATTTCTTAACAGTGATTATAACAACCTGTATGAGCTCTTTGATATTTTCAGAGTTAACTGTGGTTGTGATAACTAGCATGAGTTCTCTGGTACTTTATTTTATTGAGTTGGCAGCGGTTGGTTGCATAATCTCTGTGATTCTTTGGTCATTTATTTATTTTCATCATTGACAGGAGAAAGACCAATGGAAGAAAAACAACAAGCCTTGACAATTAATTGGGATATGGACGTGGAGGGAAGGGTTAGGAGAAAGAAAGAAAAGATCACTCCAAAGTTTCACACTTGGTTGACTGTAAAGATGCTGGTACCTTCAACGGAAATTGTGGAGACAGATTTGAGAAATCATACTAATGAATTCATTTTTGGACAGGATGAGCAACCTTGAGGTGCCAGCATGTATGTATTTGTGAATATACACACATATGTCTATACTTACAATACACATATGTATGGTGGCATCACCAACCTAAGGGAGTTGAAATTTCCATGATAGAGAGAAAATGAAGTTGCATGGGACTTTTCTACAATAATGTAATCATATCAAGTGTTCTTCTGGTTCTGCTTACTTTACTCTGCATCATTTCATAAGTCTTCTCATGTTTCTGTCCCTTTTGTAACTTAAAATATTCCATTAATCCATATCATAATTTGCTCATCCAATTCATGAGGTCTCTTAGTTTCTCATTCTTTGCTTCTGTGATCAAGTTAATATTACCTCAAATTTCTACTCTATTGATTCCATGCTGTATTGATTTTTTTTGAGTCTACATCTGCCTAAAGCCACCTTTCTATGTCCTTGAATCGAGCTCAGGAATTTAACTTTCTGTGTTAAAGTTATAATTGATAGGGAAAACAAATTATCTTATATTTGATAGGGAAAATGTACCTTTAGCTCCTGGGAGGTGTTTTTTATCTTTAAAGGCCTGCAAGTTGATCTGGTATATTTCCAAAAGGTATATTGTCAGTCCTTGCCAATCCTTGTACAATTAAAGAGGGTCTTATCTCCCTAACAAATCCTTCCCGGAGCCAGTGAGTCTGCTATCCCTGGGCCACTAACAATGTCCTTAGAATGCAGACAGATCCCTTAATTCAATCAAGCATTCCTGAATGACAGAGATGGGTGGTTACTAGAGCTGAAATGCTGTCTGCTTTCCTTGATGTAACCATTCATGCAGTCCCTATTCTCACTGATGCTGTCTAATCTGTAACCTAATCATTTGTTTTCCCCACCTACCCAATTCTATTCTTTGTTCTCTTGTACTTCCCAAAACTATATGAAGACTAGTAAGCCCCACCGCATGCTAATATGCTGATCATGCTTGGAACCTTGTCTTTCATTTAACTCAACTGTTAAATGTAACACTATAATAAAAAGTGCTGCTATCTTTCGTATTAAATCTCTGTGATCTATGCCTAGTACACAGACCGTGACTTTTTGGGTACAGCTCCACGTTGCTTTCCAAAGTGCACCAATCCACGGACCCACCAACAGTGCGTCAGCGTGACTGTTCTCTCACAACACTTTCAACTATTATTTTCCTTTTTATCATCTTTTCCAGTCTGGGGATGGGTGTGAGGTGGAACCTCAGAACTGTTTAGTTTTTCTCTCTCCTATTATAAACAATTTGAAACATTTTCATATGACCATTGATAACTTGCTTTTCTTCCAAAGATTGCCTGTTCATGTTCCAGGAGTCTTTTCATAGTGATTCTTGTCCTCACTTACCTAATTCCTTTAGTAAATATGTATTAAGTACCTACTATGTCATGTGTTAGGCATTGGGGAAAGTACAAAGTTTGGCTAAGACCCATTCTCTGCTCTCAGACCTAACACAAATGGCTAAAGTATGCATTCTGTAAGCACATTCAAACCTTCACAAAAGCCCAGGTGTGAGGCCTCATTGTGGTGCGTAGGAAGGGTAGCCAGCATACAATCTTGGAGAAAGACTGTTGTCCAAACACCAGCCAGAAGTGATTAAAAAAAAGATAGTCAGAGGATTAAGAATTTAGATCCAGAAGAGACTTTAGGCCAACTCCTTCATTTTTCAGTTAAGAAAACTACCACTGCCCAAGGTCACACAGGTAGGATATGACCTGGCCTTCCAACTCTACACGCAGTATTCTTTCCACATTCCCACAGTGCCTTAGGGTCAAGTTCATGGTTCCAGCCAGAAATATACTAGGTCAGAGCTGTAACTAGTATGGAACAAAGCATTTTGCCCTGTGGTGCTTACATGGGGAAGCAAACTTCCCCTACTGACAACTGTCACCCAAAGGTGTCACCTAGCAGTGACAAAGGGCAGCACAACTGTTCCAGGAGTAAGTTAAAGAGTAGAGTCACAAAATAAGATGCTATATGAGATGTGAGAGGAATGGCCACTACTGGCTGGGATTGGGGATGGATGGGAGTTAGGAACCAGAAAGGAGATCAAAAAAGGTTTCCTTACAAAAAGTACTTGAGGTTTAAAGGGTAAGTAGGAATTATACCAGCAAAGAAGAGAAGAGAAGTTGCTTCAGGAATAGGAAACTGGCTGAAGACAAGACACGGAAGCTAATTTGTGTTTGTTTGAGACGCAGGATTACCCAAATAAACTGGAATTCAGACTTGAGTAGAAAGGATAGTTTACTAATCTGTAAAACGAGGAAGGAGGGGACATCTGTCCCACCTTCCTATGAGGATCCAGCTGAAATACATTAAAATGCTTTGCAAACTTTAAACACCATTTACTGTTATTGTAAAGTGAGGCAGATAACATTATTTATGCGAGCCTGCCTGGCCTCTGAGTCAAGAAGACCTTGGTTGCAGTTCTGTTTCTGATTCAAGCTGGTGATAACATCACATTAAAGTGTAATACAAATGTCTTTTTTGTGGTTGTTAGAGATTGAGATGGTTACATTGTTATTAATGTGAGTTAGTTCTGTTTCCCCAGTTCCCTTGATTATAAATTCATTTAGAGCAAGAACCTAGCCTAGCAGTTTTCCTAGACACATGTTGTGGAGTCAGATATTTAACTGATTATAAAAAAGAACAGATACATTGTCTCCCAGATTTATAATGCATCAAGTCTTCCCTTTGTACTTGTTAATCTATTAATGATTACAACATCTGATGTCACTGCCCCCGTGCCACTTCATGTAGGCAATCACCAAGTATTTAGTAACAGCTTACTACGCGCCTGGCACTGTGCTAGGGACACAAAGACAAAATTCTGCCCTTAAGAAGATGCCTTTCTAGGAGGAAAGTTCACTATGTCCACAAAAAGAACCAGGAAAGCAATTTATACGGTAACACCACATAAAGACATAAGACCATATAAAGACAACTTTAAAAACCTTATGATTTTTAACCAGTGCCATGGCCAATCACTATTCCCAAGGACTGATGATGAAGCACGTTACCCCTCAATGCAGAGTAAGACATACACTTTAGGACTCCGCCAGTGTGGCAATTTGTTCTGTTAGGCTATACATACTTCTTACAAGGACTTTGTGTTTCTTTTTTTCTCTCACCAGCTCAGAGGAGAATAAGAGGGAGAGCAGAGATGGAGGGGAAGGAAGGAGAGAAGGTTAATATCTTTTTTAAAAATGCACCTCACTTTGCTGCAGTGCCACGTCCTCAACCCCTTTCTCTGCCAAATCACCACGGCAGCCAGGACCCCATACACATACCCTGAAAACTGGTGTGCCTTCAAGGCCCTCATTGCTGCACAGTACATGGGGCCCAGATCCCAGTGCTGTCTGCACCTCCCCACTCCCACTTTTGTCAGACCAACTGCACCCCCGAATTCCTCCAAAAATTTCCTGCAGGCCAGGTTCCAGCATTTGAGGGTGATGATGGGTGGTTTGTGCTTGAAAGCAATGCAACTGCACACACAATGACAACCTTTGAGGCTCTCCTTCGGAGGCAGCTGCCCAGGTGATCCTGTGGGTAGGCTTTGTAGACAGTGACACTGTTCCTCCAGCCAACACTTGGGTGTTCATTCCCCACTCTCAGCATCATGCACCACAACAAAGAGGTCACAGAGAACACAAAAGAGGAGGTGAGGTGTGTTCTGGGGCTGCTCAAAGCCCGCTTGAACACTTGGGCTTTCCTGATGGCGGAGGATGTGACTCTGGCTGACATCACAGTTGTGTGCACCCTCTTGTGGCTCTATAAGCAGATCCTAGAGTTGTCTTCCTGGCAGGCCTTTCAAGCTGGTTCCTCACATGCATCCACCAGCCCCAATTCCAGGAGGTGTTGGGAGAGGTGAAGCTCTGTGAGAAGATGGCACAATTTGATGCTAAAAAGTCTGCCGACAGTCAGCCTAAGGAGGAGAGCCCAAGAAAAGAGAAGGGACAGAGAGAAGGCCCAGGCCCACGGGAAGGAAGAGAAGGCAGCTGCAGCCCCTCCTCAGAGAAGGCGATGGACCAGCGTGACCAAGTTCTGGCTGCAGAGCCCAAGGCCAAGAATCCCTTCGCCCGCCTGTCCAAGGGTACCTTTGTGTTGGCTAAGTTTAAGCAAAAGCAATCCAGGGAGGAAACAAGGACAGTAGCCCCAGCATACTTCTGGGCATGTCGTGACCGTGACCTCTGACGGCCAGTCCCTGTGGTACCCCAAGTACCACTTCCTCCAGGAGCTCAGCCAGACCTTCATGAGCTGCAACCTCATCACTGGAATGTTCCAGCCCCTGGAAAAGATGAGGAAGAACATCTGTGCCAGCGTCATCCTTTTTGCACCAACAACAGCTGCGCCATTTCTGGAGTCTGGGTTTTCCGGGGCCAGGACCTTGTCTTCCAGCAAAGTCCAGACTGGCAGGTGGATTAAGAGTCCTCCATGTGGTGTGAGCTGGATCCTGGCAACAAGACGGCCCAGCCCGTGATCCGAGGCTACTTCTCCTGGGAGGGGCCTTCCAGCACGTGGGCAAACCCTTCAATCGGGGCAAGATCTTCAAGCGAATGTTCTCCCCGCTGCCACTTCTCTGCCTGCTGCCCCCTCCTCTGCAGGGAGGAGCCAAGAGAACAAACGAACCTGAACCCGGGAAATGACACAAAGACACAGACACACAGACACAGACACACAGACACACAGACACAGACACAGACACACACACACAGACACACAGACACACACAGACACACACACAGACACACACAGACACACAGACACACAGACACACACACACACACACACACACACACACACACACACACACACACACGGGCCGTACGTGGGAGAGCTCCGCAGGCCGCGGCGCAGTCCTCCTTCAGGGGAAGCAAACTCCTCGCGAGAAGGGATCGTTCCTCCGTACCCGTGTTCAGGCGCTCGGCACAGCGACCTCCGGGGGCAGGCGCTTAAAAAACACTGTGGTTGACCGAAGGATGCGTACGAAGCATCTGTCTTCTTTTTAAGGTCAGAATTCTTTCTAACCACATAAAGATGTGCACAGCACGCCGCTCTCCCCCCTCCCTGCCGCAGCCCGCGCATGCCTCTCCCTTCACTCGCCTTTAAGCACTTGCAGCAGCATATCGATGCCCTCTTGGTAACACACAAGAGCCTCCTGGTACCGAGAGCTGGAGTCCAGCTCTACCGCCCGTTTCAGGAGTGTGCCCGCCGCCGCACCATCCGGCTGCAGCGCAGAGCCCGGCGCGGCCATCCCACCGCGACGAGTTAGCCCCCCCACTGACTTCCCCTCCCGCCCCGGGGAGGAGCACACACGAGCGCGTCGCTTCCGAGGAGCGGTCACGTGGCTCCTTGCGCGCGCTGGGACGCCAAGTCCTGACCTTTCCCCGTCACTACCCGGGGCGTGGAGCTATCGTGATACGCAGCCGAGCCGGGAGGGCTCCTGGGGACCGCTTCGGCCATGACTTCTTTCAGCCTCTTGGAGAGATAAATGGGAGGCAGAAAGCACAGGCGGCTGTGGCCGAGCGGAGCTGGTGAGTGTGGGGCTGGGGCTGGGGACGACTGGGGAGCCGACTTCCATCTCGGCCTGGAAGCCTGGGAAACGACTGCGCCCCCCTCTACTTTCCTATTGGTCAAAGAACAGCCAATGGCGTGGTTTGGATGGTTTCCCGTGGCCCTGGGGCGGGTCACGTGGCCGGAAGGTGGGCCCTTGAGGGACGATGGGAGCGGGGAGGTCTCTAGTTCTATGTCTTCCGTCGGGTCCCCTGTTGCTGACAAAAGATAGCGGAGATACTGCGGTGGCTGCAGTGTCCTCCTCCAGCTCATTTTACAGGTGAGGAAACGGAGGCAAACGGGGTTAAGTGACTTGCCTAGGGTCACACAGGTAGTAAGTATCTGAGACCCGATGGATGATGACGATGATGATGAGCCTTCCTGGCTCCGGGCCTGCGCTCTCATCCGCTCGGCTGAGCGGCTGACCGTGACCATTACGTGGTCTTTGCTTCGCGACGTTCGGCGTTGCGTTCCGTAATGGGTGGCCCGCTAAGGCGGCCAGAGTAGCGGATGGTTCGTTAGAATCCGCAGCGGAAAGGCGCCAGCGTGGGTTTATTCTGTCGCCTCGTGTACGCTGAGTTGGCCGCCATCCCGAGAAGCCTGAAAGCAGCGATCGGAAGCCCCGAAGAGCGTTGGCTGGGCTTAAGCTGGAGCTCAGGCTCCAGCCCCAAAGGAATGACGTACTCAAAAGCTCATTCGGCGCGGGAATGAGTACAAGTGCTCAGAAGTGCTAGTTTGTTTAAGCTGCGCTTTGATCTTTGTTGTTTAGCTAACGCTGTCGTGCCTTGTCCAGCGAGTTAGGTCCAGGAGCAGATGTGAGACCCTGTCTGGTTTTTAAAAGACGTCATAGCTTGACTCTTGGCCGTCTTTCCATTTCACATGCCGTGCCAGCATTCTGTAACAACCCCCGGGGTGCTTGCCGTTCCTCCTTCACGCCCCCGTCTCCTGACTTTCCTTTAGCTGACCTCGCCTGGAATGAGCTTTCTTCGAGGCTGGGCTCCGATGCCACCTTCTGAGACAGGCCTGTTCCGGGGCTCTGCCACCCCCCCTTCCCAAATGATATTATTTTAATTTACACTGTCTGTTCTTAGGTTATTTACATGGAAAATACTTGACAGCTGTCTATAGAGAGCACCTTTAATTTCTTATTGTTAGCGTGGTGCAGAAGAATGCTACTCTGCCTAGGTGGGAATCAGAAGACTTGTGTTTTTGTCAGTATTCTGCCACTAGTGTATTGTGTGACTTGGGGCCTGATTTTCATCAGATGTCAATAAGGACAATGAATTAACTTCGACCTTCTACCATTTGATAATTTTCTGACCAGGTAGGACACAAGATTATTGTAAAGTTCCTTTTTTGTATAGTCCTGTCTTAACAAATGCCAGTTTTACAGAATGGAAAGGAATTGCTAAAGACATTTAGGAAGCTTTCACGTAATGAAGTGATAGTGTCCCTGGTTAATTGGTAAAGTTATAACAGAGAAGCATGGCTGTGTCTTATCTTCTGTCAGTCAACAAGTGTCTAAATAAGCAGCTCCTATGTACCAGGTACCGGGGATACAAAGAATGAAATGATTCCTACTCTCTAACAGCGGGATGACCACAAATACCTAAATATGTTCAGAATAAGTTTTTTTTAAATACACAATAATTATATAAAAGAAAATTCCACCATTCTTCAAACAGTTTTTGAATGTTAGTTTTCCAATTTTACCAAATGATTTGGGGTATGAGTCATATCGTCAAAATTAATTTTACCATATTGATACTCAGCATTGGGTATTCAGCTCTGTATAAAATGAATAGAAAATCTAGTTCAGCTCTTGTTTTTAATCTTATACGTATAACCAAAACTATGCCATTATGCTTTTTCCTAGTGTTATATAAACGACTAACCGGAGAATATGACCAGTTTCAGATAGTAATTTGTCTCTTGGAATTACTTGCAGCTTTTTGGACAGTGATATTATCAGTGGTGGTACCTAATGGCAGGGATTTTGCGCTTAGTGACTCAGAGCCCTCACAGTGGAGTACAGGTATGTATTTTTTAAACACTTTTCATTGTTTACCCAGTTCCTTTCATCTTCTTTTTTCAGTTCTATATAGCTTATTCCCACAGAATCTCAGGATTTGGAAGTTACTTGAGAGGTCATCTAGTTAAAGGCTCACCTGAGCTGGAATCCCCTCTACAAATTTCTCACCGAGTGGTCGCCAGCCTGCATTTGAAAGCAACCACTTTTGGACAGCTCTAATCATTAGAAAGTTTTTCTTTAGCCTAAATCTACTTCTCTGCAAATTCCACACAATACTCTTGGTTCTACCATCTGAGGTGTATGTGGATTGAACCTTAGGCCACATCAGTGTGCTCTTTTGGTCTTGTCTTTGCTTGTACTTATTTTTACCTACCTGAGAAAGTGACAGTGTAAATAAGGAGGCAGTGTAGGAAGTGAAGTTTGTGCATGCAAACACTGGGTTCGCATATACTCCTATTCAAGAAAAGAGCATTACAGTAGATGTAGATAAACTTTTCATAGACTGTGCATAACTCCTGGGAACTGGCAGTGGTGATAGCACAAAACTTAATGGCTTATTTAAGGAAATGGGATTGGGGAGAAACTCAAGAAGAAAATTAATGAGCAGAATGTTTTAAACAATTTTCTGTGGAGCAATTCTGGAAAAAAAATTAAAGGTGAGCTGCAGTTTTCTACTTGTGTTGTGATAGAATGGGATGTAATCATGTTTAAGAGGAGATTTAGTAATCATGAGCAAAAGTGGTATAAATTTATATTTTTGAAAAACTTAGTGACTGGTAGATTTCCGCACTGATCCAAGTTTTGAAAAACTAACACTCTCTTAACTTTCCCAGAATGTGACAAAAAGTCTGGAATCTCTCGCCTCAACTGATTGGATTCGTCATAAATTTACCAGATCAAGGATTCCAGATGAAGTAAGAGCTTTGTTTAAGAGTTTGGTCTGATTTTTACCTTCTTATATTTTAAAGATTACCAGTTTGTTTTTAATATCAAAGATTATATGAAATTGCTTGTGAGATATGTGACGTTGTGGTGAATGATATGAATAACGACTACTATAAAGGCAGAGATGAAGTAAAGCTTGGAATTTTGGTGTTAATAATACACAAGTTATTCCTGGACCAAGCCAATGTTTTATGGCAAGAGGATAAGAAATTACAATAATAATACTTTGTCTTTAGCCATTTCCTCTCTTTATACTATCTTGGTGATTTCTTCAGCTCCTATGGACTTAGTTATTTTTAGGCAAATGAATTCCAAATCTGTATATTCTATTGCATTTTCTCAAGTCCTGCATCATCAGCTACCTATTGGACATCTCCACTCGGATATCCCGTTGCCATCTCAGACTTGTCTAAAACAGCTCCCCAAATCCATCCTAAATTTCTCCATTTTTGTTAATGATGCTGTCAGCCCTTTCAGATCTCAAATTCTATCTTTCCCTCCTTTTTTTCCCTCCCCCCTCGCTGAGAAGGTAGGCAGTCCAACATAGGTTATACACATTCCCAAATCTGATTGATCTTACAGCATCCCTCATCTGTGAAATGGGGATGATAACCTTTTTCTCAGTGTCTGTTTTTGATAAGTTCTAAAAATGAGTTTCTACCCTGGCCCCTTAAACAGTCCGCTAGCTTTCTTCTTAAGTTGTACCATCCTAGACTGTAAGTTCCTGGCAGAAATGATGGTAATAGTAATAGTGACTCCTGTTTATGGTTTGCAAAGCCTTTCTTCAGAACCACACTTTGATGTAGGTAATGTCTTAGGATAACAATTTGGCCAGTTAAGAGATAAGTTTAGAAAAGGCAAGTGATGGTTCCACAACGGGTAACTGGTGAAACTAAAGTACTTTTACTTCAAGGAAGAGGCCATTTAACATGTTAGTGTATCATAGGTAAATCAGTATTAAGCAACTGGTTGGCAAATGGAAACAAGGAAACTTGGATATTTAAGAAAAATAATCACCATTTCTCCTCATTCTGTGCTCTGATGTAGTCTAGTCACTTTTCCTTGGGTGGTCGTCATTACAGTCATCTTGCATCTGTGATATTTCCATGGAGAATCAAATTCCCAAGCCACTTATATCTGGGCAGATTGTCACAGTTGTTAATCATTTCAGGGTTGTTGGTAACTGCAGGTTTCTGTGTATCAAAACCACTGTTGTCTCTCTGACCTAGGAAAGAAAAAATTGAAAAGAGCTAATTTTTTTATTTTCACATTAAAAATTTGAGTTGGAAGGTCTGAAACTAGTTTATATATGTGGTAGTGCAATATTTATTTTAGAGAGGTGGGGGGAATAGCTGAATACAAAAGACTTCTGGAATGTTTGAAAATAACTGATTTATTCTGTTCTTATAGGTGTTTCAGCCTACACCTGCAGCTCATAAAAAATACGGTGGGGACCCTCAACACCCTCACAAATTACACGTCGTCACTAGAATTAAAAGTGTACAAGGAAGACCATATTGGGAAAAGGAAGCCATAAAACTCCTTGGACTGGAAAAAGTAAACACCTTCTTTGCCGTCTATACTTGTTTTGAATTTAGCCTGTTTCTAAATTTATGGTGCAGATTTTTTGTTACATTTGTTTTTAATCTCATGAATATAGTGTGTAGCTTTTAAGTAACATGAATCTTGTAGTGCTTTTACGGGGTAGTAAAATTGTCTGTTCTTCATAGGCACATACTCCACAAGTGCATAAGAATATTCCTTCAGTGAATGCAAAATTGAAAATGGTTAAGCATCTGATAAGGTTTGTTGTGGCATTTTAGGAATAATTAATTTTTCCATAAAATTTTGTTCATTTTTAGAAATAACTTTTTATAACATTTTAAACACTTCTTTTTAATGTTGTAGAATCCAGCCATTAAAATTGCCACAAGGACTTCCAACAGAAGAAGAGATGTCAGAAACTTGCCTCAAGACCACAGGTGAATTAGTAGTACGGTGGCGTCTAAAACCATTGGGACAGAAGGCAATTAAGGCCTAATTGCTTTCTCACTTTCTTTAAATATTCTTCATGTGTTTTCATTAAAATGTGTTTTAAATACCTGTGGTCTTCATTGACTAAGCTCTCCTTAGATACTTGAATGTCTTGAATTACTAAGAGTAATTTTCTCTGCCAATATTGAATTGATAGATAATATGTAACTACTTTCAAAAATCCCAGTAGTAAATCAGAGAACACAATTGAAACCTTCAGAGAAGCTGTCAGAAGTCAATTTTTGATTAGCTAAACATATGGATCTTTTTAAACTAGCCTTTCCTCTCATCTTTTTCTCTTTATAGCCAGCCATTATTAGCAGCAGCTGCCAGACTTTTACTTACTTAAAGCCTTTGCCCTCCAAATCCCATTTAAGAGCAGAGGAGCCTTTTGCTGCTTTTAAGAATGTTCCCTAAACTCCAGCAGATACAGGCGATTTCTCCTGCTTCTTGGAAGCCATAGCCAAATAGTCTGCCCAGGATTTAGTCTAGTGCCAGCTAATGGGGAATTGATTCTACAAGCCTACCAGTAACATAGTTTTGTAAAAGTTGTAGTATATGTATTCTAAGGTAAGCATGTTTAAAATAGCCAGTTTCAGAAGTAGCTATTTAAACTAGATAAAAAGGAAAAACTTTTATGTAGTATTAACTTGTACATTTTCCTCCTTATAATTCCATATTATCTTCACTTAAAATTGGAGTGGATAGAACACAAGCCCTGGAGTCAGGAGGACCCTAGTTCAAATCCAGCCTCAGATGCTTACAGGGTGTGTGACCCTGAGCAAATCACTTAAGTCTGATTGCCTCCTCTCCCCCCCCCACCAAAAAAAATGGAGTGGACGAGAACTTTATTTGACTGTGTCTGACTGAATGCTGCCTTAATTAATTATGATTTATATTTTTCTTGGTTTCTTCCCAAAATGGAGGAGGAAGAGTGAGACTGAATTAGAAGAAAGAAATTTGATAGCGCTAGGAAAGCTTTCTGTTAATAAACTTGCTAATTCTGGCAACCCCCTTTTTTTAGGTCCTATTCAATGCTATATCTTTTAAAAAACTTGACTTAAGCAGCATCATTGGCATAGTCACTCTTTGTTGTGCTAATGTTCATGTTGTCACGGTCTGGAAGATTTTGGGCTCTACATTATAGGCATAAATGCTACCTGTAATGAAAACAAGGAAATACCTGACAGCCAATTTGAAAGCAGCTGTAACCATATTTTAAAAATTCATTATCAAATAACCAGTTAATGATTGAAACCATTGAGAACTTGAAGCTTAGATTTTTAATCATGGAACATACATGCTAAGACCTAGGCTCATAGATCTAGAGCAGATGTCAATGGCCAGTTTAGTTCAGCCTTATTTTCCATAAAGGAAACAGACTGAAGGAGGTTAAGCAAATTGTCCAAAGGCCTTGAGGTGATGAGGAAGTGGCAGAGCTGGGCTTTGAACGCAGGCCTTCTGACTCTGAAACTGGGCTTCTCCCCGCTCCCCTCCCCATTGTTGCTGAACTGTGCCCCCTCCTTCCTATCATAATTATAACACTTAACTTTCCATGGTGTGGGGGGCGGGGATAGCCATTTTCCATCTTACTGTCTTCTCAACCTTCAGTGTGCTAGTTATAGAAGGGGTCTTCCCAAATGCAAACTAATTCTCGCTGTATCCCTGCCATCCAGTACAATTAAAATCTAGGTTAAAGTAGGTTGGTTGGTTGGTTGGTATGTATGTTCATTTTCTCTCAAAAAGCTTTTATAAAACAACTGGTTACACCAATTCCATTGGGGAATTCCTTGGCATTTGTTTCCGTAATGTTTAATAACTAAGACAGGTTATTAATCTGGAGAGTCTTTTAGTTAGAGAAAGGGATTAAATGTTAGCTGAGCTTTTAGAAATGGCAGTGTGTCTTCCTTAATTTCAGAAACACCTTTATAGTCAGGCCTGAGTTATAAATTTGCTTCTTAGGTTAAAGTTGCATCTCTGCTAATCTGTTTAATCTCATGCATGAATCTAGTATTACCAATAAAAAAGTCCACAAAGACACAAAAATATTAATTTCATTATTGAACAATAGTTTTGTCTCAACTTCATTGAATTCTATGATATACTTGATGTGTATATTAAAGATTTTTTTCTCCAGAAGAATAGAGGTCTTCTATGACTTGCACCATTCATCTTAAATTCCCTAGACGCACAATTGAAGAAGACACCTTTACTTCCCTATTGCCTAAGAGTAGACAATACTTCAAAATAGTTTGTAGAACCCTGTACCCAAAGTGGCCTCCCAATCACAAATTCAAACTATTATAAAAAAAGAAAAACATTTTAAAAATTTTTAAATTAAATTTTATATTTATTTTTGGTTTACAACATTCATTTCCACAAGATTTTGAGTTACAAATCTTTCCCCTACCTACTACCCCAAAACAGCAATCCTACTGAATACCACCTCCCCCAATCTGCTTTCTCCTATATCCTCCCCCAACCCTCCTCCGACTTTCTAGTATGGCAAGATGGATCTCCATACCCCAGTGCTTGTATATCTTATTTTCCTGTTGCATGTAAAATAATAAAATAAATTTTTTTTAACATTTGATTTTAAAATTTTGAATTTCAGATTCTTTCCCTTCTTCCCTCATCACCCACCCCGCTCATCACCCACTCTTACTGAGAAGTTAAGCAATTCAATATAAGTTGTACATGTGTAGTTGCACAAAACATTTCCATAGTGCATATATTGTGAAAGACTGACTATATTTCCCTCCAAACTATCCCGCCCCCCCCACTTGTTCTATTTTCTACTTTGACCCTCTCCCTTTCAAAAGTGTGTGCTTCTAACTACCCTTCTCCCCAATCTGCTCTCCCTTCTATCATCCCCCCTCATTCCCTTCCCCCCTACTTTCCTGTAGGGTAAGATAGCCAATTTAGTATGTATGTTATTCACTCCTTAAGCCAAATTCAACGAGAGTAAGGTTGACCCATTGCCTTTTGCCTTCCTATTCTTCTCCATTGTAACAGTTTTCCATTGCCTCTTTTATGAGATGATTTACCCTGTTTTATCTTCCCCATATCCTCTCATTACATTACTCTCTCACCTCAATTTTATTTTTTAAATATCCTCCCTTCCTATTCAATTGATCCTATACCCTCTGTCTGTGTATACCTGTACACATATATACACACACTCACATATCTTCATATGCACATATACCCTCCTATATAGACCTATTTATGTATGTATACATATACATACATACACACACATTTATATTCCCTTCAACTATCCTCATACTGGGAAAAGTTTCGTAAGTTACAATAATCATTTTTCCATGTAGGCATGTAAAAAGTTCAACTTTGGTAAGATCCTTATGATTTCCCTGTTTACCTTCTCATGCTTCTCTTGCTTCTTGTATTTGAATGTTAAATTTTCTGTTCAACTGGTTTTTTCATCAAGAATGCTTGAAAGTCCTCTGTTTCATTGAATGACCATATTTTCCCCTGAAACATACTCAGTTTTGCTGGGTAGGTGATTCTTGGTGTTAATCCTAGCTCTTTTGACTTCTGGAATATCATATTCCAAGCCCTTCGATCCCTTAATGTAGAAGCTGCTAGATCTTGTGTTATCCTGATTGTGTTTCCACGATGCTCAAATTCTTTATTCTTGGCTGCTTGTAATATTTTTTCCTTGATCTGGGAACTCCGAAACCTGGCTATGATATTCCTAGGAGTTTTCTTTTGGGGATCTTTTTCAAGAGGTGACTGGTGAATTCTTTCAAGTTCTATTTTGCCCTCTGGTTCTAAAATATCAGGGCAATTGAGGGTTTTTTGAAGTATGATTTCTAAGTTATTTTTTTTTTATTGTGGCTTTTAGGTAGTCCAGTAATTTTTAAATTGTCTCTCCTGGATCTGTTTTCCAGGTCAGTGGTTTTTCCAATGAGATATTTCACATTGCCTTCTATTTTTTCATTTGTTTGGGTCTGTTTAATAGTATCTTGATTTCTCACAAAGTCATTATCTTACATTTGCTCCAATCTAATTCCAAAGGAATTATTCTCTTCAGTGAGCTTTTGAAATTCTTTTTCCATCTGGCAAATTTGGCTTTTTAAGGCATTCTTC
>CM053591.1:7403812-7419347 GCA_028646515.1 Pseudochirops corinnae | reverse complement strand
AAATAAATAAATAAATTCTGGAGGGAAAATGTAAAATTGGCCAAATGGAAAAGGAGGTCCAAAAGTTCGCTGAAGAAAATAATTCCTTAAAAATGAGAATTGAGCAAACGGAAGATAATGACTTTATGAGAAATGAAGAAACAATAAAACCAAAAGAATGAAAAAATAGAAGACAATGTGAAATATTTCATTGGAAAAACAACTGACCTGGAAAATAGATCCAGGAGAAGTAATTTTAAAAATATTGAACTAACTGAAAGCCATGATAAAAAAAAAAAAGGAGCCTACATATCATCTTTCAATAAGTTATCAAAAAAACTGCCCTGATATTCTAGAACCAGAGAATAAAATAGAAATTGAAAGAGATCCTCCTGAAAGAGATCCTCCTGAAAGGGATTCCAAAATGAAAACTGCCAGGAAAATTATAGCCAAATTCCAGAGTTTCCAGGTCAAAGAGAAAATATTGCAGGCAGCCAGAAAGAAAAAATTCAAGTATAGTGAAGCAACACTCAGGATAACACAAGATTTAGCAGCCTCTACATTAAAGTATCAGAGGGCTTAGAATATGACATTCCGGAGGGCAAAGGAACTAGGATCACAACCAAGAATCACCTATGCAGCAAAACTGAATATATACTTTCAAGGGAAAAAATGAATATTCAATGAGATGGAAGTCTTTCAGGCATTCCCGATGAAAAGTCCAGAGCTGAAAAGAAAATTTGACTTTCAAATACAAGATTCAAGAGAAGCATGGAAAGGTAAACAGGAAAGGGAACTCATAAGGGGCTTAATAAGGCTAACCTGTTTACATTCCTACATGGGAAGATGATACTTTTAACTCCTAAGAAGGTGTGTGTGTGTGTGTGTGTGTGTGTGTGTGTGTGTGTGTTTAGACAGAGGGCACAGGCATGAGTTGAATATGAAGGGATGATATCTCAAAAAATAAAATTCAAGGTGTGAGAGAGGAATGTGCTGGGAGAAGGGAAAGGGAGAGGTAGAATGGAGTAAATTATCTCATATAACGGAGACAAGAAAAAGCTTTACAGTAGAGGTGAAGAGGGGGGAGGTGAAGGGGAGTGAGTGTATTGGCTCAAAGGGGGAATAACATACAAACTCAATTGGGCATAGAAATGTATCCTATTCTATAGGAAAGTAGGAGGGGAAGAGGATAAGACCGAGGGAGGGGGGAGAGAAAGAGGGTGAGAGAAAGGAGGGCAGACTAAGGGAAAGGGTAGTCAGAAGTAAAACACTTTTGAGGAGGGACAGAGTGAAAGGAGAAAATAGAATAAATGGGGTGGAGGAATAGGATGGAGGGAAATAGTTAGCAATAGTAACTATTAAAATATTTTTGAAGCAGGTTTCTCTGATGAAGGCTTCATTTCTCAAACATATAGAGAACTGAGTCAAATTTATAAAAATAAGAGCCATTCCCCAACTGATAAATCATCAAAAGATTGGAAGTTTTCAGATGAAGTAATCAAAGCTATCTATAGCCATATTTAAAAAAATGCTCTAACTCACTATGGATTAAAGAAATGAAAATTAAAAATTCTCATACCTATTAGATTGGCTAATAGGATAGAAAAGGTAAATGACAAATATTGGAGAGGATATGGGAAAAATAAGACATTAATGCACTATTGGTAGAATTGTGAACTGTTTCAACCATTCTTATTAATTTATTTTTTTGGAGTGGGGAGAAGGCAAGGCAATTGGGGTTAAGTGACTTGCTCAAGATGACACAGCTAGTAAGCATCACATGTCTGAGGTCAAATTTGAACTCAGATCCTCCTGGCTCCAAGCCCGGTGTTCTATTCACTGCACCCTCTAGCTGCTCCTGATTCAACCATTCTGTAGAGTAATTTAGAACTATGCCCGAAGGATAAAACCATGCATACATACCCTTTGGACCTAGCAACCCCACTAGGTCTAGGTCCCAAAAGTAATTTAAAAAAAAGAAAAGTCCCTAAATATACAAAAATATTTATAGCAGCTCTTTTCTGGTGGCTAAGAAGTGGAAATTGAGGGATGCCCATCAATTGGGAATTGGCTAAACAAATTGTGTTATGTGATTATGATGGAATACTATTATGCTATAAGAAATGATGAGCAGGATGTTCTCAGAAAAACCTGGACTTAGATGAGCCAATGCAAAGTGAAATGTACTGTGTACAAAGTAACAGCAATATTGTAAGATGATCAGCTGTGAATGACTGAGCTCTTCTTAGCAATACAACGATCCAAGACAGCCCTGAAGGATTTATGATGAGAAAAGCTATTCATCTCTAAAAATCCAATGGTGTCTGAATACAGAGAAAAGCATACTTTCTTTTACTTCATTTTTCTTGAGGGTATTTTTTTGGTCTATATTTTCTTTCACAACATGAATAATGTGGAAATGTTCAGCATGACTACACGTGTGTGACCTATATCGATTTTGCTTGCCTTTTCAATGGGGGGTGAGGATGGAGAGGGAAGAAAGGAGAGAATTTGGAACTCAAAGTCTTAAAAAAGAATGTTAAAATAGTTTTCACATGTAACTAGGGAAACATAAAACACTAAAAACAAGTAGGGAAAAAAAGAAAAACAAGACCTAAAGAGAAGTTATTAATATTTCCACTCAACTTAGATCTTTAGTAGAATGTCCCAGTAATCTCTGCCAGGCTCTTTGCTAGATCACATTTTTTATCAGTGCCTTGGACAAAGATATAGATGATGTGCAGATGATTTGCAGATGATGCAAAGTTAGGAGGGAGAGCTAAAACTGACAGTATATGGATCCTAGAAAAAAAAGATTTTGACAAGCTAGAACAATGAGCTGAATCTAAGAGGAGTTTTACGTAAATAAATGTAAGGATTTATAGAAGTTCAAATAGTAACTTCACAAATATAAAATAAAGGAAGTATAACAGACCGCAAATTAACTGTAAAAGGTCAGGAGGTTTTAGGGGACTGGGAACTTAGAATGAATCAATAATGTTATTGATATTCAAGAAAGTGAATCTGATCTTAGTCTGTACTAAGAAAAAGAGAGTCTAGGACTAGGAAAGTCACAGTACTATTGTACTCCCCTTTGGGCAGATCACATTAGAAGGATTATGTTCAGTTTTGGGTACCCCATTTTAGGAAGGACATTGAAAAACTGGAGAATGATACGAGCTGGACAATCAAGATGGTGAGAGCTCTCAAGTTCATTACACATGAGAATTAGTTGAAGTAACTGGAGATACTTAATATAGAGATGACAAAACTTAGTGGGGGACAGGATAGCTGTCTTAAAGTATTTGAAGAATTAACATATGGAAGAAGAACTAGGCTTGCTTTCCTTAGTCTAAAAGGAAGGAAACCAAGCAAAGAATAGGAGCTGCAGAGGCAGATTTTGTCTCAATGCAAACACGAACAAATAAAGCCCCCAACTCCTACCTAACAACGAGTGCCATCTAAAAGTGGAATGGGCTATGCTGGGAGGTGGCCCGTTTATTACCACCACCACCCCCCTGCCCCAGACACACATACTGGAGATATTAAAATAGAGGGCAGACAAACACTTGCTGAAAATGTTGAAGAGATTCATGTTCAAGTAAAGATTAGACAAAGAGAAAAGAAAGAAAGGAGGAAACGATGGAAGAAAACAAGGAAGGGAGGGAGGGAAGAAGGAAGGAAGGAAGAGAAGGAAAGAAAGGAGGGAAAGAGAGAGAAAGGAAGATGAGACACACATGGGGAGAGAGAGAGAGAGAGAACCAATTTGCTTTATATTTTCCCCCTACTTATAGCTAAAACTGTATACTCCTGAAGGAGTATTTCAGTTCAGATAAGGGCTTCTGAAACTAGATGGAGTTAAGAAAATCAGACTGAGATGAATAAATCAGAATCATATTGAGCTATGGAATGATATTTCCTGGCTCTGTCACTCGTTCTGCGTAAGTGTCACCTTTATTAGCAAGCTTTTTCCTGAGGCAGAAAGAAAAAAATGATACAATGCTGCTCTCTGTTGTTGATAACTTGTAATGACTTGCTCAGTCCTTGCATCCATTTTCCCTGGAAAAACTGCAGTGTTGTTCTCAGGACTCCCTCGACATGGAAGTTTCCCCAAAGGAACCAAGAGGGGAGACACAACTGAGGCATTCTCAAACACTTGCTGACCCCTCCAGGGATATCCCATGGTCTGGCTCTAATTGCTGATGTGACGATGCCCCCGAAATCACACAATGAGAGAATTCTGAGGAGTCCCTCTAAAGTAGCTGCTGACAACTGTGTTCCCAATCATTCTAGGGATCAGAACCAGGGGGCTCAAGATCAAGCTAGGTAGTTCCTAGGCATTTGCAGTACTAAAAAGGGGATCCCTGACTGACTGAGAACAAACCCCAAAGATGCTCACTCCTTCACCTCTCCTGTCCATCTATCCCAGGGGTGGGGAACCTGTGGCCTCAGGAGCACATACGGCCCTCTAGGTCATCAAGTGAGGCCCTCTGACTGAATCAAAACCTCATAGAACAAATCCCCTTAATAAAGGGGCTCAGTCAAAAGGTCCATCTAAGGACATATAAGGCCACATGTGGCCTCAAAACTGTAGCTTCCCTACCCCTGATTCTATCCTATTCCAATATGCTACCTCAGGGCTACTATTTACCCTTTAGCTGACCATAAATGACCTTTCCCATCATCCTAGGTATCTCCGGCAAGGACACTGGGGCAGGACAGAGGTCTAGCAGGATAATCCTCAGATAGAACAGAAGCTCCTCGAGGGCAGACCATCTCATTTTTGTCCTTGTTTTCCCAACACATAGTACAGTTTTTATAAGGAGTATGCCTTTAATAAGTGCTTGTTGATCAGTTGACTGATCAAAAGTTTCCACTGGAATTGTGTTAGCTAAACTGAGATTCAAAGTTCTTTTGCATGAATCTTCTCATTGGTGGAGATTGATGGCTTGAAGCACCAAGCTGGAGGAAAGAGAGATCTTGGTCTTCTGGCTTTCAGCTTCAGTAAGCAGAGGTGTGGGTTCCTCTTCTTCCCAGACTCAGCTTCTTTTTTTTTCTTTTGCTTTTTTTTGGAGGGCGGAGGGCAAGGCAATTGGGGTTAAGTGACTTGCCCAAGGTCACATGGCTAGTAAGTGTGTCAAGTGCCTGAGGCTGGATTTGAACTCAGGTCCTCTTGATTCCAGGGCTGGTGCCAGACTCAGCTTCTTAGAGCATTTCTCTTCCTTCAGGGACATTTCCCTGAAGAGAATATGGAGTTGCATTTCTCTCTTGAAACCAGAAGCCAGAAGACCTGGATCTTTCTTCTCCCAAGATCTGAACAAGTCTGCCCCTCCCAAAGGCATAGAGCATTGAGTAAACAATATCTATCAATGAGGAGAGAGAGAGAGACGCAAATGACCTTTGAGCCAAGGGTTACCCTAAGATATAATGAGGGGGCTGGACTAGGTGGGCTCTGAGGTTTTTTCCAACTCTGGATCTATGATCCTATGGCCCTAGAAATCTTGGTATTCTGCAATGTTCTTTTCACAATCATCCAGAGCTCCAAATACTCTTGTCCTACACCAGAAGTCAGATTTAAAGTCCTAGTGAATTTGGAACAAACAGGTTTTTTTGAAATGCTAAAACAATGATTTCTAAAGGGAACTTGCTCTGAAGAATCCAGGCAGTGTCTATTGTAAAGTGAAGCAGAGAACTGAGTCAATTCTTACAAGGACTTTCCTTGCTTGTTGGCTTTCTTTTTCTAGTAGAAAGAAAAGTACTGATAGGAGCCAGACAGACCCTAGTCCAAAACTTAAAAATTCCATTTACTAACTGTGTGACCCATTATAAATCACACCCTCTTTGAGACCTAGTTTCCTCATATGTCAAATAGAGATAACACTATTTGCTCTACTTACTTTCTAGGAAAGTGAAAATCAAAAGAAGTGAATGAATGATGAGTGTCAGTAGGCTACAGTATCTTACCAATGACTTCCAAGGTTCCATGTAGCTCTGAATCTGTGATCTTTGGTCACCCAGGGATAGATTGGACCTGGAGTAAGGAAGACCTGAGTTCAGAGTTGGCCTTAGACACTTAATAGCTGTGTGACCCTGGTTGAGTCATTTAATCTCTGTCTGCCTTTAACTGTAAACTTGGGTTAATTAAGGCACCTGCCTCACAGGGTTATAAGGATCAAATGAGACAATATTTGTAAGGTGCTTGGCCTGGTGTCTGATATATAGTAGGGACTTAATAAATCCTTCCTTCCTTCCTTATTCTGGGATCCAATAATGGACTTGTAAGCCCATAAAAGGAAATGGGTTGATCATATAGGGAGAGCAAAAGATGTTAGATGGATATTCTGATTTCATCACTGGTGTTATGAAATTTTAAAAGAAGTAGAGAAGGACTTCTAGAGTGTTTGAATTTTCTACTATGGGGTAAGTACTTTTATTATCCTCATTTCACAGATATTCGAGGTTTGAGTGACTTGGCCAGCATCATGAGGCTTGCTAAGTGTCTGAGGCAGGATTTGAACTCAGATGTACCTGATTCCGAGGGATCTATGTGAAGATGTGGACAAGAATCACAGACACTGGGGAGTAAAAGAATCTCAGTTTGTAACACTGGAAGCTCTAGATCAACACACAGAAATACTTTAAGGGTCCAGATCCTGGAAGGTGATATTCTCACTGTATTCTCCCCTGGTCAGGTCACATGTAGAATATCATGTTCAATTTTTGGGTAACCCATGTTAGGAAGGACATTGAGAAACAGCCATGTCCCCAGAGAAGGGGGTTATAGCAAAGGGAGACCAAATCACTGGCTGAAAGAATGCCAATGTATATCCTAGAGAAGAAAAATACTCAAATAATAATGACTGCCCTCATTAAACATGTGAAAGGTTGTTCCGTGGAAGAGAGATTAAGCTCATTTTGTAGAACTAAGAACAATGACTGGAAGGTAGAGTGAGCCAATTTTGCCTTGATTTCAAGAAAAATGTTCTAACAATTAGAAGCTGCCCAAGAGTAGAACAGGTTGCCTTGCAAATGCCTAGTAAATTTTCCCTCCGTGATTACCTTCAAGGGATTCTGGATGACCACTTGTTAGTGATATGGTAGACTTCACATTTAGGTTGGACCAGATGACTTCTGAGATCCTAAACGAAAAAAATATAAATATGTGTGTGTATATGTATATATGTATATGTATTCTTGATAATTACAACCACCCTAGGTGCTATTATTATTATTTCCATTTTACTGATGAGGAAACTGAGGCTAAAAGAGATTATATGTGACTTGCCCAGGGTCACACAGTCTGTAAGTGTCTGAGACTTGATTTGAACTCAGGTCTTCCTGATTCGAAGTCTAGCACTCCTTCCACTATGCTACCTAGCTACCTAAAAACATAGCAAATATTTATGTGGTGTAAGATTAAAAACATTTTTTTTAGAGATTTGCAAGACTCTTTACATATGTCACGGCATTTTATTCTCACAAAAACCCTATGGGGTAAGTACTTTTATTATCTTCATTTCACAGATATTCGAGGTTTGAGTGACTTGGCCAGCATCATGAGGCTTGCTAAGTGTCTGAGGCAGGATTTGAACTCAGATGTACCTGATTCTGAGTCTTATATCTATCCACTGTACTACCTAGTTGCCCTAATTTACTATTGCTGTTAATTTTCACAGTCTGAATTTTTTTCCACCAGAGATAAAGAAGAATTGAAGATTATCTTAAATATTCCAAAGAGTTCCAAGAAAATGGATTATGGGATAACTGCTCTAGTCATTGACATTGATAAAAGTTATATGAGAGAAATCTAATATTTAATATAGGTCCTTGTCAGTCTCTTCTTAATTGCTACTTACCTCCTTAGACTCCTTGGCTCCTCTGGATATTAATTATGATGTCCACAAAGCCAGTCCTTTCTAGGAGGCATGGGAATCAATGAGTTGCTGAACAGAAAGGATTGACCCACAAACATACTTGAATTTTGTCTTCAGTTGTCTTTTAGTTGTGCCCAACTCTTCCTGACCCCATTTGGGGTTTTCTTGGCAAAGATACTGGAGGGGTTCGCCATTTTCTCCTGCGGCTCATTTTACAGATGAGGAATTGGGGTAAATGGTGTTAAGTGACTTGAGCGGTGTGGAGTCCAAAACTGCCCAATTCTACAAAAAAGAAACAGAGGCAGAGCTTCGAGCTAATCGCACTTTATTAAAGGGTTCATGGCCCCCTCTAATGAAGTGACCTCAGATCTTCCTCATGATCTAATATGCCCCCTTACTCCAGGTCCTTAGTTTTATTGTGCTTGATTCCCAGAGACACAAAAGGGGCAAAGTAAAACAGAGTTTCACTGGATGATAGACCTTGATTTTGACTCTCCAGGAGGATCAGAAAATCTTCTCCACTAAATGAGTGGTCACAAAATGGTTCCCTCCTCATGTTGGGCAAGAGAGGATGGTCTGGAGGTACAAAAATAAGTTAGGGGACTTTCCATATGACATTAAGACATCCCACCAACTCTGGCCTTGGTCATGTACTCATCGTCAAGTTCTCTAGTCAGCACTTTTGTGGTGAAGCAAGTAAACCTTTAAAACAAGCTATTGAACAGTGAACTTATAGCTTGTAGTTTAAAGTCTGGGGTCTATTATAAGAAAGAATCTATCTTATCTAATTGTCCCTAGATAGAACATATGTGCAATGTGTATTAATATATGTAATTCTTACACTAATATTAGTTAAAACTGTCTAAATGTGTATTACTAAATCAGCATATCACTAATAATTGCTAACAATCATTACCCCTATGGAATCACCCTGAACCGATAAATACTGACTTGAATCAAACAGGGGCCCAATAACTCATTCCTCACCAGGGTCACATGGCTAGTAAGTGTCTGAGGTCAGATCTGATCTCAGGAAGATGAATGTTCCTGACGGCAGGTCCAGCGCTCTATGGACTATGGCACCACATAGCTGCCCCCAAACATGTTTCAACAGCTCCCCTCCAGTAGAAGATTTACTAATGCATTCAAACAAGTATTTATTCTTATACAAGGCAATGATAGGGAGTACAAATAAAGGTCTCTGTCCACAAGAAGCTCACCTTCTAATGGAGAAGACAACATGTAAATAAGTAGGTATATATGGGATATATACAGAATAGACAGAAGGTCACCTCAGAGGAGAAGGTTCTAACAACTGGGAAGGACCCAGAAAAGTCTCCTGCAGAAGGTGGGATTTGAGCTGAGTCTGGAAGGAAGGCAGGAAATTAAGAGAGATGGGTGAAAAAAGAAGGACAATCAAAGTATAAGGGACAGTCATTGCAAAGACTCAGAGTCATGTGTCTTAAGACACAGTGTCATGTTCAAGGACCAGGAAGGTCAGTGCAACGAGATGGTGGAGTATCTGAGGGGCAGTAAAATGTAATGACCTCAATTTTCCCTTCCAACTTTGAGATTCTTTAACTATGTTAAAAATCAGAAAATTTAATCTGGTGTTTGAAGGAACTATAGAGTTCCACTAGGCTAAGACTCTCATTTTACAGATGAGGAAAAAAAATTACAGCTGTTGGTCAAGATTAATATGAACTCAGATGTCTTCTGCCACCATCTCCTCCTTTGCCCTGTCTCATACGAAAAGGTGGCCCTTCTCCTTGTCAAGGCAAAACCCTCTCTGTGTCCAAGGGATCCCATCCCATCCCATCTGCCCCAGCAGATTGCCCCCTCTATTAGCCCCACTCTCTCACTCATCTTCAGACTCTCTCTGTCTCCTTGTCAGAGGCTGCTTCCTTCTGTCTACAAATATACCCATGTCTCCCCATCCTGAAAAACAAAACAAAACAAAACATTATCCATTATCCATGCATCCCTGCTAGCTCTATCTCCTCCTTCCCCTCCTTGAGGAGGTTGTGTACAATTGACACCTCTACTTCCCTTCCATTCATTCTCTTCTTAACTCTGCAGGTTGGCTTCTGACCTCATTACTCAGGTAAAACTGCTTTCTCCAAAGTTACTGATGATCTTTTAATTGCCAAATTTAATGGCTTTTTCTTAATCTTCATCATTCTTGACCTTTCTGCAGCTTTTGACACTGCTCATCACCTTCTTTTCCTGTACTCTCTCTCTTCTCTGGACTTTGACTGCTCTCAAGTCTTGGTTTTCCTCCTGCCCATCTGATAGATCCTTCTCAGTCTTCTTTGCTGGGTCTCCATCCAGGTCACACCATTTAACTGTGAGAGCATAGAGCTCTATCCTGGCACTTGTTTTCTCCCTCTGTATTATTTCACTTGTTAATCTCATCAAATCCCTTGGATTCTTCTCAAATCTACTTAATCAAGCCCTAACTTTTCTGCTGACCTTGTCTTTAACTTGTCTCCAACTGCCTTTTGGACATTTCAAACTGGATGTCCTGTAGAACCTTAATATGTCCACAGGTGAACTCATAGTCTTTGCCCCTAAGCCTTCCCCTCTTCTGAACTCCCTTACTGTTATTGAGGACACCACTATCCTTCCAGTTGTCCAGGCTTGCAATCTAAATGTCATCCCTGACTCCTCACTCCGCCTCACCATTCCACCCCCATCCACTCTGTTGTCAAGTCCTGTGGATCTTACCTTCATAACATCTTTCACATATGTTCCCTTCTTTCCTCTAATACTGCCTTCACCCTAGTGTAAACTCTCATCACCTCATGCCTGGGCTATTGGAGTAGCCTTTTGGTTGGTCTCCCTACCGAAAGTCTCTGCCCGTTCCAGTCCATCCTCCAACTCAGCTGTCAAAGTGATCTTCCTAAAGTGCAGATTGGATCATATTACTCCCTATCTAATAAACTCCTGTGGCTCCCTACCACCTCCAGGATCCAATATGAAATCCTTTATTTGGCAGTCAAAGCCCTTCATAACTTAGCCCCAGGGATACGCTGGTAAATTTAATAACTGGCTTTCAAAAATAAAACATAAGAAGAACATCAGTCTGCATTATTAACATTTTCCTCACTGCTTTCTCAAGCCTGGACAATCAATTAAACAATAAACCGGATCTTGATTTGTAGTGATTTCCAAGATATAAATGCTTGCAACTCGCAGGTCATGATGAGCCGGCTTCAGCACACTCCCACCCAACCTTCGCCTCCATCTTCAGCCCTTTGACACCCCACGTACTCTGTCATTGAGGGGTACTGGCCTCCTTGCTGTTCCCAAACCAGATACTCCATCTCCTAACTTCATGCTTGTTCACTAGCTGTCTGTGCCTGGAGTACTCTCCACCACCTCAATCACTAACCTCCCGTCTTCTCTGGCTTCCTTCAAATCCCAGCTAAAATCTCACCTTCTTAGAGAAGCCTTTCCTGATCCCCCCTAATGCTAGCGTCTTCCAGACTCTGTCGTTCAGTTTCAATTTATTCTGCATCTATCTTGTTTGTATATAGTTGTCTTCATTAGATTGTGAGCTCCTTGAGACTATCAGGGACTATCTTTTGCCTATCTTTGTATGTCTAGCACTTAGCAGAGTACCTGTAGGCACTTATTAAATACTTGTTAACTGTCTGAATGGACCCTTTGCCACAGGTTCCCCGGTACAAGGTGACTGTCTTGAAATCAATATCCCACTGCTGGTGGGTCCATAAGTGAAAGGCAGTACTTTGGTTTTGCTGCCTACTCCAAACTCTCATGTAGACTATTGGCGGGGAATAAGGGAAAACACGCTATCTAGCCCCTCACACCAGTACCACCCAAGATGATAGAGAATTCAGGGATTCAAGAAAACAGAACAATTTTCAATCCTATGAAAAAGTCACAAAATATTTATATCCCTAGCAATTAGCCTGAAGATGAAAAGTAGTAAAGAAAGAAATATGAGAGTATATCTATATTTGTTTATCTTCATATACTTACATATATTTATATGCATATATACATATAATTCATCATACCTGAGGAAACTTCCTCTTTCAATGATGTGATCATCAGAGGAAAATGAATGTAGGCATTTCCTTCTGCATTGGGCAAGATAAATAGCATTGGCTTGGGAATGAGGAGAGTTGAGTATTAGTCCTGACTCTGTCATGAACTAGTTATTTGACCTTGGGCAAGGTATTTAACCTGTATGGGCTTCAAATTACTCATGTGGATGATGAGAGGGTTTGATTGGATGATTTTTAGGGTCTTTTCCAGCTCTGATAATCACTTGTCCTATAATTATAAATCCTCAAATGGAAATCATGGCAATGTGACAATGGATAATTGACAGAGACAGACAGACAGATAGATGGATAGATAGAGAGATGGAAAGAAAGAAAGGAAGAAAGAAAGAAAGGAAGGAAGAAAGGAAGGAAGGAAGGAAAGAAGGAAGGAAGGAAGGAAGCAAAGAAGGAAGGAAGGAAGAAAGAAAAAAGAAAGAAAAAAAGAAAGTGGATGGATGGATAGATGATAAAGCATTGATCAAATGCTTATTCTGTGTCAGGTTCTGTGCTAAACGCTAGATATATAAAACTAAGAAAACATCAGCTCCCCTCCTCTACAAGATTTTACATTCTAATACATGAAGACAAACCATAAAAGGAAGCATGAAAAGGGGCTGAGAGGGTGAGAGAGATGAGAGGTATCCATCTGAGTGCCCGGCATCCTGTGCGAGGACTATTTGACTATTTGAGACAAATCATTTCAATAGCGGATGGGTGGCTTCATTTGAATAATGAAACGATCTATATCATTTCAGCATTTTGGAAGACTGCATTGCCAAATGATATTGTTTTTCTACAATGTTTACTATCAGGCACAACAACGCACACTACAAAGGATCAAATTCACCCTTAGTGGATCTAATTATGGAAATTAGAGAATACTCTTTGGATAATTTGTCTTCAAGTGTTCTTCCTCTTTATATATAAAGTCATTTAGTGCATACCCTTTGACCCAGCAGTACCACTTCTAGGGCTGTATCCCAAAGAGATCACAAAAAAGGGAAAAGGACCCACACGTACAAAAATATTCATAGCAGCTCTTTTTGTGGTAGCCAAGAATTGAAAACTGAGGAAATGCCCTTTTATTGGGGAATGACTGAACAAGTTGTGGTATATGAATGTAATGGAATACTACTGTGCTATAAGAAATGATGAACAGGAAGGCTTCAAAAAAATCTGGAAAGACTTATATGGACTGATGCTGAGTGAAGTGAGCAGGGCCAGGAGAACATTGTGCAATGACTGACTTCTGACAGATTTAGCTCTTCTCAGCAAGGCAAGGACCTAGGACAGATCCAAAAGACTCATGCGGGAAAACGCCATCCACATCCAGAGAAAGAAATATGGAATCTGAATGTAGAGCGAAGCAGACTATTTGCTCTCTTTTGGCTTGGTTTGGTTTTGTTTTTCATTTCGTGGTTCCTCCCATTTGTTCTAATTTTTCAGTACAACATGAGCAATGTGAAAATATGTTTAATGAGAATGTATATGTAGGCTTCCATCAGACTGCACACCATCTTGGGGAGGGAGAGAGACGGGGGAATTTAAAGCTCAGACGTTTATAGAACCGAATATTGTAAACTGGAAATAAATAAATAAATGAATGGTTTTTTTTAAAGAAGAAAAAATATATAAAGTCATTAATAAAGTGTACTTCCTAGCATACTTGGGTTCCAAGCCCCTTATGTGCTGTCTAGGGACTTCCTAGGTCTGGGAGAGAATATAGGGGCAGAGGGTACAGCTGAGCAATGGGTGGTTCATTACGTACTGTTTGTTGTTTGTATTTATTCTATGCCAAAAGTAAAGTACTGTAAGACAGCTGAGTAGTCTTCATTTATTCCTGTGAGGAGTGACTCCCATTATACTCCAAAACCACATGACCAGGGCTCAGTCATATAGTAAAATAAGGAAAGATGTGGTCTTTGCCAAATGTTGGGGGTCAAGAGTTGATTCTGATTTAGAAAATTCATAATAATCCACACCTGCCTAGAGAGAAAACTGGTGTGGCCACCCAGAGAGATATGGAGATGGGGACTAGAAAGTCACTAACACTTCTCCAAAAATTCTGCTCAGTAGAGTGCCATTACCAGTGGGGTGAACATGGACTACTTGGTGGTAAAAGAAACAAATAAATAACTGAGCCATAAGGAATAAGCTCAAATTGACAAGTGGATCCATAAGAAAACTAAGGTATGACTAGAAATCACCACACAGAGAAAGAGCTACCATTCATCCATCAACTCTAAGGTTTATAAAGCACTTTTACTCATTTCATGCTAACACCAACCTTGTGAGGAAGGGACGACAGATGCTATCATTCTCCCCACTGGACAGACGAGGAAACTGAGCCTTACAAAACCTATTCAAGTTTAATACCTTTCTTGGAGATCGGAGGGGTTGGAAGCTGCCCAACTTCAGGGGTCCTGGGTCTTTCCCGATCCCTTCTCCTTGTTATGCTGCTATCAGTGCACATGTCGGGTCCTCATCCTTTCCACAGAAGTGGGCCAGATCTCAGATCACATATACCAATGCCACTCATGAGTTCATCTTTGTGTATATGATTACATTTAGACACCAATGGGTTTGAGACCCCTTAGTTACCCTCAGCAATTTTAGCCCATCTGCCCAAATGGCTTACTGGGGTGTGGCTGCTGTGCATGCTTCTTGGAGCCACAGGGGAGAACTGCTTGGAATAGGTGAACGTCAAAGGTGGAAAGCAGCCCTGAAAAGGGCTCAGCAGCCATCACACCAGAGGTACCAGTCCTCCCTGAACACACCCTACATTGCTAGAGCTAGCTCGGTGTTTGGTAGGCTCTGAAGGAAAGTATGGGAGAGAAGAGGTATTAGACTGACTACCAAAATGAAGGTCTACAGAGCCATTGTGCTGACCTCATTGTTGTATGCCTGTGAAACCTGGGCAGTATACCAGTGCCATGCCAGGAAACTGAATCTCTTCCATTTGAATTGTCTTAGGAAGATTCTGAAGATCACCTGGAAGGATAAGGTACCAGACACTGAGGTCCTTACTCGAACTAAACTGCCAAGCATTCAAACTACTTCAGAGAGCACAGCTCTGATGGGCTGGCCACATTGTTCGAATGCAAAATGTACACTAGCCAAAAAGACTATTTTATTGAGAACTCACAAAGGGCAAGTGTTCACATGGTGATCAGAAGAAGCGATAAAAGGACACTTTCAAGGTCTCTCTCAAGAACTTTGGAATTGATTGTGTGACATGGGAGACACTGGCACAGGACCCCTCAGCATGGTGTGCCCATATCAGAGAAGGTACCATGCTCTCTGAGCAAAGTAGAATTGAAACAGCCCAAAGGAAATGCAGGATGTGCAAATTTAGAGTATCCATCCCAAACATTCACATGGACTACTTGTGCCCAACCTGTGGTAGATTATTCCGAGTTCATATTGGTCTGATCAGCGACAGTCTGACACACTGAAACTTGACTCTAGCATAGTGGTGTCATTTTGGTGTCATTTTGTCTTTGAGAACAAAGGACAACAACCAACCAATTTAGACACACACACACACACACACACACATTACAATAACAACATCACTGTAGAGAAAAACAACTTGAAAGATGTAAGAAC
>CM053591.1:7384648-7403312 GCA_028646515.1 Pseudochirops corinnae | reverse complement strand
TATATACTGCTCTACAGTCTGCAAAACGCTCTACTAACACTATCTCTCTTAATCTTCACAACAGCCTTGAGAGATAGGTGCTATTATCACCCCCATTTTATAAACGAAGAAACTAAATTTATAAAAGACAGAATTCAAGTGACTTGCCCAGGGTCACACAGCTGGTGTCTGAGCTGAATTTGAACTCAAGACTTCCTGACTCCAAGTCTAATGCTCTATCCACTGTGCCACCGAGAAGCCTCTAGTAGTGCCCTTGATCTATAAGTAAAGCTCTGGATAGACATGGACACAGAATCAATCATAAAGGTTTATTAAATAATTAATATGCTTTTTAGTTCTTGCCTCCACGGAGAATCTCTCCAGGAAAATAACATTAACAATAAATTCCCATAGTATTCACTATGTGCCTGGTGATTCGCGATTATCGTCTCATTTGGTCTTCACAACAACCTTGGGAGGGGGGTGCTATTGTGATCTCTGTTCTATAGGTGAGGAATCTGAGGCAAATAAAGATGAAGTGACTTGCCCAGGGTCTCACAGCTAGTCAGTGCCTGAAGCTGGATTTGAACTCAGGTCTTCCTGCCTCCAGGTGCTCTATCCCCTGCATAAGTTAGCTGTCTCATCAGAGTCTGACTAGTTTTCTAAATTTCTCGGGGCGGGGGGTGTTATTTCCTTCCAGCAAGCAAACTGAGGCTTTCAATCCTCATTTAAACATAGACTATTCAATACAATATTAAAGAGAGGTGGAGCCAATACCTCAGACCCTTTAGCAAGAGAATAGTCTTGGTGAAGAATAGCTAAGGTGAAGACCATTTCTTATCCTTCCATACCCAAGAAGAGTTTGCTATTTGTCCACTAGTAGAGAAGTCCCCAAAGCCTAAGCACACTGCAATTGCCTATCCTATGGCACATGCAGATTTGCCCCCACCATTCTGTCTCTTGATGCTGGAACCTGCTGCCACCACTGCTGTCATTGCTGCTCCTGCTCCTGCCTTCACCACGTTCTGCAGCAGCTAGCACCATCCTCAGCACGGCTCCTTTGCCCACAAGCCTGTGATTGGTATGGCACGGACGCTCCTTTCCGTGTCTTTTTTCCCCTTCTCTTTCACCCTGTGGCTCTGGCTCTTCCTTCTTAAACTCAGAAACCTTCAGAGATGCCCCACTACCCAAAGTCCTTGTCTAGCGGTAGCCCTGTGTGCCCTGTAGTGCACAGCACTGGGAAACATCATGTAGAGAATTTCTTCCAATGGATGGAGGCCTTTCCTCCCCAAGCATCATAGACAGTGAAGTTTTAGGGACTGGAGCCTTTTCTTCTCATTTAAATTCATACAACCCAGCTCATCCTCCCCCCCTTCCTTTTTGTAGCCAGCATTTAAAGAGAATGTTAAGGCTTGCAAAGCACTTTACAAAGGCTGTTTTACTGGATCCTCACGTCGCCTCCTTGGATTGGTTTTATTATTATCTCCATTTTACCCAGGAGGAAACTAAGGTGAAGAGATGCCAGATGATTTGCTCGGTGCGTGAGGCAGTGTGTGCATTCAGGTCTTCTAGACGCTAGGGTCAACGCCTCGTCCACTGCATCACCTCCTGGCTTCCTCCTGCTCCTCTTCCTCCTTTTTCTCCTCTTCTTCCTCTTTCCCCTCCTCCTACACTCCTGCTGTCCCAGAAACCCTGGCTTGGTGGTCTCTGCGTTTAGCCTATTGGCCTTCATTGAATGACCAACAATAGGCCCAACCCAAGCCTTGGTGGCTCGTGGTTTAGGTCTGACGGCTTAGAATGAGTCTGTTATGGCTAGACACTCTGAGGGTTTTCCTCTCCCAGACTGATTATCTTTACAATGGTAAATCGGACCATCTTTTGTCTCAAGCCATATCTAGTGCTTAGTCATTGAATGGGGGTGGCCTCAGACCAACCGAGACCAGGGTCTGAGAACCTTAACTCAGACAGGCCCAGATCACCCACTACATCATGGGTTATCACTGGTCATCTTGACCTTCGTCTTGCTACTGGACTCCCATGCCTGTGGAGGAGAGAATGAAGCTGATCACTTTGCATAGCTCTGCCTCCCTCAGGTCTAATTCACCTGGAAATCAAAATGTCATTTTCCTGATGTTATTGGTGCTCTTAGAGTACAAAGGGCAAAAAGCAACAGCTTGAGAAAAATGTAATTGTAGTACCTTCTTGTGACTGGTCCCTGCAAGGGCCAGGAAGGAAAAAAGAAAAGACTCAGTCGGCTTCGGGTTCTTGGGTGTGCCTCGTGCATCTGGACTGTGTGAAAAACAATGAAATGATGTATCATTTCATCAAAAGCAACCCCAGAGACCATTTTCTTAGAGCAACAACTTGTTTCAGGTAGCCCATAGGCTATCCCATAGTACCTATCCCGCTCTCCCTCCCCAGGTTATAGGTCGACAATTTGTAGGTTCAAAAATTAATCTCTCTCTCTGTCTCTGTCTCTGTCTGTCTCTGTCTGTCTGTCTCTCTGTCTCTCTTTCTTTCTCTCTCTTTCTCACTCTGTGTGTGTGTGTCTCTCTCTCTATATATTATACACATACACACATATATACATATGTGTGTATATATGTATATATACATGTCTACATATATATGGAATGTTTTATATTCCTGTGATAAAGCAAGAGATTCTTGTTTTATTCTTGAGAATAAGGGCATCCCCAGGTAAAGTAAACAATATTCAAGGCCACAGGTTGTCATTTGGCAAATTACCTCCTTGGGGTGAACATATTGTCCCCAGAGACTGGCAAAAAGTTAATTTGTTTCTTTGGGTGCTGTTTCCTGTGTATCCCTTACAGCAGCATTTGCCAAATGAATTTGACTAGGGAACGCTTTGGGCCATAGAACACTTGAAATACATTGGCAGAAACCATAAATGCTACTTCAGGGCTTTGGGGGTGTGGAAATTCCCAATGCAATTTGGAATTAAAATAGAGAGAATTAAACATTTTCATTTCCAAAATTTCTGCATGTAATAAGTATTTTTGATATGTAAATATTTCATATTTAAGATTTAATTGGAGAAGTATCTCTGGCATGGATATTTTCTCGCAGAACCACTATTCTTATTATACCACACCATATCACATTACCTTATACCAATTAAGTACAGAATTGTGGTCAGAAAACTGAACTGGATACCACGGCTTCATGGAACCTAGCTTGGGAAACACAATGACTCCAAGAAAGTCAAATGAAGACAAGCATTTGAGGGAATTATTTGAATAATTCAAGTAAATATTATAAATCATAATAAATTAGATAGGCTATGTAACTGAGGAGAACAATCCCTAGTACATAAAAGGCCTTCATTCATTGGGAGAAATTTTTTGAACTATGTTCCCCAGAAGGCTTGAACACTTGGTGTTCAAGTGGCCAGTCTTCCCTTCCAATTCCATTAGGGAGAATTCCTTCATAATTTTTTAAAGGGATATAGAGTATATAAATAGTCTTTGTTGTTGTTCAGTCTTTTTAGTCATGCCCAACTCTTCATGACATTATTTGGAGTTTTCTTGGCAAAGACACTAGAATAGTTTGTCATTTCTTTCTGCAGCTCATTTTACAGATAAGGAAACTGAGGTAAACAAGGTTAAGAAATTTGTTCAGGGTCACACAACTAGTAAGTGTCTGAGGTTGGATTTGAACTCAGGTCTTCCTGACACAAAGCCCAATGCTTTATCTACTGTGCCAACCTTTATACTTAGTTCAATACCTCTTTGTCTGCCTCTTACTTTCTAGTCTATGTGGTTGGTTAGGAACCCACACTTCCTCCTTCTATTATCCCTTCCACCCTACCAAACACAAACACACATATTTTCAATAGAATTTTAAACTTATATAATTGATAAAATGCCTCAAAGCATTTACAGTGTAGTGGAAAGATTTCTGGACTAGAGTCAGGAGTCAGGAGATCCAAATTCATACCTGTGCTCTGTTACTTTCAGCTAAACACACATCCTATTTCTGCATCTCAGTTTACCTCCTACCTGTAAGACAGGGTTGGACTAGATCATTTCTTTCTCATTTCTAACATTCTGGATCAGAGACTAGAATTTATGTTCTAGTTGGCAATACCAATTAGTCATTATGTTACAGCCCAGCTCTATTAAATATTGTATCAAGTATACTTACACATTGTATGTAAGGAGGATTTTGTTATCCTTCTTAGAGTTAGTTTCTCAGGATCCATGACCATGGGAATGTGCAGTGTGCAGGTGTTTGATAATAAGTCTCAGAATAGTCTCAAGGATCCTAGATAGTATCCCAGAATAGTTTTAAGGATTCTAGATAGCAGTTTCCAGAATCATAGTGACAGACAGTCCTGCTGAGGCTGTGCTGTGAAATAAGGGGTTACATAATGCAAGAATGACAATAAGGCTGAAATTAACCTGTGAGCTTAATGTTGATAAGAAGCCTTCTTTGTCTGTTGCTCTATAAAGCAAGTGGGCAACTGGTCAGTGAGTGGGGGAAATCCATGGGGAACCCTTGGGGAATCTGTGTGTGCCTCAACTGGCCCCCACTGAGGTTTGAGGGGCTTTAAGGGAGTGCACAAGCTGTGCCTGTCTTGATTGACCCCATCAAGATGTAGGGGTTGTTGCCCCGCCCCCCTCGCCAGCCCCTGCAAGAAGGATGATTAGGGAATGATATAAGAGCTGGTTCTCCCACAACCCTCTGAGAAGACTAGACTAGAATAAAGCTGATTGTTAACCCCTCCAAAGCTGTCTGCCTGTCTGATCAGATCAAAAGTGAATCTGTTACACGCTGGAGTCCCAAACCTCCAGTGCCTCCTGTGTGTTATCTGTGAAACACATATGTACATACATTATACATACACATATAGATATACCCAGAGGGGAGGAGATGGAAGAACTGAGTTCAAGTTCTTCATTTAACATGTAATAGCCATTTTTCTCAAGCCACTTAACCGCTAAGTGTGGCAGCTAGTTCCCTGTGGGAGGTAGCATAGTAGAATGGAAAGACTACTTGTTCTAGAGTCAAAAGACCTGGGTTCCTATCCTGCTTCTTATTACTATCTGTATGACCTTGGGCAAGTCTGTTAGCCTTCTTGGATTCAGTATCCTCATTGTTAAAATAGGGGGATTGGACTTGATGGCTGCTGAGCTGCCTCTAAGCTCTAGATCTAGAACCCTATGAATTTTTGGAGTGCTCGTCTACATCAGTGATGATGTTTCTACATCAAGATCTTTCCCTGCCAATGAAATTCCAAGTCTAGACCCCAAAAGAAAAGTAATGCATTCACACACTTCATTGGAGAAGTATCAGATATTGACTATAGCTTCCCTTTTAATTTTTATTTCTCTTATTGCTGGAAATCCAAAACAAACATGTTCATAGTTACAAACATTGCTTGTCGAGTCTTTATTTAGTATTTTGCCTTCATTAATGTTTTCCATAATAATGATGAATAGCTCAAGCCAGAAAACATAGTCTTCTCTTATTTATCTTTAAGTTAGAATCCACATCTCTTATAATATCTGGCTCGAGCCAGGACGTCATTACCAAAGTCACAGCTGAGGTCTTGATTACTTCTGATATATCCTATCCCTTTATTGTAGGCACAGAGTCCACCTAAGATAAACAAATATGATTCAGTACAGGACGAGGCAAATATTCAGAAGGATATTATTTCAGATTTACAAAGAGAATTGTAGACAGTTTCCAAAGGCACCTAGCCACCATGAAATGGCTTAGGTATTGGGACAATTGACTCAGTGACACTAAACTTGTCATTAAGCATTCCATTGCTCTTATTTCACTCTTTTATTTTTGTCACCGTGTGTCCTTTGCTTAAAATGCTATTTGATCAATTGAATCAGTTCTTCAAAGATCTTTGATTTCATTAATGCCAGTACTCCCTCTACCTACATAGCCTCCAACGCCTTCATGAGTTTCTGTGGTCAAAACCTTTGACTACCAATCCTCTCTGGCAAAACCTCTGAACTGAACTGAACCAGGCTGGGTCTTGGATGACAGACCATTGCTGAGATGGCACTGAAAACTTTTCCAGCTTTGTAGCCCTTTGTAGAACTCCACACAGCAAAGTCTTTGAGAACACAGGGTAACTTTCCCATGATGATAGGACGTTCTATCATGGGGAGAGCATGACATGTACATTGTATGAAATTACATGTACCTCTCAGATACTGGTCAGCGGTCCATGCTGGGAATCTCCTCTGAATTTCTTTGATTCTCGTAGTCAGAACATCACTAATTTGTGCAACCCGCGGTTCACTGGTCCAATAGGTAGGAATGTTCTGGGCACCACCAGTCTAGAAAAAAGGGAACAGAGAGAAAGAAGCCTATGGTGGAGTTCAATGATTGTGATGCTGTTGTCTTTGCTTTTCCTATTCGTGTTCTTTTCCTCAACATTCTCCTCCTACTTTTATTCTCAAACGGGGAAAAGACTAAAGCTTTAAGATTTCTGTGTAGGTGGAGAGCACCAACCCCTTGCTTCTGAAATGAAATGTAGCAGTAGAAAAAGAGAGAGTTAGAACTGAAAGCCAAGGAAGGAAGGAAACAAGCGCCTTCTATACACTGGTTCAGGGGTGGGGAACCTTAAGGCCACATGTGACCTCCCAGGTCCTTTAAGAGCAGCCTTTGGACTGAGTCCTTTGGACTGAGTCTGACAAATACTTTTATTTTTTTTAATACATTTTCCCTCATTTTTTAATTTTAATTTTATTTTAAAATGAATGTATTAAAAATACCAAAGAATAAAGTAAGTTTCAATGAAATAATTCTCCCAGATTGACCAGCGCAATTGGAACATCAGTAAGCCATAAGGGCTGAATGGATGGCTGCTACGCTTATGATTTAGTTCTAACTTCTCCCGCCTGACTGGCGCCACCGCCCCAGGAGGCTGGCTGGTGAGAGTTTATGGGAGTCGGCACAAAAAAGTCATTAAAAGGTTAGTTAACTTTAAAATTAATAAATTTCATTTTTTGAAATTATTAAGTACATAGTAATGTTGAAGTCTAGCTGGGACCCCAAAATTCAAGGGCAAGTGACACAGGGCCTGCCTTGAATGAATTTGACTAGAGCCTTCTTTCAGCCAGAGATAAGGTTTGTTAGGAGGCAGGTGGGTGGTGCAGTGAGTAGAGCACCAGCCCTGGAGTCAGGAGGACCTGAGTTCAAATCTGGCCTCAGACACTTAACACAAAGACTAGCCGTGTGACCTTGGACAAGTCACTTAACCCCAACTGCCCTGCCTTCCTCCCTCCAAAAAGCAAAAAAAAAAAGATTTTAGAATCTGCTGTATTTGTGAGGCTTATATTGACAAGCAGGCCACATTGAATCTGGGCTTTTGGCCAGACTCTTAGGGAATCTGAGCAATTTAATGGGGAGAAAGATGGACCTCATATACAGAAAGACTGTGGGAAGGATCTAGAAGTGACCAAGTAGTCTGGGGTGACTGGGAGGCAACGGAGAAGGACCAAGAAGGGCCTGGTGCTTCAGGTGAACCCCAGCGACCTGGGCCATGTGGGAAAGCCCAGGGGCTTTTCCTTTGAGGGGTTCAGATCCCATCCCTGTTAGTAGCTGGGTTTTCACAAAATAATGTACATTTTGAAGCACATCTAATTGAAGTTCCTTGAATGAGGCCTTATTTGATTACAACTAAGTTAATTCGTCCTTCAAAGTGAAAAGGTTCCTTACCCCTACGCTAGTTACTGTACTAATCACTTTACAGAGATTATCTCATTTGATCCTTACAATAATTCTGTGAGATAAGTGCTATTATATTACTCATTTTACAATTGAGGAAACTGAAGCAGACAGAGAGTAAGTGACTTGCCCAAGGTCACATAGCTAGTAAGTATTTGAGGCTGAATTTGAACTCAGGTCTTCCCGACTCTAAGCACATTGCCTCCTGGCTGATTCTTCTAGAGTCCAAAATTAATATAATCACACAAGCATGATATTTTTTCTTGGTTATTGGCACAACCATGCTCAGTGAACATGGCTGAAAAATTGCTTTTCATTCAGAGTTATAATTCTTTTCAAAGGATCTGAGGGTTGAATTTATGGTAATCTTACCAGCTTTGCCAGTTGGTGGAGAAAGAGGAGGAACGGGAGGAAGAGTTGGAAGAATAAAGGAACGAGTCTATGTTTCTTCCAAAAACATTTTGGCAAGTCTGGAGAAAAGCCTGAATCTTATCTAACTTCGCCTAAACAAGTTCATTCCAGGAACGTGGACACTCATCAGGAGAATCTAATTCTACAAGGTACCTGGGAGCAATTGTAAGGAAGTCATTCAATGAAGGCCTGAATCTGCCTGACAATTCATGAAAAAATAGAAACTACTTATCTTCTCTATGTAGGGGGTCCAGATTTGTAATTTCACCCTTTAAGAAGCACCAGGAATGGAAAGTCCCTCCACTCATGCCCATCGGCAGCTGTGTAATTTAGAATCTTAAGAGAGTTGCCTGGGGGCCCTGAGAAACCGCAGCTAGTAGGCTTAGGAAGTAAGATTTTAACCCAAATCTTCTTGGTTCCAATGTCAGCCCCACTCTCTGCTATCCTACTGTGCTTCTTTTGTGATATAGAATACAAAAAAAATAGAGCAACAGTACCAGACTTTCTCAGTTTGGTCATTTCCCCTATACAATGATAGCCCAAGGAGGTATTTTAATTTTCTCAAATATTTTATTCTCTTTCCTTTCCTCTCCTCTCCTCTTCTTTTCTTTATTTTTCTTTTGCTACCTTTCAGTTCAGGCAACACTTCCTGTGTATTTATGCTCAACCCTCCCATCTTCCTGACCTCTCTATGACTATCACCACTCTCCCCATCACTCCGGCTTGCAAACTTGGCATCAGCCCTGATCCCTCACTCACTCTCCCTCCATGTATCCAATCTTTTGTTGACTCATTATTTTGATCTTCATAACATTTGTCAAGTTGACAAAGTGAGTTTCCTAAAGCTCAAATCTGACCATATTCTCCCTCTACCTAATAAACTCCAGTAGCTGCCTGTTATCTCCAGTGTAGAGTCCTGTAACTTTTAACACCCTTCAAAATCGTGCCCTTTCCTGACCTTTCCAGGCCTCTTACACTTTATTCCTTCCCCTCCTCCTCTCACTATGTACTCTATGATCCTGTGAAACTGGCCTTTTTGTTCTTCCTGAGCAGAGTTCTCCACCTCCCTCTCAACTCTCTGCCTTTTCTCTGGCTATCTCCCACGCCTGCAATGTTCTCCTTGCTCATCTCTGCCTCCTAACTTCCTTGCCTTCTTTTTAGACTCAATTTAAATCTTACTCTCTTCAGGAGGCTTTTCCTGGTCCCCTCTTTATTCCTTCCCCTTGCTTGTGCCCTCCCTCTGGGATGCCTTTCCACTTACACTGTATTTATCTTAAATGTACAATTATTTATTCCAGAAGGAGAGACTGAGGACAGTATGTCCCAGGTAAGTCCAACTATTACCATCACTTTGATACATGGTGATGGGGACAGTCCAGGACCCTGAACCCAAGAGCCTTAGGAGTAGTAAGGCCCTCAGATTATCAGACTTGCTTCCAGCCTAGCCCCACAGTCATCATTGAGGGGAGAAATCATTGTGGACAAAGGGTCTGCATTCTCCAGCAGCAGCAGTAACAATTGACCAACAACCACCAGCAAACAGATAAGCACAAGAGTCCTGGGAGTGGCAGCCCCCAGACCACTGATCCTTTTTCCAGACCAATCCTCACAGCCATCATCCGGGGAAGTAACTCTGTGGAGAAGGGACCAAGCCTTCCCACCAAATGCAAACTGACTGAGAGCCACAGGACAGGCAAGTCAGCCTAACTGAAGCAACAGGGCACCAAGGGAGGGAGAGAGAGCAAACATGGCACCATCTACTTTGAAAAGAAATCTACGATCCTTCTAAATAAATATTTATACACAAATATTTATTCATCTTCTAATACAGCTGGGCACTTTCCATCCTCTATCTGCAGGCGCATGGAAACAGCTGTATTTTTATTTTAATGGATATGCAAAAGAGATGGTCCGATGTAGTAAGAAGATCTGGCTTCTCTTTGGTCATAAGTTCAACCATAGCCAGATCATTCTCTAAGCCTCAGTGACTTCATCTGTAAAATGGGGGAATTAGTACTTGCACCACTGTCCTCATAGAGTTGTGACAAAGTAATTTGCAAACCTTAAATTGGCTTAAATTAAATTATTATTGTAGTAGTACTAGTAGTAAAGTACCTGCACCAAAACATTTCCACTGCCTCCATACGACTCCCGGGACATGATACCAGCAATCACAGCAGGATCCATGCAGTATTTTCGGCCAATCACCCTCAGTGTGGGCTGATATCTCTGCACATATGGCAAGTCCATTTCAGCGAGCCTTTCAGAAGCACGAACACCTAAAGCAAATTGGAAAGGAGGCGAAGGATGAACTTTCTGTGAAATACGGTTCTACAAGATGTGCATCCCAAAGTGGGACGTTGCGACCAGGTGGCTTGACACCTCCATTGGGGTGGTGAATTCATGGGATCTTCATAGAGCATCTAAACTACAAAGCCCCAGACATTCCTTGTGAGCTCCCGTCTGACCTGGCTATGTTAACCTGAAGTCTCCCTGGCCCCCTCCCGCCCCTCTGCCGCCGACCTTCTTCTAGGCATTGTTTTTCCCAATGAGAATGCAGTCTCCTTGAGAGCAGGGGCTGGCTTTCCTTTTCTATTTGCATCCCCAAACAGTGGTTGGCTGGTAGTAAGTGTTTAATAAATGTGTTGGTGTTGTTTTCATTCATCTGGGGATTCCCTACATAGATACAGTCACAGAGCTGATCCCTAGCCCTTTCCAGTTTTCAAAGGGCTTTTACCTAAATATTCTTCCAGTCATTCTGAGAGGTCAGGTAAGTAATTATTATTAGCCCCATTCTACTTATGGTGAAACTGAGGCTCAGACAAGCTGCGTGATTTGTGCGAAGTACAGAATTCAAGTCTCTCCATTTCTAATCTAATGACTATCAATTGTACTGCACCATTCCTGCCTCTTCTAAGAAGAGCGAGGGGCGTAGTAGTTTGAAATTTGAAAACAAATATTTGTTCATCTGACTAGTCAATCAGTTAGCAGATGCACAAATTGGAGGCAGAAGATAGGGACCTTGGGGAAGGTGTAGCATGGAGGAAGAAATAATTTGCATGCTTTTCAAGTTAGAGAAAGTTCTTTGTGAGAGGATCCACATGGGTCGTAAGTGAGAGCAATGGGAAGAGGATGCTGAGTAAAGAGACTGAAATCCTTCTGAAATTCTCCAGAAGGAGGGGTGTTGGTTAGGAGCAAATCTGATCTCTCATGAGAGGAGCGGTAATATTGAACCTGGTCCATGAAGGTCCATAAAGCCACAGAACTGGAGCTGCCATGTGAAAGAAGGAGGATAAGTCATGACCGATCTGTAAAAGTGAATCCAATATTTAGGGACCTTTTTAAAGAGACAGAAAAAGAATCTAGGAAAGAGAAAACATCTTCCTATGATGGTTAAGTACCATACCACAGTAATTCAGTCCTCGTTGTCTTCCGATTATACACGAAGCTCCAGGGGTATCGATGTTTCTGACATTTCCATAGCACCCCCAATTGGTACTTTCAGTAGGGTCTGGAGGAAAAGAGATTTCAGAGTAAGCTATCTAGCTGATATAGTTCAGAACAGCTTTGACTGTGGGTGTGGCCACACAATAGAAAACACACTCGCAGTGAATTCTTGCTTCCTGCTTAGTCAACTTTAGAGGGGGGCAGGGAGATTCATTTTGCCCATGAACCAGCACTAGTCTGTGGAAGCTGGGCTGTGAAACTATGTATGCACCGTTGGAGGCAGGAAAAACTGCCTCTCAGAACTTCCTTCTCCATTACCTGCTGCGTGCAGACTAAGCATAGCGCCCCCCTAAAACTTGTTGCCTTCCTGACGCGTTTCACAGAGCCAAAGAGACCAAGGACTCAGGCAGAAGACACAGTTGGGGACCATCAGCTCTTGAGAAACTGATCTTTAATGTAAATGTAAAATGGTTTCCAACTTATCCTGAATTCTAAAGCGTCTTCCTTTCAAACCCTCCTGGCTCAGTCTAACCCATGAAATATTCAGATATGGTTTTGGAAGAGTGGAAAAGTAACTCTTTGTCTCAACTCAATTTTTCTCCCTTTGCTCTTCTTTGGGACCTCAGTTTAGTCCCAGAGTTTTTCTCTAGGGGCTTAGATGTTACTTTAACCAGATATGTGTTTTTTAAATAGAGCCTTAGCTCTGAGGAAAGGAGATGTGGGAAATGTGTCCCCTGCCAACAAGATCAGCTAAGGATGTCTGTGCATACGGGGGGGGTGATGAATTTCAATTCGTGTCTTTCATCCACTGAAATACGAGTTGTCCCTCTTGGGGAAATCTCATTTCATTCTACCCAGGAAGTTGGCTTGCAGATAAATTACTGAAAGGAAGAGCTTCTTCCTTAGGGAACTATCAGAACTGGACATAAATCACATTCACAATCGGTAATAATAACGAGCATTTGCACAGCACTTTAAGGTTTACAAAGCACTTCACAAATAACATCTCATTTATCCTCAGGTTTATCAGTCCGGCTGGTTAGGTGCTACTATTATCCCCATTTTACAGATGAGGAAATGAGGCAGGCAAAGGTTGTAACTTGTCCAGGGTCACACAACTGGGATTTAAACCCAGGATTTCCCGGGAGCAGGTCCAGAGCTATATCCACTACAATGCGTAGCTGCCATTCATTCAGCTCGTATTTCTACTGCTAGATTCCCTCTAACATGACTTCTGGTGTTAGAACGAGCATTGGGCAAAAGTATCAACCAAACAGGTCCCTTTTAAGCTGAGGAGTCCAGAGAAAGGGAGGGACATTTCCAGAGGGGATGACAAGGTCATTTCTGAGAGTGAGGGCTAAAAAGAAAGGCTTTCCCAAGGTACAGGATAACCGAATAAAATTGGAGATTGCCTTTTCTGTTAAACCTTTTTTTTTAAACACACCTGTGATTTCCTCAACGGCTCTGATCAGTGCTCATCAGTACCTTCTTGGAAATAGGCTTGGAGAACTAGTCACTAAAGTTGCCCTGTCGCTCTTTTCATTTGGCCTTTCTAGTTATTTTCAGCATTAACTGCAGTAATTTGTAATCGAGTAAGTTGTCATGACCCAACAATGAATCCTTAGAAGACAATAGATTACGGAAGAAAGAGCCCTTTTGGGGAAGTCTCATTTCATTCTGCCTGAGAAATTGGCTTGCAGACAACTGCTGACAGGTAATTACTGAAAGGAAGACGCTTCTTCCTTAGGGAACTATCAGAACGGTACATAAATTATATCCATAATCACTACTTTTGGAGGTAGAGGACCTGGGTTCGAATCTTCACTCAGTTATTGCTTTCATGGCCTTAGGCTAGGCACACAGCCTCCCTGGGTCTCAGTTTCCTCATCTATAAAATGGAGGAGGTTGGACTAGATGACCTCTGAGGTCCCTTCTAGCTCGTATACTTTCAGAGAGTTGGGCTAGATAACTTGTGTGCATGTGTGTGTGTGTGTGTGTGTGTGTGTGTGTGTGTTTGTAAGGTAATCAGGGTTAAGTGACTTGCCCAGGGTCACACAGCAATTAAGTGTCCAATGTCTGAGGTCAAATTTGAACTCAGGTCCTCCTGACTCAAGGACCAGTGCTCCATCCACTGTGCCATCTAGCTACCCTTAAGACTAGATAACTTCTTAAGGTTACTTCCAGCTCTGAATCTTTGAAAAATATTTAGTATATTTCATATATTTGAATACATTTTAAAATGGAATTCTGGAAAATTCCTCCCAATCTCCCATCAAACTAAGATTTGTGAAAATGCTAGTATTAATTTGAAAAGGAGGTATGAATTCCTTTTAGATCTATAATCTTTTGGATTAGGAGATTACAGAGAAGTACAGAGGTCCAGGAGTGGAAAATACCTTTTTTCCTTTATTTTTTTTTTTTTTTGGAGGGGGGAAGGTAGGGCAATTGGAGTTAAGTGACTTGCCCAAGGTCACACAGCTAGTTTTTTTGTGTGTGTGTATTAAGTATCTGAGGCCAGATTTGAACTCAGGTCTTCCTGACTCCAGGGTTAGTGCTCTATTCACTGCACCATCTAACCACCCCAGTCCCTTTATTCTTATTGGTCAATATGTATGGAATTAACTCAGGTTTATCAACATTGGTGTTCATATCCTCTTTATGATTGATATAACATGTTCTTTTAAAAGCATGTATCTTCCCCAGACAACCCCAAAAGACTAATGATGAAGCCTATCATCTGCCCCCAGAGAATACTGATATTGTCAGAATACAGACTGAAGCAGGCTATTTTTTTTGCTTTCTTTCATTCTTTTTTTTGAGTCATCTTGTACAAAAATCACTAACATGGAAATGTTTTACATCATTGCAAAAAAAAAGTGTGTATCTTTTGTAAATAGAATGACAAGTAAATTCCTGTAGCATACATTTAAATTCAGACCCCAAGCAATATTTTGCAAGTCTTCATTCTCAGAAATGACCTTGTTAACCTATTTCCTTTCCTTTTTCTGGGCTCCAAAGAGTAACAGGAGCTGGATAGAGAGTTCTGGCCTCTGACACTTACTGTGTTATCTTCAACAAGTTTCCACTTGCCTCCGCTCTGCTTTGGTTTCCTTAACTATAAAATGGAGAATTTTAATAATAGGTCTTACCTGCCAGGACTGTTGTGAGGCTCAGATGAGGTGATATTTGTAAACCACTTAGCAAGTGCCTTGCACATAGTAGGAGCTTTAATAAATGCTTGCTCTCTTCTCTTTCCTAGGTCTCTTCCCTTACCTTAGTCCTAACCAGAATTTATTAGAGGGAGGAACCAGAGGGTTTTTTTTTTAATCTGCAATGTCATGTTTTAGAAGTTTCATTCACCCACCGCCCACAGTTCCCCTTCTCCTCGACAACTCCAAGGACAAATAAATGTTAGCAATGCCAAATGGAGAGGGAAAGGCAGCAACTCACAAACGAGGGCAACAAGACCCAGAAGCAGCCAGGGCATGAGCATATTGGTGGCTCTTGTTCTTCAGGACCTGAAATGGTTTTGAAATAAATATTAGTTTGAAGGAGTGAAAACATCAACAAGTACCATAAAAATCTGTAATGTTTCTATGGGAAAAGCAAAAACAGGAAGAACCAAATTTCCCCAGGCCCCAAGCAAGGGAAAAAAAAGAAATTACCTGAACTGTAATGGAAAAAAGAATGAACGTTAGTTTGATAGGCTGTGATGTCCTTCAGCACTTTTAAAATGACCTCACTCTCCCTTGGCTTGTAGTGATTCAAGTAATCCTGAACTTTCCTGATGCTTTTCAAGGTGGGCATTTAAAAGGGGCAATCGTTGTTCAATCTCTTTTCAGTCACGTCTGATTCTCTGTGACGCCACCTGGGGTTTTCTTGGCAAAGATACTGGGGTGGTTTGCCATTTCCTTCTCCAGATCATTTTACAGAAGAGGAAACTGAGGCAATCAGGGTTAAGTGACTTGCCCAGGGTCACATAGCTAGTGAGTATCTAAGTTGCATTTGAACTCGGGTCTCCCTGACTCCAGGTCCAGCACTCTTTCTACTGCGCCACCTAGTGGCCCTTTCAGGAACAAACTCGTAAGCATTTCTTTGATTCCTGAACGGTGAACACCTAGAACAGACTTTCTGTTCCTGGGCTGTTCTTGTCCTCTGCTCAAGCCTCAGGCCCAGAGCGGTGACTGGAAATGGCAAATTATTGATTAATTATCCCTTCCTTTCAACAGCCTCTTCTTTAACAAAAGAGATGCATGCAAAGGTCATTTTTGTTGTTGATGCAGATGCAGGTGATTCTTTTTCTTTTTTTTCTAGCACTTAAAAATGTTTTTGCGTTCCAGATTCTCTCCTTTCTCACCCCCATCCGCTGAGAAGGCCAACGATGTGACGTCAGCTACAGGTGTGAAATCACACAAAACCGATTTCTACACTGAAAGGTGATTCTTAATGTGAAAGATTTCCCCCCTCATTTGGGGTATTTTCGTTTTTTTCCCTTTTATAGGTAGGCAGAGTTGGGCCTGATGTCAGAGGCCATTTAGACCAGTCCCATAATTTTACAGAAAAAGACACTGAGGGCCAGCCCAGAAAAAGTTAATTACCTCGCCTGAGGTCACCAAGACAGTAACTACCAAAGCTGCGATCTGTTGTGCTGACTCTGATTTATCACATACACACACCCTAATCACTCGAAAGGGATCCTGCCTGATTCTTCCCGCCCCATTCATATCCAGTAAGGCCTAAGAGAGAATCCTGTGCTGCATTCCAGTTCCTCAGCTCCAGGTTCTCAGAACCAGCTGAGAGGATGAAGCCAGAAGTTGTGTAATATGTTGGATTGAGAGTAGACCTGGGAGCCAACAGAAGGCTTGGGTTCAGATCCTGCCTCAGATACCATCTATGTGGGAATAATAAAAGCTGCTGCCCCTCACCCAGTTATTATGGTGATCAAAAGATACAGTGCGTGTAAAGGGCGTTGCAGATCCAAAAGGGGTGAATAAGCGTCAGCTATCATGATTACTGTGACTGCTGTAGCCAACCTAGTACGCAGAAAATCCACACAGGAAGAGGCTGGTGCGAGGGCCTAGGGAGTCCAAGGGAGGCCTCTCAGACATGATTGGGTTACATATACCCAGAAAGTTAAAAAAGAAAAAGAAAAGAAAGCTCATGAAACCAGGTCCAGAGATGAAGCAGCACCTAGGGAACGGCAACATCTTTTATTTATTTATTTTTGAGGGGGAAGGTGAGGCAATTGGGGTTAAGTGACTTGCCCAAGGTCACACAGCTAGTTAAATATCTAGGTATCTGAGGTGGGATTTGAACTCAGGTCCTCCTGACCCCTGAGCTGGTGTGCCGTTCACTGGGCCACGTATCTGCTCCAGAATGGCAACATCTGTGAGGAAGCTCGACGACACAGTAGAGAAGTGTTAGGCCTGGAGTCAGGAAGACTGGGTTCAAATCCCACCTCAGATACTTACTAGCTTTGTGACCCTGGGCAAATCACTTACCTTCTCTTGGCCTTAATTTCCTCATCTGTAAAATGGGGGTGATGATAACATCTGTCCTATCCCATGTGTTTGTGAGAATTTAATGAAATAACATTTGTAGAGTACTTTACAAACATGAAAGTGCTACGTAAATGCTAGTCGTTAAAATTACTGTCTTATGTGCTCTCACTGCAGGAAAAGGCAGAAATGACACTTGCCAATTGGCAGCTGTGGTTTCTGGACCCTCTCCCCACAACACACAATCTGCCTCCTAACCACCATCAAAAATACAAAAGTATGAGTTTCCTCACAGTGAGTAGAAAAATGCCTAAATACCCTTTTCACCTTGGCCTCAGGATGTGTGAATGACAGCTGTCATTGACTCCTCGCCCACCCATCAGCTCCACTTCATCTACTCACTTAACAATAAGACCCTTTCTTCCCTGCTGCAGGATGAACCTGCCCTCAGTTACCCATCATTGTAACACACCGTTATCATCTCTGTGCATCCCTATAACACCAGACACCTTCAAAATGCTTTAAAAGTTCTTCTCCTTAGTCATTCCTAAAGGAAAGAGAAGTGCCTGAGAGAAATTTAAGGCTGTGTTGGAAAGAAAACTCATTTAAAACTTAAAACTTTATTGGAAAGAAACAAAATTTAGGAAGATAAATTTGCACCACTCTCTCTGTTTGCCAAGACGAAAGTATAAGTCATTTCAGCAAATACTCTGGCTTTTCTTTTACTCCACTGGTTAGTGAAGATGGTGTCATTTTTCAGAAAAGAGTAGGGAGGAGAGGCCCACAATGAGTCTGAGCATTGTTAGATTGCCCTGTACATAAAGGAAGCTGTAGCCACGGGGGGAACAGGTGCCTACTTCTTCAGGCAGCGAACGTCTATTTAGCACCCACTGAGCATATGGTACATACAAAAGAGGAGGACCTACTGAAAGAAGAACAATTATAAAGAGGGAATGAGTTTTGGTACAAGAAAGGTTGACTTTCCTATTGAGATTATATCTTCACAGGGCTTTCCAATAACTTTCTAAAAAGAACCTGCTAAAAATGCTTTGCTTCCATCCAAACAAGAACTGTAAGCATGGCCACTTTCATTGCCCCACCGTTAGCCTTGGTAAAAACAAAAAACAAACAAAAAAGCACTTTATGGAATCACTAGTGGGAGGTCTCCTCTGGTACTGCAACTATGGAGTTATTTATTCTATAAAGTAGAGAACTATGTCTCTGTGCTCAGCATGTCAGCATGGTATATGTACCGTGGGATGCAGTAGTGACTGGGGCTAGCTTTCTGCCAGCAAATACGGCATCTACTTCCACAGTTAGGTGGGGAGTGACTTACTGGTTCCTGCTGGATCCAGAATTCCCAAATATTTTTGGTGAATTCATTTAGTAAAATCTAATTTTGTTAGATCGAGCACCTGTTAAGAATAGAAAGGAAGAAAGAAAAGGAAGGGAAGGAAGGAAAGAAGGAAGAAAGGAAGGAAGGAAAGAATTAGGGAAGGAAGGAAAGAATTAAGGAAAGAAGGAAAGAAGAAAGGAAAGAAGAAAGGAAGGAAGGAAGGAAGGAAGGAAGGAAGGAAGCAAGGAAGGAAGGAAGAGAAAACACAAAAATG
>CM053591.1:7362196-7378900 GCA_028646515.1 Pseudochirops corinnae | reverse complement strand
GAAAGGGCTGCTTTAAATATTTTTGTGACATGTGGGTCCTTTCCCCTTTTTTAGTGATCTCTTTGGGACACAGACTTAGCAGTGATATTGCTGGGTCAAAGAGTGTGCACGATTTTATAGCTGTTCGGGCATAGGAGTAAGTGACTCTTAAAAGAATTGCGAACTTTTAACGATCCTATGAAAGAATGATCCAAAAACACTAATATAAAAGAAATCAAACTCAGAATAACTCTGAGGTTTCACCTTATGCCCATCGAGTTGCCAAAATGATGACGAAAGATGAGAATAGTTAAGTTTGGGGAGGCAGAGAGGTAGAAGGACCAGGTCGCTGGTGCATTGTTTTTAGAGCTGTGAATTCTTACAACTATTCATTGAAAGCAGTTTATAATTATGCAACAAAGGGGTGGAAATGTCCCTACCCTTTGACCCAGAGATTCCACTGTTAGCTCTGTACCCCAAGGAGATCGCTGACAGAAAGAACGTTCTATACACATCAGGATGTTTTGCCAGAACTTTTTCGATGTTAAAGAACTAGAAGCAAAGAAGGTCCCCCTTGACTGAGGAATGGCTAAACAAATTGTGAATGTAGTGGAATGTTACTGTGCTGAAAGGAGCAATGAATATGATGAATACAGAGAAATATGGAAAGCTTTACATGAATGTTATGGGAATCTGAAGATCTTCCCTGCCCCTAGGCCCTTTGATAGGCTTAAGTGGCTCTGAGAACCTTCCCAGATTTGAAAGTATACTCTGCCCCCTAATAGGCTGAATGTGGTCACAAGGAGCCTGTGGTCACAAGGAGCCTGTGGCGGGAGGCTTGTTCTTCAGGAATGCCCGAGCCTTATAACTTTGTGATTAGGCAGTGGGTCAAGAAGGGCTGTGACAGTCTCTGATCCAGGAGAAGGCTATATATGCCCTGATGGGAGTTTTTTGCTTTGGGGCTCACTTTAAGAAAAGTTGTGTGATTTGTCCAGATGAGACTCTGGGAATACATTGAGTCCCCTGGCTTTGAAAAACCCAGATGTTGGTGCTTCCCTCTCTGGTAACTGACTTGGTATGGATGTAATGGTTAGATGGCTGGAAGCCCTGTCTGCTGATCTGTTTCTTTGTCTGCTTGTAAGTTCTGTTTGTATTCTGTTTGTATTCTCTGAAGTTCAGGGTGCTGACTTTTTCCCCTGAACTAGGTAAATGATATATATGTTTGATTGATTTAAGTAAGATTGTTAACCCATTTTGATTTCCATTAGAAAAGCAGATCTAAGAACCTGTGCTAACAGCTACCCTGGGTATGTGCTTGCTGCTACAATGAACTGACTCAAAGCAAAGTAAGCAGAGCCAAAAAAACAACATACACAGTGAGTACAACAATGTGAATGAAAAAAATAATAACCATAAAAGTGTCAGAAATGAAAATTGCAAAATTATAAAGAATAACCTTGGCTCCTAAGAAGGGATATGAGAAAACACTTGCCACACTCTTTTGCAGAGATGGGAGCCCATGGATGTGGAATGTTTTATACATTGTCAGATTGATTGTCATACATATAGTGTTATATATATATATATATATATATATATATATATATATATATATATATAGTCATACATTTCTACATATTGATGGGTTTTGCTGGAGATTTTTTTCCATTTTTTTCTTTCTTGATTAAAAAAATATTTGCTTTAAGGGACGGTTCTCAGGGTGGGTATAGGGCAGTGGTTCTCAACCTTCCTAATGCTGCGACCCTTTAATACTCGTATGTGGGTGGATGTGCCTGGAGACAGATAGAGGAGCCATGTCTCAGTATCTAAAACCATCGGAAATATGTGTTTTCCAATGATCTTAGGGGCCCCCTGTGACCCCTGTGAAAGAGTCGTTTGACCCTCAAAGGGGTTGCAACCCGCAGGTTGAGAACTGCTGGAGGGGATTGATGTGCAAACAAAAGATATTAATAAAATTTATTTTTAAAAGATCCCAAAGATTTAAAAGAGGCTATTTGTTTCAGAGAGAAACTTAAAGGCATTGAAAGCACGAATCAGTTTTTCAAAATGCATCCCAACCCACTCTTTTTCTCCTCTTCAATTCTGGGCTCCACTTACTGTCCAGCTAGAGTGTCCAAGATCTCTCTGCTGATATGGGCTCTATGCACAACTGCAAATCATAGTCTGGACAATAGGCATTCTTTATCCACTTGTTTTTTCCTGTATAGATTGATATAGCCAAATAATTTTGAATAATTATGAAGCTCGTTTAAGAAGTTCTATGATGTTCCAGAACTTGCTACAGTCAGCAAAATATCATCCCCAAACAAACACCTGAAAGATCGGACTTCCTATGGGGAATCTGTCTTCTCCTTGGACTCCATATTGGACGTTCTCCACGAGAGCCGTGAATACCTTTGATGAGCCTACATCTCCTTGGACCCTTGCCTCAGTAATCAATATTTATCAGCAGAGGGTAGGGTGAGCCACGTTATCCATGGTTGCTAGATCTTAAAAACAATATTGGATGGTTTTGACATAAACAGGAGACCCTCAGTTGGAGGAGAGCCTGCACAGTTGCATTTTGCTTTACTGATTCAAATGCTTTTTCTTTAAAGTCAACAATGAGCAAGCACAACAGGATCCAGTATTCTCTGTTGTTCAGATGTTTCAGTCGTGTCTGACTCTTCACGACCCTGCTTGGAATTTTCTTCACAGTGATACTGGAGTGATTTGCCATTTCCTTCTCATTTTACAGGTGAGGAAACTGAGGCAATCAGGGTTAAGTGACTTGCCCAAGGTGAAATAGCTAGAAAATGTCTGAGGCTGGATTTGAACTCAGGTCTTCCTGGCTCCAGACCTGGCACTCTATCCACTGTGCCACCTAGCCACCCTGTATTCTCTTACCTTTTAGTCAGTTGTGTGATTAGAAAGATTTGGTTCGTCTCTGAAGATAATCTTCATGGGTGGCTGCCCAGTCATCCTAACTTGAGGTTGTATCTGGGTGATATGACCTAACATAGGCTGGGGAAATGGAGCAAGGTTTATTCAGCTTATAAGGACACAGTTGTTAGATACAGGGCAAGGATATTTCTGGTTCTGGTTCGGCTCAGCAGCAAGATGTCCCTTTGTCTCATTTTTTTTTCTCCATGAAACCGGTGATTTAGTGGTGTGAAATGCAGCTTCAGTTTCGAATTGTCATTGCAGCTAACTAGCTTTGCTTTGTTAGTTGGCCATACTTACTCTTTTGATTGATCACCGTGTACTATGGATATGTGTGTACTTTTGAAATGAGCCTGTGTTTTATCTTGAATGCAAGTAGCTAGGCATGTTGTCACTGGAGCAACCTCCTAGACGATGCTCAGTGTAATGTCATGTGCATGTATTTGCTTTATTTTAGTTTCAACAGTACCAAAGGTTTTTTACTTGGCATGCCAGGAAAATCACCCTTGTCATTGTAAAGTGCTAATATTTGTATTTATACTGTGTAGTTTCAGGTTTTGGAATTCCCCCTGCTAATCTTTGCAAAGGATTGTAAAGACGTTAGGCCCAGAGGAAGAATGTCCCAAAGCTCATTGGTATGGCACTTTCATTGGTGGAAATCAACGCCCTGTACCTGTGTGAGTTAGTGAGAAGGTAAAGAAAGAACTCTGGGATTCTCTTCCAATCTCTTCTTTGGGTTCTCCAATTTCTTGGGGCTCTTCTTTGGGCTTGGCAGTTACGTTGGGTGCTTCTGGTTTCAAGCTTCAAGAGAAAAGATGGACAATGCCAACCCCACCTCAGGAAGCTGAAGGGAGAAGATGACTCTGAGAAGAAGCCAACATGAGAGGATCTAGCAGTCTCCATCATGGCCCCACCCCAGCTTGCTACACTACAGACTTTGGGAAATTTCTTCTTGGGTGAGATCCGGGATTCTCTCTTTTGACTGAGCTGAGTTACCTGAATCCCAATGGCAGAGCTCCTTCACTCTGTATTATCTGCTGTATGTTCTCCTAAGTATGTGTGTATGTGTGTATGTATGCATACACATATATATCCCTATTTGTATAAATGTACACGCATACACATATGTATATGTGTATAGATATAAAATATATACACACACATATATACTTTCTCTGATTTCTGATTTGCTATTGACTTGGATAAATGGGTTTCTTTGCTTAAAAAAAGTTGAAGCATTCCACCAGATGAGGGGTGGGCTGGAGGGATGAGAGTGGAGAGCTCCCTTTTATATGCTGCTGAAAATGCCAGAGACTGTGTCATCAGTGCAGAGCTTTCTATTATGCACGAAACAAAGCCGACTGTATGCTCTAGCTGCCCACGTGGCAGGGCTGCTGTCCAGCAGCATCCTCTCCGTCCCATGAGCAGCTTAGTTCTCTCTGTTCCACAGCTGAGGGACTGCAGTCTTGAAGTTTTGTCCGGATCGTTCACGTGCCTGCTCAGACTCAGGTAACGTGTACAAGTGCGAGCGTTCCTGCTTCTTCTTCATGCCATCATCAAGGATAGCTTTGATATGTGTATGAGTTATTCCTATAAGAGATTACAGAGACGAGAAAGTGGATGTACTGACTGGTGGTTAGTGATATATCACCTGTCACTATGATTTTGTTATTATTTAAAGTGACATTATTTTATTTTAGTTATTAAGAAATAAGTAGGGGGCGGTGAGGTGGCACAATGAATAGAGCACAGGCCCTGGAGTCAGGAGGACCTGAATTCAAATCTGGACTCAGACACTTAACACTAGCCATGTGATCTTGGGCAAGTCACTTAACCCCAATTGCCCTGCCTTCCCCTCTTCAAAAAGCCAAAAATAAAAAAGTAATTTAGTAATAAGTAATTGGGGATCGAAGGGGGTGCCCTATTTTTAGGGGCAGCTAATTGGCACAATGGAGAGAGCACAGGGCCTGGAGTCAGGAAGGCCTGAATTTGAATCCTGCCTCAAACCCTTACTAGCTGAGTGATCCTGGGCAAGTCACTTAGCCTCTATTTGCCTTGGTTTCCTCATCTGTAAAAATAGAGGAAAAGCATCTATCTCACAAGGGTGTGAGGATCCAGTGATATAATTTGTATGATTTGCAAACCTTAAATGCTATATAAAAATGGTAGTGATCAGCATTGTGGTGCACTTTTTCCTCGTATGGTATTTTCCGCCTTTGAGATTTCTTCAAAATGTGTCCCTCAGTGTCCTTAAAATTTTATTGCCTCTAGTAAGGTCTTCCTCTTTGTGCATTTGATTCAATCCAGCTGACTTGTCTAACGTCGTTTCCTTTATTCTTCATGAAGTGAGCACTTTGGGGACTCTGGCGTTAGAATCCAACTATTAAAGATTCGCCATCACAGGTAGAAAAAATTGTTTGTCGTAGAAATCTCAGCGAACATTTCCCCTTTTTGGGAATGTTGTTCACTAGTGATTCCTTCTCTGCTCTCACTTACTCAGAAAGTGTACGCTTTGAGGCACAGGGAGTTATTCCTCCTTTCTCTAGGAGGACAGCGCCAGGTTCACAGTCTTCCTCCCTACTCCAGCTTCTGCAATGATGTGAGCATACGTATTGATGGTCACTCACATACCCTGGGATTCTAATTCATCGACCTCCTCGCGTTCTGTGACCTTCGCTTGTGTCCTGCTGAGTGATGGCCTCACCACCCCCCATAACTCTTCCACTTTTCTGTCTTCCAAGCTCGGAAATTCCTCTATCCGGCCATAATCTCCTACTCTCCCACTCCTGTGCTTTCCCTTTTCCTTTGTCCACTCCTAGATCTCTTTCTCCTCTTCACTGTGTCTTTGGACCCCAGATAGTGCAGCAAACCTTAGGTCAAGTCTGGTCTCACACACTTACTATCTGAATGTCCTAGGAAAGTCGTTTGAGCTTTGTTTCCTCATCTGCAAATTGAAGGTGATAAAAGCATCTGCTTCACAGCATTGGTGCAAAGTGCTTGGGTTAGTGCCTGGAATATAACATCTGTACAGGGCTTTGCAAGCTGTCAAACACTCGTTAACCATTATTATCATTATTATTATTTATTAGGGCCTCCAGTCTCTCTACTTCTCCCTTTTCTCCCTCTCCATTATTCCTGCTCTTGCCTCACTTTCCCCCCCTCCCCGTTTGGACTCTTTAATTAACTAGTTCAAATGTAACACTGTCACCTACTCTTCGGTCTCTCGCCCCGTGCTCTGTTGCCACTTATAACTAGCAAAACCCCAGGCCAGGGTTACCTTCCACCATCTACCTTCTCTATTCCTGTTAGCATGCTGCTGCATGGAATTAGAAGCAGTCACGCAACTGTGTTGACTTAGTTCACTGTAATTCGTTATCTAGTTTGAATCAGGTCCTTGCTACTTTTGGTACAAATGTGCAAAGACACAGGTGACAGATGGATTATTATGTACCAGGAAAAACAAACAAGTCAGTCAGACAGGAATGTAGAGTGTATGAGGAGGATTATAAGTAAAATCAATTTAGAAAGACGGATTGGAGCTAGATTTAAAGGGACATTGAACACAGTCTGGTTTCTGATCTCACCAGCCAATTGAAATCGTTCTCTCCAAGGTTACTAATTGTCTCTTAATTGCCCAACTTGATGGTCTTTTCTGTAGCATCTGACTACACCTTACTCTTAGATATTCTTTCCTCCCTGGGTTTTCATCACATTACTCTCTCTTGGTTTTTCTCCTACCTGCCCAATTACTCATCTCAGTCTCTTTGGCTGAATCATTAGGCATGTCCCATTCACTAATTACAGGTTTTCTTCCAAAACTCTGTCCTGGTTTCTCTTTTCTTCTTTCCCTCCACCCTTTCATATCGAGTCTCATGGATTCAGTGATGATTTCTGTGTCAGTGTCTACCTCCCCAGCTCCCTGTATCACCAGCTGCCTTCTGAATGACCTCTCAGTAGGTGTCCCCTAGGTATCTCAAATGCAAAATGTCCAAAAGTAAACTAATTTTCTTCTTCCATAAGTCAACTCTTCCTCCAAAATTCTCCATATTGGGTCATGATTATGGCCATCTTTCCAGGCACTCTGGTTTGCAAACTTGGAGTCATCCTTGACTTCCCTTCACCAACTATGTCTAATCAGCTGCCAAATAGTGTTGATTCTGCCTTCACCACATTACCTTCCCTCTGTCTCCTCCTTTCACCTGTGACTTTATCACAGTTCAAGACCTCATCACCTGAAGTTGTATTAGCAAGTGATCATTGGTCATAATCCTAACAGCTGTCATTTATACAGCTCTCTAAGGTGTAAGGAATGCTGTATACATGTCATCTCATTTCATCTCCACAACAGCCCTGTGAGTTATTGTCCCTGTTTTACCTTCTCACTGGGGCCATCTCCAGTCATCCTGACCTATAGCTGGCCACTGGACCCAGATGGCTCTAGAGGAGAGAGTGAGGCTTGTGACCTTGCACAGCCTTCCCTCTCTTAAATCCATTTCACATGCAAGTCATGGCATCACCTTCCTGATGTCATGGTCTTCTTTGAAAACAAAAGACAGACGACAACAACAGTATTCTCACTATGATGAAGCCAGAAGGTACAAGGAGGGTAGAGCTTAATGGGAAGATGGCTCCCAGGTTCTACCTGGGGGGGTCAAAAAGGGAATTTGGTGGAGTTGCTTTTATAGTATAGTCAAAGGCAACAAGAGATGGCAGTTTGTGGTTCTCTCTCAATTGGTCTCCTGGATGGTCATCTCACCTTCCAGGGATTAACCATAAACAAAAAGAAGACTATGAAAATAAGTGCAGAGGGCAGCGAGACTGGAAGGACTTCCTAGTGAATTGTGCCTCTTGATTATGTGCAAAGAAGTGATGTTCAATGACTGGAAGAGGGAGTGCAGCTGACAACTTTGTTCTACTCTACCTCACTTAAATCCAGTTCATTTGAAAGTTAAGGCGTCACCTGTGATGTAGAATGAGGCATGCATCTTTTATTTCTTATTTATTTTTATTTTTCTTACCGTCTAAATTTATTTATTTTTAATTTATGAAATAAAACGAGCATTTCCATCACATAGTAGAATTAAAAAAAGATGATTGCACATGAAACTGCAAATCTCTTACGTACAACTTGCTATTCCTTTTAAATATATAATAAAGTTATCGTGGAACTTTCTTTTTTTCTTCCTTCCCCCAACTCTAGAGATGGCTCCTATTAGACACAAGTATGAATTTTACACAGAATCATTCTATACATACTTCTGTTTATCAGTTCTTTCTCTGGATGCGGAGACGTCCTTCAGGTCTATTTATTTATTTTAACATTCTTTAAAAATTTTTAATTCAAAGTTCTCTTCCTCCTTTCCATCTCTCCCTGCACCCACTGAGAAGGCAGGCTATATGACATCGATTATACATGTGACGTCCTGCAAAACATATTTGCCTATTAGCCACGTTTGTTTTTTTTTGGGGGGGGGGAGGCAGGGCAATTGAGATTAAGTGACTTGCCCAAGGTCACACAGCTAGTAAGTATCGAGTGTCTGAGGTCAAATTTGAACTTGGGTCCTCCTGACTCCAGGACTGGTGCTCTGTTCACTGTGCCAATTGGTTGGCCCTATATTTTTTTAAAAGCAAGAAAATTAAAGAAAGTGAAAAAAAATACACTTCAGCTTGTATTCAGAGTTCATCAGTTCTCTCTCTGGAGGTGGATAGCATTTTTTTTCATCATTAGTCCTTTGGAACGGTCTTGGATTGTTGTGTTGATCAGAGTAAGTCTTCCACAGCTGACCATCATTACTGCTGCGGCACACAATGAGCCTCCTGCTCTTTTCCCTTTGCTTTTCCCTTTGCTGTGCATCAGTTTATATAGGTCTGCCATAGTTTTCTGAAATCGTCTCCCCTCATCATTTCTTATAGCACAAAAGTATTCTATCACAATCATTTGCCACAACTTTTCCAGCAGTTCCCCAAGTTGATGAGCATTCCCTTGACTTCCAGTTCTTTGAGGCATGTATTTTTAGTCAATATGTGATGTTAAAAAAGAAAAGAATTTTATAACCATACTTCATTAGGAAGGGGACAAGCCATTCACAAGGCCCCTCCTCTGTGCCAGGCACTTTACAGTTATCATCTCGTTTGATTCTTACAACAATACTCTTAGGTAGGTGCTACTATTATCTCCATTTTACATTAGAGAAACTGAAGAAGGCCAAGGAGAACATTTCTAGGGGCACGTTTGAACTCAGGTCTTCCTGACTGAGCTCCCTAGTTGTCTCTGCACCACTAGCTGCCTTGTTACAAAGGAAGTATCTGTTGTGAGGAAGCAGAAAATCATTTGGAAAAGATGGTGATGTTTAAAAAAAACAAACAAACCCCCCCCCCCCCAAAAAAAAAACCCAAAGCAATGCCAGAAAGACAGCCCTTAACCTCTCTATGTCCCAGTTTCTTCATCTACAATATGAGGGGGTAAAACTCAATGCCTTGTAAGACCTCTTTTAATTCTAAGGCTGCACTCCCATGATTCTGTAGCCTTGACTTTTTTTATTAAAAAAAATCACTTAAACTTCCTAAGCCTTAGTTTACAGGGTTTTTTTTTTACAGTTACCTATAAAAAAAGAAAGGGGAGGAGTAGGGAGATTGTATTAGGTAATCTCTAAATTCCCCTGGTAAGTCTAAATCTGAGAGCCTATGATCTTGAAAAACTTATTTGAACTTTTTGAAAAATTAAAAATTAATTCTTTTTTTGGAAAGTCACAACTTCCCAGAGTCTCAATTTCTTCATTTGTAGAACAACAAAGGTGCGATAGACGATGTTCTAGGTCCTTTCCAACACGAACATTTTATGATTCCATGACATGGTGTTGTTTCACAGTGAGACAAATTACAGGGTTGAACTGCCATCATAAAGAATTCCAATAAACTGCCTTTAACACCAGATAATTTCCACCAGCAACAGTTAATTGCCGAGCTCCTTCAGCCTCTCATAGTGAAAAAGGAAAATACGGATTGCTCCACCAGACAGCTTGGGTTTCCCGTCCTTGCTCAATTTACTGGCATCATCACTGGCAGCTGAAGATGAGGTTTCAAAACAATCTATGTCAGTGTTCAGGGAAAATCCCTTACGATTACGTCAGGCCCAACCTTTCCTTCTCTCGTCCCCTAGACCTGTCTTTCCACCACACCATGGGGTTAATGATGCGTCACAGCCCACCAAGTCAAGACCACAAAGTGTTACTTCTGGCAGAGCAATTCACCTGAGAGGAAATAGGAACATTTTCCCTTTCTTTCTAATATGTTTGTTTTGCACGGTGCCTGAAAGTCTGTGAAATGTTTATGCCAAAATTAAATAATTTAGTGTAGGTTAAGTCAGGGATGAGGAACGTGTAGCCCTGAGGCCACATGCAGCCCTCTAGGTTCTCAAGTGCAGCCCTTTGACTCCAAACTTCACAGAACAAACCTCCTTAAGAAAAGGATTTGTTCTGTGAAACTTGGACTCCGTCAAAAGGCCGCACCCAAGGACCTAGAAGGCCATGTGTGGCCTCCAGGCTGTAGGTTTTCCACCTCTAGACTGAGTCAAAGTCAGCTGACTAAGTTATAAGGAATGCCTGTGACTTGGCCAGGTTCCTTTGTTTCTTACCAAAAAGAAATAAACCAAAAACACCCCATAACTTTCTTAAGGTTTTTTTCTTAACTTTCCCCAAGTTCTATATCCATTTGTATGCTGTTTGCTTCTTTCTTCCATAATTCTTTGTTTCTTAGGTACCTCCCACAGGTGGACATTGGGCACAAAAAGACAAAAACAGTGGCATCCTTGTCCTCAGGAAGCCTATAATCAAATATGATACATATATTATGCTACTGGGCAGTTAAGGTGGCACAGAAGAGTGTGGGCCTGGAATCAGAGAGGCTCATCTTCCTCAGTTCAAATCTGGCCTCAGACACTTACTGGCTGTGTGACCCTAGGAAAGTCACTTTACCCTGTTTACCTCAGCTCCTCATCTGTAAAATGAGTTGGAGAAGGAAGTGGCAAACCCCTCGGGTATATGTGCCAAGGACCCCCAAATGGGAGTCACAAAGAGTCAGACAGAACAGAAAAACAAACCCAACAAATACCATGCTAAGGAAGGCATCAAGGTAGTGTAGAAAGGGGACTGATGCAGAGGATTTCTGAATTCGAATCCCGCCTCTGGAGTTTATTCCCTATGTGACCTTTGGAAAGTCACACTCCACCTTGCTGCATCTCCTTTCCCTCAACTGCAAAACTCGAAAGTTGGACAGGATGACCTCTAAGGCTCCCTTTTAGTTTCCACATTCTGTGAATCGTTTTCTTGCTATCAGTACCCAGTTGATGCCCTAAGAACCATTTCTACAGTCAGGTGATCAGCAAACTCCCTGTTTCATCTTGATGGTAGAAAGAGAGCTGGCTGTGGAGTTAGAGGACCTTTTGGTTCCAGTCTCAGCTCTGCCTCTTGGAGAAGACACTTAGCCCCTCTAGTTCTCAGTTTCCTCATCTTCCAAGTGAGGGAGCTGGTTAGTCTTCATGGCCTCCAAGCTTCCTTCCAGCTCTAGATGTGTGAGTCCGTGAGCTTAGGAGGGAATGTAATGGGGCAAAGGACTGATCCAGACAAGGTACTCTAGGAAAATTGGAGCAGGAGGAGAATGTTCTCATCCATGATGATAAGACAAGGCTTTATATGGTGGAGATTGATTACTCAGTGGTCCCGCACTGAGGGGCAAGTAGAGCAGAGTGGCCAACCTTTGAGCCCAACCTCCTGCCCTCCCTCCTACCGGAAATCAAAGACTTCCTTGGAGAAGGTGGGAGGAGGTGACAATGGAAACATCTATTCTTGCCTCCCCGTGAGCCACATCTGGACAGATGTATGTGGACACATATGACCTACATGGACAAACACAAAACAACACTCTACCAACCTTCCATAAAGCTAGAAAGGTAGACGAGGGACAGAATATGCAAGATATTAAATGTGAGTCTGAGGAATGTATGTTTTATCCGATAGACTATTACCCTGTGGAAGGCTTTAGAACAGAGGAGTGACATGATCAGACCTGGCTGTTAAAAAGGTCATTTAGCAGCCGTGTGAAGGATGGACTAGAAAGGAGAAGGACTGGATTTCGAGCATGGGCATGCAAGCACGTTTCTTAGGGTGGGAACCTGGGAGATGTGATTAATTTTTTAAGAGGGCAATACTTATTGAATATTCCATCATAAAGATCATTTTTGAATTCACCAAACACACTAGGGAAATTCGACTTAACCAAACATAAATCTAACACAACCATCCACACTTTGAAACAAGAAGAGTGAAACATGAGATTAAACCAACCTATGGAGCCACTTAAAACAAATACTCAGGGCTTGCCTCAGGCACAGGTGACACACCCTATCAGAATGCCTGTGGATCGGAGATGCAAGGCTGGAGTTTCCCAGCTGCAGATGCTGGAAGTCCAGATCCTGACTGCCGATAAATGAAGAGTACTACCCAAGGCATAGCCACTCTATTTCCCCAGAGACTCAGGAGCCCATACACTGGACTGGGCCATGTGTCTACTGAGAAGTCAGAAGCAGCAGAGCCAGGAGTGCAGCTACTAGAGGCCACAGCTCTCCAGAAACCCTGGCCAAGAAGGGAGGCATCATGAGGGCACTGGGCTCCCACAGTGAATGGTAGTGCTGACAGGAGGAGGGCCTGCAGAGAGCAGGAGAGAGGGGCCCTAAAGACCAACGCAGCTCTCTCTAGGTTGGGCTGCGAGGAAGTAGAGCTCCTTAAATACTTTCTCTGTTGCTTTAAAGCGGAGATTTCAAACAAGGGCAATATGGCAGCAGCACTACTGAGTTTGGCCAGAACCAGATCAAAAAGTAATTGGACCAATACAATAGAAAACAGATCATTTTAATATGTAATTTTCTTTTTTTTTGTTTGGAGAGGGAAGGTAGGGCAGTTGGGGTTAAGTGACTTACCCAAGGTCACATGGCTAGTTTTTTGTGTTAAGTGTCTGAGGCTAAATTTGAACTCATGTCCTCCTGACTCCAGGGCCAGTGCTCTATTCACTGCCCCTAATATATAACTTTGTAAGTCAATATGCTGCCAGCAGGGATTCTTAACACAGCTTGGTGGTTCCATTTCTATTTGAATTTGGTACGACTGCTTGAAAGTTTCTGAAAGCTTATTTTCTCCATGAGTAACCCATTCCCAAACTTCTTGTTGTTAAGTCATAAAGTTGTGTCGGACTTCCACGCTCCCAGGTCCCTCAAAGTTTGTCTGTTGTTTCCACGACACTGTTCACCCATTTCTTCCATCCCCTTTCCTTTTGCCTCTAAGCTTTCCCAGCACTGGGCTCTTTTCCAGTGAGTGCTGTCTTCTCCTCATGTGCACGAAGTGTTTAAGCTTCTGCTTCAGTATTTGACCTTCCAGTGAATACCCTGAATTGATTTCCTTAAACGTTGACTGATCTGATCTACTTGCTGTCCAAAGGGCTCTCCCAAGTCTTCTCCACAGTTCTGAAGCGTGGTTTCTGACGCTCAGCACACTCCAGACGTACTCCAGTCATTAACGACTCCGCTCACCAACTCCTCCATTTACTAACTGACCCCATTCATTAACTCCATTCATCTCGGAAATCTTTGTGTGCTTCGACAATTGTTTTATACAATTCTATGTTTCTGTCCTTGCTTGTTCACCGACCATCTTTGGAGCATTTTTCATGTGTGTCCACACTTTCTCTTTCGATGGTAAGACCCTCAATATTTTTTTAGTCTTCCACCACACCCAGTGTGATGCTTAGTATGTGGCATGAATTCAAAAGATGAATATACCATATATATAACATATATTATATATTATCACATATATAATACATATGCAATATCTATGATATATAACATAACACAATATATACCATAGATCATAGAGTCAGAGCTGGGAAGGAATTCAGAGGTCATCCAGTCCTGCCCCCTTATTTTATGGATAAGGGAACAGGCCTGGGGAGATGAAGCAACTTGGCCAAAGTGATAAGGTAAGTAAGTAGGACTCCAGCCAGAGTTCTGTGATGCCACATTCAGCACTCTTTCCACTGTACGAATTGACTGCAGTAAAGCAGATATCCTCTGACTGTAGGACTGAATCTTGAGGCATCAACCAGGTGCAAAAAGCAAGAAAATAAGGACTCACAGAATATCAGGGTTGGAAGGGACCTTTAGAGATCATCTGGTTACATTCTCTCATTTTACAGATGAGGAAATTGAGGCAAACAGAGAGGAAGGGACTTGCCCAGGGTCACAAGGTTAGTAAGTTTCTGAAGCTGTATTTAAGCTCAGGACTTCCTCATTCCAGGCATAGTACTCTATTCCCTGGGCCACATAGCTACTCATAGCATGGTATTGCCTTGTGGACAAGCACATCTTTGTCTCCTTTGCTGACCTGGTTCATCTGACCTGAGGAGTAGAAAAAGCATTTTGTTTAGAGTTAGAAGACCTGAGTTAAGAGTTCTGTCTTGGGGCAGCTAGGCAGTACAGTGAATAGTGTACCAAACCTGGAGTCAGGAGGACCTGAGTTCAAATTTGGCCTCAGACACTGGACACTTAACTAGCCATGTGACCTTGTCACTTAACCCCAATTGTCTTACCTTCCCCCCTCCAAAAAAAAAGTTCTGTCTTGATTACTTACTAGTTATGTGACTTTATTTTTTATTTAAATAATATTTTATTTTTCCCAATTATATGTAAAAACAATTTTTAACATGCATTTTTAAAAATTTTGAGTTCCAAATTCTCTCCCTTCTCTCCCTCCTTCCAAGATGTAAGCAATTTGAGGAGCAGCTAGGTGGCACAGTGTTAGAGCACTGGCCCTGGAGTCAGGAGCAGCTGAGTTCAAATTTGGCTTCAGACACTTAGCACACACACACACACACACACAAAAACTAGCAGTGTGTCACTCAACCCCAACTACCTTCCCCCCTCCAAAAAAAAGCAAAAAAATTAAAAATTAAAAAAAACAAGATGTAAGCAATTTGATATAGGATTTATATATATGCAATCATGCAAAACATTTCCATATTAGTTGTGTTGTGAAAGAAGATGCAAACTGTTTGGGATGAAAAATATCCTTCATCCTTAATTTAGTGAAAAGAAATAAACACAAAGATCTCTTAGGATAAGAACAGGACTTTATTCTCTTCCCCGGGAGAAGAGGGCGGTCTTCCCCATGACTCATCATGGAGAAGAGGCAAGTTACAAAAGACAGTGCTGGAATTTATAGCCTAACTTAGTCAAGACCCCTCCCCGACTGTTTCCCCTCTCATTGGCGGAGAGGCAGACTTCACCAACCACTTCCCCAACTGGGGCAGCAAGGAAGATAAGGGGAGGGTCCCACCAAGGCGGGAAAACAGACAAAGGAAGATCAAAGTGATTGACAGAAGCAATTTGAAAAGTTAACCACCCCAGATTGAGAAGTTTTCACTCATCCCATACAGAAACCAAAAGAAAAAAAGTTTTAAAAAGGCAAAAATACTATGCTTCAATCTGCATTCAGACTCCATCAGTTCTTTCTCTGGAGGCAAATAGCATTTTTCATTATGAGTCCTTTGTAATTAGCTCGGAGCATTGTATTGCTGAGAATTAGCTATGGGCAAGTCTCTATTAACATTTGGTAAGGTCATGGATTTGAAAATGGAAGGAATTATGTAAGCTGATCATAGGATCCTAGAAGGAACCTCAGAGCATCTCATTCCACTCTCTCATTTTCCAAATGATAAAATTGGGTCCCAGATGTGAGGGATAATTTATAGTGAAGTTTCCCCATTCTGAAAAATCAAATCTAGAATGGCTTCAGTATTCATTAGGCCTAGGGTTAGGTCACCTGACCTTCAAGCAATCTGAGGCTTAGAGCAATGGAGACCCTCCCCAGAGCCAACTCAGCAGAAGATATGCCAAATAAGGTTAAGACTGCTTTCAGTGGATACCCACATGTTTCCGGGTCCTTTGTCTCAGAGAGATTCCCACACTTAGGTTGTGGGCCAGTCTCCCTTCCAATGAGAGTGAAGGCCAGTTGGGGGGGTTGGGTTTCTGCATTAGAAGATTATATAACCATGGGCTGCCTTCTTCTGCCTCTCGCTGTCTCCCTGCCGATGCCATGTTGGGTGGCGGGGGCAGAGTCCTTTCTCATGAAAAAGAATAAAGACCTTTTCTGACCTTAGATTCAGACTCTGAACTCTTTCATCTCACACACAGAGAAATGACTTGATTTGTCTAAAGTCACAATGATAGTAAGTACCAGAGCCAGAACATAAACCCAGGTCCTCAGCTATAGTATTGTCTCCAAATGGGCTCTTAGCCTCTAGAGAGGTCTTCATGTGTTGCATAGCTTTTCATTAGATAAATATTCAATTGTCTTCTAGTGGATGGTGTCCTGTTACCAGAAATGAGACAAAGGCTCTTGACACCCAAGGAAAAGCTCCATAGATGGGGTCATGAACATTTTTTTTTTTGTTTATGATATTTAAATTTTTTTAAATTTTATTATAGTTTGCATCATTCATTTCCACAAGATTTTGAGTTACATATTTTCTCCCCCTCTTTCTCCCACCCACCACCCCAAAACAGCCATCCCAGTGTGTCCCCCCTCCCCCAGTCTATTCTCTCCTATGTCACTTCTCGGTAGGGCAGGATGGATCTCCCAACCACAGTGCCTGTGTATCTCAAGTTCCAGTTGGGTGTAGTCAATAATAATAATAATAATTGCATATATAGATAGAAAGATAGATACATATTCA
>CM053591.1:7297768-7361696 GCA_028646515.1 Pseudochirops corinnae | reverse complement strand
GGAGAGAATAGACTGGGGGAGGGGGGACACACTGGGATGGCTGTTTTGGGGCGGTGGGTGGTGGAAAGAGGGGGAGAAAATATGTAACTCAAAATCTTGTGGAAATGAATGATGCAAAGTATAATAAAATTTTAAAAAAAAGAGTGTTTCATAATTATGTTCATGTAATTCATGGGTCTGTTTTGGCAGGTATATTCTCAAGTATGTTATATAGTCTATAATTATTTTTAATGGCCTAAAACAATGTTGAATGCTATTAGTGACACATAGTGTAGTTTCCCTGTTTATCTCTTTTAATTAAATCTATTTTAGTCTTAACTCTGTCTAAGATCATGATTGCTATCCCTTCTTTTTTTTTCACATGGGCTGATGCATAATAAATTCTACTCCACCCTTTGCTTTGACTCTGTGAATATCTTTTCATTTTTTGGTTGAGTTTATTGTAAGCAACATATTGTTGAATTTAGATTTTTAATCCATTCTGCTATAAATTTCCATTTTATGGGTATATTCATCCCATTCACATTTGAAATTATAATTATTTGTTGTGTATTTCCCTCCATCCTATTTTTCCTTACTATCCTTCTCACCCTGTTGACCCTATCCCTCTTCATAGCTTTAATTTAGTTCTACCTACTGCCTTGAGCTCCAAGTCTACTCACCCCTCTAAGAGTCCCTCCCTTATCCTATCCCCTCACCTTCTTATTTCTTTCTAAATCTGAAGGCTTTTCTGCCTTCTAGATCAATACCTTGTTTCTTCTTTAAAGAGTAAGTTTCCAACACTGCCAGCCCTCCACCCTCACTTGCTTCTTCTGTATCAGTCTTTTCTTTCACACCTCATTTGTAGGAGACAATTGTTCCTTTTTACTTTTCCCTAGCCTAGTATCACCTCATATACCTCACAGAGATGATAAAAGAGGAAAAGGAATCCATCTGTACAGAAAAAATTATAGCAGCTCTTTTTGTAGCAGCTAAAAACTCAGAAGTAAAGGGGTCCCTGAAGAATGGTGAAACAAATTATAACATACAAATTTAATGGAATATTATCCTTCTATAAGAAATAACATATACAGTTTCAGAGAAAACTGGGAAACCTCTATGAACTGATGAAGAGGGAAGTGAGCAAAACTAAAAGAACAGTTTCTCCAATCATGACAGCATGATAAAGACAAAGAATACAACGTTTGATTGATACAACAACAAAGGGTGATTCTAGAGGACCAAAGATAATGCATGCTGTCCACCTGTGAGGCAGTTTGGTGCTGCAGTGGTAAAACACTGGACTTGTAATCAGGAAGACTCATATTAATGAGTTTAAATCTGGTCTCAGACACTTCCTAGCTGTGTGACCCTGGGCAAGTCACTCAACTCTGCCTCAGTTTCCTCTTCTGGAAAATGAGCTGAAGAAGGAAATGGCAAACCGCTCCAGTATCTCTGCCAAGAAAACCCCAAATGAGGTCATGAAGGTCAGACACAACTGAACAACAACTCACCCCCTGCCAGAAAAGTGATGACCTTAAAATGATTACACAGAATCAGACACACATTTTTGGACCTGGCCAATGTGGGCATTTTTTTTGCTTCACTATGATTATTATGAGTGGCATGTTTTTCATTTATTTTTCAATGGTGGGTCAAATAGGAGGGAGAGATATTAATACGTGTCAATAAAAAATACAATTAATTTTTTGAAAAAGAATTCTTGGTCTGTCTCTCTCATGCCTGTGTCAAAGAGAGTGAAAATGACATATATGTGCTTGGTCATTTTCTGGTAGGTGTCAGAGAGAGACAAGTCTGCTTCCACTGGACATCAGGCAGGGCACAAGAGCACAAAAATCAGAGCTTTGAAAAAAAAAATCTTTCAAAAGACTCATACTAGCTGGGCAGCTGGGCAGTGGATACATAGGAAAGAATGACCTCATGTCTGGAATCCTTGGTGTATACGGAGGACTTGACTGTCATAATGACTTCTAAACACGTCACAGATTCTGTCTAATGTTGATGAAATATGGATGAGATATGATGAACAGCAATCTAACACCCAGTACTACATGTGGGTTCTTGCTTTTTCCTTTTTTTATAGCCATGACTGAGCAGTTTCCTGGTCTTCCCCAACCCCTAGGGGCTGCAAAAATTATAACTCTCTTTTTTTTTTTCTCTTTTTGGAGGGGGAAAGGTAGGGCAATTGAGGTTAAGTGACTTTCCCAAGGTCATGGCTAGTAAGTGTTAAGTGTCTCAGGTTGAATTTGAACTCAGGTCCTCCTGATTCCAGGGCCAGTGCTCTATTCATTGCGCCACTTAGCCACCCCCAAAAACGATATCTCAGTCATGTGACCTGGCATGCCAAAGAAATAGCATGGTATCTCAATATCTGCATGTATTATAAAGAAACAATTAAGTCATCTCATATTTCCTATTCATTCTACCTTGGTTCTCCATTTCCCACGTCCACACCCCAGCCGCCCCCAAAACACACATCCCAACTGTCTGGGATACTTGCCACTCAGTAAATTTTAGGAAAAAAGGTACCTCTCCCATTGATGTGGACAAGGACCTGGATCCCTCTTCCTCACTGAGAGGTCTCTGCTAGCACCCACAGCTAGAGCCCATCAGACTACCCATCTATCATTTCTTTCTCACTCAAAGTTTCTTAAATTGGTGTCTGTGAACTTAATTTTTAAAATAATTATCAATATAATTTGCTTCCTTTGTAATCCTATGTATTTTATATTATGCATTTAAAACATTTTGAGAATGGACCCCATAGTCTTCACAAAGAGATCCATGAAACAAAAATGTTAAGAACACCTGGGCTAGCTGTTTGGATTGTCATACTGTTGACCCTGAACTACTTTAAAAATTACATTTTATTATCTATCATACTCTACAGGAAAATATGAGGGAAAGGGGATAAGAGATGTGGGGGTGATAGAAAGGATGGCAGATTGAGGGAAGGAGAAGTCAGAAGTAAACACTTAAGGAGGGACAGGGTCAAAGGAGAGAACAGAATAAAAAGGGGTGGGGTGGGATGGGGTAGGATAGAGTGGAAGGAAATATAGTTAATCCTTCATGATACGATTATTGTAGAAGTGTTTTGCATGACTACACAAGCATGATCTATATCAAATTGTTTTCCTTCTCAATGAGAGTGGATGGGGAGGGAGGAAGGGAGAGAATTTGGAACTCAGAGTTTTAAAACTGAATGTTAAAAATTGTTTTTATATGCAACTGGGAAATAGGATATACAGGCAATGGGGAATAGAAATCTATCTTGCCCTACAGGAAAATAGAAGGGGAAGAGGCCAAGAGAAGGAAGGGGGTGTGATAGAAGGGAGGGCAGATTGGGGCAAGGGGTAATCAGAATGCACACCGTCTTGGGGTGGGGGAAAGGGAGAGATGAAGAGAAAATTTAGACCTTAATATCTTATGGAAATGAATTTTGACAACTAAAAAATAATTAACTATTTTTTAAAATATTGTATATTGAGGGGATGCCCATCAGTTGAGGAATGACTGAACAAGCTGTGGTATAAGAATTTAATGGAATACTATTGTTCCATAAGAAATGATGAACAGGCAGACTTCAGAAAAACCTGTAAAGACTTGTATGAATTGATGCAAAGGGAAATGAGCAGAACCAGAAAAACATCATACACAGTATCAGCAACATTGTGTGATGATCAACTATGAATGACTCAGGTCTTCTCAGCAACACAGGGATCCAAGATAAGTACAAAAGACTCATGAAGGAAAATGCTATCCATATCCAGATTAAGAATTGATGGACTTTCAATGCAGATCAAAGCACATTTTTTTCACTTACTTTATTCTTTTTAGAGTTTTTTTTCTTTTGGTCTGTTTCTTCTTTCACAACTGTGACTAATATGGAATTTTTTTTTACATGATAGCACATATTTAACTATATCAAACTGTCTACTGTTTTCAGAAGAGGGAAGGGGAGAAGAGGGGAGGGAGGGAGAAAAATTTGGAATTCAGAATTTTGTAAAAATGAATGCTAAAATTTTCTTGACATGTAATGGGAAAAAATAAAATATTACCACATTTTAAAAATATATTTGATTGATGCTCCTTGCTTTCATACCACAATTGTTTCTTTATATACTCTACCTTTGAATGGAAACCTCTCTCATAATGAAACCCTGACACCCCCCCCAAAAAAACAGTTTAGCAAAAGCAGTTGATAAAGCGACTGTGTCAGACAGCATTCTGCCCTCAAAGTCTCCCACCTCTTTGTCAAAATGAGAGAAAGGATGTACTTTGGGACCATCACTGGTTTTTCAGTTACTCAAAGTATATAGTTTCCTTTTGTTAAGTAATCTTTACATTGACAATGTTTTAGTAATTTTTATATTGTTTTTCTGCTTATTTCATTCTATAACAGTTCATACAAATCTCTTATTTCTCTGATTCCTCATATTTGTCATTTTTAATTGATGGGCACCTACTTTGTTCTTAGTTCTTTACTATCACAAAAATTTCTGCCATGAATCTTTTTGTATTTATGAGATCTTCCTTTTTGTCCTTCACTTCCTTGGGGTATTTGCATGGTGGTGAAATGTCTGGGTAGACATTTTTGTAACTTCTTTGTGTAATTCCAAATCATTTTCCAAAATGGTTTCACTAGTTCATAACTCCATCGGCAGTATATGCTTATATATGCTTATCTCACCATACATAGCTCTTTCAAAATTAACTCTCTATTTTTTTATATTTTTGCTAATCATCAGAATGCTAGGTGAAACCTCTAAGTTGCTCTGCTTTTCATTTCTCTCCTTATTAGTGATTTGGAGCATGTTTTCATATGGTTTTTGATAGTTTATAATTCTTCATTTGAAAATTATTAATATCTATTGGGGGATGGCTCTTGACCTTATTTATTTGTATTGATTACTTATATATCTTGGGTAACAGACATTTACAAGTGATAATTGACACAAATATTTTCATGATGGAAGGAGATGTCTACAGTCAGAGAAAGAACTGGAAAGAACAGAGTTTGAATGCAGACTGAAGCAAACTACCTGCTCTCTTCCTTTTTTCATGTTTGGTTTTGTTTCCTCTTTCCCATTGTTCGTTCCAGTGGTTACAACCCTTCTACACAACCAGACTGATGTCTGATGTGAAAGTATTTGCAGATCCTGTACATGATGGCACGCCACCATGGCGGGCGGGGGGGGGGGGGGGGAGAAGGGAGAGGAGAAAGTTTGAAACTCAAGGGACTGTGGAACTGAATCTTGTAAACTAAAAGTAAACAAACAAATCAATTCAGAAACAGTAGACAACAACAAAAAGGAATTCTCTCCCTAGCTAAAGCTGTGAAAGGTGCTTCCTTCTCTTCCCCTCTCATTATTTTATGACATGACTTTTTATACTAATGCTATATATGTATTCAGTGCCAGTAGGGTGTAAGATGCTGGTCTAAGTCTAATTTCTGCCAAACTGCTTTTCAGTTTTCCCAGAAGTTTTCTTTTTTCCAAATAGAGATCTTTCCCCTATTAATTTATTATCCTGGGTTTGTCAAATAGTGTCACCATTTTCAGCATACTTTGATTCTTGTTTATCTAAGCTGTTCTACTGATCTATTTTTAATCTGTTCTGAATAGCTATTACTGCTTTATGTTATAGCTTTATTTGTGCCAAAGCCTTGCTCTTTTCATTTCCACTTTTTTCCCCACTGTCTTCCTTCACATTCTAGAACACTTTTCCCTTAGATTGCTTTTTAAAGTGAAGACAAATGCTTCCAATTTCTTCATTTTCCAATATATCTTTTTTACAACCGTCATAGTAATTTTCCTAATCTGACCATGACATTTCCTTGCTCAAGAACATGAGGTTACTGATTACTGCTTGCTGGATAAAATACAAATTCATTAGCTTGGCACTGAAGACCTTCCATAATCTAGCTTTAATCTGCTTCTCCAATCATATTTCATGCTACTGTCCCTTATGCATTCCAGTCAATGGGGGTTTTCACACTCCCCATCTGTGCTATACCTCTTTTATCAAGTTTCAAGTCAGGCACTGCTTCCTCCATGATCATCCAAGATGAAAGTGATTGCTCCCAAATTATCCCATAGCCTCTTATCTTAATTTCTCCTTTGTCTTTATACTTTTATTTTTGTATACTATTTGTCTATATAGTGTATTCTTCCATTAGATTGTAATCTCCTTGAGGCCTGAAACTGTATGTGGCTTTTTTTCATTCCCAGTATCCAGCACAGTACCTTGATAACAGGTATTAAATTAAAACTTCTTGAGTAGAATCAAATATAATTGCACTGAGGTTCCCAGTTGCCCCTCAGTCTCTCACTTAGAGCAAAAAGGAATGATCCTCCCTCCTGAACAGCTATCTGACCTGATTTTTAAAAGGGAGTTATTGTTCTGCACAATTTGAAATATGACAAAAACATGGGTATAAACAGTTAAATAGGCTTCCTCACAAAAATAAAACATCATCATGGCATGGATGGAAATATTAAACAGTCGCAAAGATTTCATTACTCAACAATACATAAATAAAATAAGTTAAGAATGTACAGTGAAATGGTGAATTGAGACATCAGTAATGAAGGAATAGGGAATGAGTCTGATTACTAAGAACGAAGAGAATGGAAAGAGAACCCAAGAGATCATAGATGTGTAGCCAGAAGAGACCTTAGAAGTCATCTACTCTAATGTCTTTATTTTTCCATTGGGGAAACTGAGTCCCAGAGAATGAATGAATGAATGAACAAAGCATTCATTAAATGCTTGCTATGTGCAAAGGACTGTGCTAAGCCATGGGGATACAAATAGAAAAGAAAAATATTCTTTGCTTTCAAGGAGTTCACATTCTTTTTTTTTTAAAGATATGAACAATTACAAGGTTTACTGCGTATCAATAAATTTAATTATCCTGCCTGATTACAGTTAATTTTCTTTTAAAATTGTTTTAAACTCAATTTTATTTTCATTTCCAAATTCTCTACCTCTTCCTTTCTTTCTCCTGCTCATTAAGGCAAGAAAAACAAAGTCCATTGTAAATATCTCTACTCATATGAAACGAATTCTCACATTAACCATGTGAGAATAAATAAAAAAAGAGAGAAAGAAGGCAAAGAAAATAAGCTTCAATCAACACTTCGCTCTCTGGAGGTGGATAGCACGTTTCATCACAGTCCTTTGGAATTGTGCTCAGTCATTGCATTGATCAGAATTGATTCAAAGTCTTTCAGAGCTGATTTTCCTTACGATATAATTGTCATTGTATACATTTTTCTACTGATTCTTCTCATTTCATTCCATATCAGTTCATACAAGTCTTCCCAGGTTATGAAGCCATCCCCTTCATAATTTCTTAAAGTACGATATTCTTCCATCACATTCATATACCATAACTCGTTCAGCCAATCACCAATTGATGGGCATCTCTTCAGTTTCCTATTCTTTGCTACCACAAAAAGAGCTACTATCAATACTTTTGTACAGATGGGTTCTTTTTCTCTTTCTTTGATCTCTTTGGGTTATAGAGCTAATAGTTGTATTGCTGGGTCAAAGGGTATCTGCAGTTTAATTGGTTTTTAGTTCCAAGTTGCTTTCCAGAGTGGTTGGACCAGTTCACAACTCCATCAACAATGTTTTACAGTCCCCATTTTCCTACAGCCCCTTCAGCATGTGTCATTTTGTTTTTTTGGTCTATTTAGTCAATTTGATGAATGTGAAGTGTTACCTCAGAGCCTGGCAGTGTCTCATCTGAGGAATTCAGCTAGACCAGAAGCTGAAGGTGGTCTACTCTATAGAGACTATGGCCAATTAGCAGGGCCACACACTCAGTTGGGCAGACATTGTGCCCAGTGAGGAACCACACAATGATATTACAAGAAGACATAAGAGGTCCTCAAGCATTAGAGTTGAAACTGAGCCTCCACATGTATCCTCCATGTTGGGGAGGGAGGCCTTATGTATGATTTGTTCATTCTCTTCATGGATACTTTACATATAGATAGATATGTATATGTGTGTATGGATGTATATATAATGGATATGTATACGTGAATATACACACACATTTGCAGAAGAGTGTGTTCTAGGTTTTGGGGGAGAATGCCATAATGTAGATCTTCTTAATGTGCTGCTCTATTAAATGTCTTTGTTCTAAGATAATTGTGTTCTCTGACTTTCTGTTGAACAGTAAACACATCAGTGAGAGACTTGGTCATAATTTTAGGAATGTGGATCTACTGAGTACTTTGAACCCGGGGCAGTTGTCTTGAAAACCCAACTTGTGAGTGTGAGCTTTGGGGGATGGTCCAAAGAGAGCCTATACTTTCAGTCTGTAGTATGATGGAAAGTCATTGAAAGACCGTAAGGAGCTGTATTCAAAGATAATTAGGGCACCTTACCTTACCCCTCAATTCTCTCCTTGTTTATGTTCCCCTCCCCTCCTCCTAGACAAATTTACACTCTCTTCTCTGTGGCCTTTCCCCCTCTCAATAGAGACATTGCACTGGGAACATCCCATTCGCAGAACTGGAAATGCTTCAGACTTTGATGCCAGCATTTGGGCTCTCTCTGTGTAATGATATATTTAGTAATGAGGGTATTCATTACAGCATTCGGAAAGCTAAGACTGAGGGTATTTGGTATTGTGTAAAGTGTACTTTTTATTTTATGAGATAGGGAGTGATGGCATGGGGGGAATTAAGACTGGCCAGCCAGATGAGAACCCTGCTGAGTCTGCACATTTTATTCTCTTCTGTTTCCATTTAGGGTGTCAGTTTCTATTTGCTCTTTGTGAATGGAAAGAAGAGTCCTGTGAAGGGCGATTACCTTCACATGCTTAAATTGTAATTATTTTAGAACTTAAGCCACACAACACATTTTCCAGATAATCAAGATTTTCTAGGCTTAATAAAAAGGCCAGGAAATAAAGAGAATGTCTTAGGACTTCCATTCTACCCCACATATAAATGACTGAGAAATATGTTTATCTGACTCCTTGATGCTGATAATATAGGACAGGAGTTTGATCACTCTGAATGATTGTAAATTCTTTTTCATCATAATTTATTCTTTATTTTACCTGGAGTTAGGAACTGGTTTCTCCTAGCAGACCCAAGCTACCCTAACAATCAATATTGACAAAATGAACATTTTTGAAGTGAATCTGACCAGCAATATTGCCCTCAAATCAAAGGATGTCTTAAAATAAACTTAATTCTCCAAATTTTAGGGTTCAAAAATGTTTGAAATTTTTATTGCATTTCTTTCTTATTCTACCCATTGCCTACTACTTTATGATTGACTTTATTTGGTTCTTTCATTTTCTTTTTTAAGAATAATTTCTTCAATTGCCATATTCTCTTTCTTCTCTTACTCTCTTAATCTTTCTATCTCCACTATGGAAAACAGAAATGATTACCCAACTAACCAAATATTCTCGACCCCACCCCCTACTCCCATTAAATGCCTATGCTTTTCTTTATCCGGGTCCGGGAAATGCTGAAGTCTGGATGAATGAGAGCAAAGTAACGCTACCATCTTCAGTCACCAAGACGTAAGAGATTGGGGTCAGATGCAGAAATGGGACTAGATACAGGAGGGTCTATTTCTATAGACAACCCATTCTCCTACACTGCTTTATATACATAGCAGGATGCAAAGGAATTCCTCTGTAGCACTATTCAGCTCATCCTAAATTCATCTCTTACCCCACAAAGGCAGGGATTTTTGAATGAAAAAGCATTTATGTGCAAAACATTCTGTTAAATGCTGGGATACAAGTAGATAAACAAGATGGTGATGTGTCTTCTTTAGTATCACTCCCATTGATAAAAACCATATCCATTTCTGATGTTGAACTTTGATGGTAAAAACTTTTAAGATCTTCAGTACTATACTTGACCTTCCTTTCTCTCTGATTTTTCTCTTTCTAAACCATCTTATCTAACTCTTTCCTATTGTACGACTACACTCTAATCTAGGGGTGAGGAAACTGTGGCCTTGAGGCCACGTGTGGCCCTCCAGGTCCACAAGTGCAGCCCTTTGACAGAATCCTTGGGCCACACTTGAGGACATGTGGCCTTGAGGCTGCTGGTTCCCCAGCCCTGCAATCCTTAATGATAATTTCTCACTAAACCTCTACTGAACTGTGGACTGGGAAAGCAAGGGCAGTGTGGTTCAAGTTAGAGCAAAGAGTGCCATTCATTCTTGCTGGGCAGAATGTGTTCACCTCCAAAGTACAGAACTAGGGATTTGGAATGAGAGAAACTCGAGTTTGAATCCTACCTCAGATACTTAGGAACTGTGTGACTCTGGGCAAGTCACTGCATGCTAGCAAAACTTACAGTACTGTATAAATGCTATTTTCATCCCTGGCATCTCCCTCAGTGACAGAGGACAACCCACTTATATACACATATATATATATACACTTACTGTTTTCTTACCAATCTTGAAGAAACATCCTAAGCTGCCCATTTCTCATCTTGAAAAGTTCTATCATGAAACCATAGTTGTCACCTCTGGGAATTCTGGGGGAAAGTGCCTTTCCCATTTAGAAATTATACAATATTATTGGAAAAACAAACAACCCCAAAACCACATCCCAGTCAGGCTTCTCCCCTCCCCACCCCCAAAGTGGTTAAGGTTGAAAAATCTGAATGGGCTTGAGACCATTGACTTGCTTAAGACCATAAGACCTGCTGGGTCAAGCCCCAAAATTTCAGGTTACTAATCTCAATTGTTTTGGACACTGAAGGGCCGGCTAATTGTCTGAATTGGTATGGATGTATGTGAGCAATGGCTTTCATTGGGACTAGCCATGGAAAACCACATCAGCTTGGCTTCAGTGAATGGCCCAGAGGCTGACCTGTAATTCTTGCATTCTTTCATCTCCTATGTTGTTACAAAGCCAGGTAGGGCAGGGCCTTTACTAGGACTAGCCTTTATGAGACCATCATTAGATGTTCTTTGAGTGTTTTAATAACAACCCTATAATATCGAAAGCTCCAAGAAGGCAGTGGCTGGGTTGTTTTTCATCCTCGGATCCCCTGTGAATATAGTAGATTCTCAGCATGTCGAGTCTTCAGAAATGTGTTCACGTGAATAAGTATTTTCGTGGAGGAGGGTGGTCTACTGTGTTTATTGCTTCATGGATGTGATACTTATCATCAAGCATTGATGAGGCAGACAGGAGTGCTGGAGGTCGATGGAGCATGCAGGATGCAGGACCATCCAGAAAAGTGATTAAGAAGACTATGCATTGAAGCCCCCCACAGTGGGTTTTTCTGTATGCATTCACAAAGACATGTGGGATTGACTGCCTGACATTCCAGACATTCCAGAGCAGCACTCCCCTTCCTCCTTTACTATTCAGCTTACTTATCTATGTGGACTAGGTGACATTCCTAAGCAGCACTCCTCCTCTTCTCCTGTTCCCCCTCCCATTTTCTTAAACTGTGGTAGCCCACCCTTCCCTCTATCCTGTCGAGCTGTATGTAGAGCAGACACCTTATCTGGCTAAGTGGTCTGCCTTCCACTGAGAGCAGGGCCCTGGTGTTCTGTGTCCCACAGGGAGCAGGGCCTGCTGGGTGCATCACTCCAATAAATGCCTTTATTAACTTGGAGACAGTTGAGGCCAATTCATTTAAGACACTGCAACCTATGTGTCTATTCTTCATCATTCTGGTGTGCCCCAACATTTTGGGGTGCTTGTGAACCCCAATAGTATACCTGTTTATGAGCTCTTGAGTATACTTGTAACTAGCGTAACACAGTTAATAAGTATTCCCTCTAAATTGACCAGTGTGTGGTGTGTAGTGGTGGTGGAGCAGTAGGAGACTTCCTTATGTTGTGTGAAAGAGGTTCACTAAAAGGAAACCTTTTTTGCGTCTCTGCTGTTCTCAACAGGTTGAGTTCGGACACACCCCAGGCTTGGGCCTCTAGAGAGAGATGCCCAATAATATCCTCCCTAGAAAGGTAGACTTCACTGTGGGAGAGCAGTCAGTTGTTATAGCAGCAGGGTTGAGATATTTGTGCTCTGGAGTTTTTATCTCTGTGTAATTTTCATAAGGACACAGCCTCCAGATATTGTAAAACAAAAGGAAAATTCATGTTTTAACATTGTTTAGATTTTCTTCTGTGTTCCTTCCTTTAATACCTCTCAGAGATTCGTCCCTTCTGTCATAAGAGAATTTTAGTACTGCCGCCATTTTGTCTGAGACAGCAAATCACCAACTAGCCAAAGTCTTTTTCAAATTAGCTGAGATATCAAAAATCCAGCTCTGCTTGATGATAGAATTTCTGGCTCAGCTTTATTACCTAAATTTATTTTATCTGAGACATCTAACTTTAGATCTGGTGCTCTCTCGTTAGTTCCTGTTCTATTTACAAATTCCAACTAAAATCCAGTTCAAATAGGATTTGCTGATCCAGTGGTTATTGTACCTGATATTGAGATTTATTTAATTTAAATCTTCCCCTTCTACTATTAGTTCTTTGATGTGTAAGTCTTAAACTTCCCCTCTATCCTTGGTAAAACTCCAATTTTTTCCTTCCCGTGGATGTAATGAAAGATTTTTCAAATTAAATTCAAATTCAAATTACTTGAGGCCCATTGGTTTTGTGTACCATGGGGCTATGCTTGGAGCATATAATGAACTGGGTATTTAAAGATTTCAGCATGTTGATTAAGTATGATGTGTAGCAGTACCTGTCAAGGAATACCTATTTTTATATCATAACGAAGGATTTTTTAAAAAGAGAGAAAAAAATTCAGGAAAACTCATCAATATATTGAAAAAATATGTAATGGCCCATATTTGTGAACCCCAAATTCTATAAAGGAGTGGGGAGAGGTGTCTACTCATATCTCTTATTTTGGGCCAATTAAAAAAATAGATTTTAATTGATATCTTGTTTTTCCATTACTTAGATTTCCCCATATATGCATCCCTACTTCCTCTTGAAAAATCACTCCTTACAAGCTATGTTTTAAAAAGAGAGAAAAAAATCAGTAAAGCCTATTAAAACATTGAAAAAATCTGACGTTATATTCGATGTTCCACATTTGTGAAACTGAACTTCCACTTCTGCAAAGGAACAGGTAGATCTGTTCTTTGGGACAAAATTTGTTCTTTATGATTCAACTTTCAATTTTGATTAGATCAGAAATTAAGGGGCGGCTAGGTGGTGCAGTGAATAGAGTACTGGCCCTGAAGTCAGGAGAACCCAAGTTCAAATTTGACCTCAGACACTTAACACTTACTAGCCCTGAGACCTTGAGCAAGTCACTTAACCCCAATTGCCCTGCCCTTCCCCCTCCAAAAAAAAGCAAAAAAAAAAAAGAAATTAAACACATGTGCAAGGCATTGTTCTAAATGCCTGGTAATATTAATACAAGCAAAAAATAAAAAGACCCTCCAGTGTTAAATTCTAATGAGGGAAGAGAACATAAAAAAGGGAGCTAAAAGGGGAGGAGTGAAATTACCCTCCTTGGGAAATAAGGAAAACTGTACTTCTGAAGAGTTAGCTGTTGATCCAGGTTAGAGGTGAGTGTGGCTGACATGGGAGCTTTCTCAAATGGAGGTTTTGATCACTTTGTCATGGTTGTTCTTCCTGTTCATATTGTTATAGTCACTGGCTCTGTTTACTTCCCTTTTCATCAGTTCATATAAGTCTTTTGATGCTTCTCTGTACTCAGTCACATTTGTGGCTTCTTATGTACAGTAATACTCCATTGTATTCATGTATCATCATTTTTTCTATCCATTCTCCAGCTGATGACTATCTACTTCCTTTCTAGTTCTTTGCTACCATAAATAGTACTGCTGTAAATATTTTGGCCTATATGAGGCCAGTATTTTTTGTCAATGACTTCCTTGGTATAGACCTAGCTATGGAATCTTTGGATCAAAGGGTCTTAACATTTTAACTGCTTTATTTACATAATTCCAAACTGCTTTCCAGAATGCTTGTACCAAGTCAGAGCTCCACCAACATGCATTAAACCATTTTCTTAATTATATTTCTAGAACTCTTTTACCATTATACAAGATTGTGCTATAACACAAACCATCCTTTAAAAGACTAAAAAGTACCTAATTGGTCATTTATGATTTGGCTCTTTTTGATTACATTCTGTTACATTAAGAAAAAACAAACAAACCCAGAACACATATTTATTTAAATATTGAAGAGTATAGAGGAGACATTCAGGGCAGAGAAGGGGCAAAAAATGCGGCCCAAAGGACCAGACCAATGGCAAGGGGGTGGGGGGGAAATGAAGTAAGAGGGTTCCAAGAAAAGAATTGAAGAGATTAGGCAAAATCCAAAACAAAAATTGGTTTTGACTGCTGAAGGTCTTGTCCATCATTCCTTCCTCAACATTTCTCCCCTGGGTTGGGATGCAGGGAATGGCGGGGTCTTTTGAATGCAGATCCCAGATCCTAAAAGGCTGGACCGCCTTGTTGGCACCTACAGTAAGGCACGTGTCTGGTCGAAGTGAGGTATCTCTCTGGGGCATCAGGAAAGGGTGCATTCCTGGATGAGAACAGAGGTGCACCTTCTGGGTACAAATGAAGGAAGAGGCAGGAGTTCACAAACAAATACGGGTGAAATTCATACAGTTGCTTGTTATTAGAAAAGACCAAAAAACTAGACAATGGAGAGGATTTTACTCTATTGAATGTTACTGAATTCCAGGAATTTTGATGAACTACAAATTGTTTACCAAGATGGATGTTTATAACACTTATTCAATTCAATCTTCCACATACACTTATGAAGTACCTGAGAGACCTGACGGTACAATGAGTAGAGGAGGTGGGCCCGGAAAGAGGAAGATATGAGTTCAAATTTGACCTCAGATACTCACTAGTTGTGGGACTGTGAGTAAGTCACTTAACCTCTGTCTGCTCCAGTTTGCTCAAGTCTAAAACAGGAATGATAATAAAGGGGTGTGGTGGGGATCAAATGAGATGATTTTTTAAAACCACTTAGCATAGTACTGGGCATATGGTAGGTTTCATATATATATATATATATATGTATATATGTGTATATATGTGTGTGTTTATGTATATCTGTATTATATATGTATATATATATATATATATATATATATACATATATATATGTGCTCATTCTCTTCCCTACCTCTTTTATATAAGGCATCACGTTAGACACCAGACATAGAAAGACTCATCTCTCTCCACCTCTAATCTCTAGCCACACATGTGCCAAAGTAACTTTCCACCAGCGCAGATCTTGCTGTTACAATCTCTGTTCAATAAACTCCAGTTAGTCCCTCTTGCTTCTCGGATCAAGTACAAACCTGTCTGTTTGGCTGGTAAAGCCGCTCACAGCCGGGCTCTGAACGTCCTTTCCGGGGCATCTTTATCCGTCACTCCCCTTCCCCTCATGAGATCTGAAAGCAGGAAGATCTGAGCCGGAATCCCTCTGGTAGTTACTAGCCGGGCAAGTCACTTGACGTTTTCAACCTCAGTTTCCTCATCTCAGAAATGGGCTGGCTCTCATTTGAGTGCCATTATTCTGACAATGCAGTTAAGGTTTTTGTTTTCTTTTCTATTCCAATGAAATGTCCTCGCTGATTCTCTGCAGTTGTTTGCTCAAGTTTCTTGCTACCAGAATAATAACCAGAGTGTCTAAGGCTGCACGTGCTTCAGAGGGACCCGGTTTCACACCGGGTGGGGCCTCAAGCCGCATGGGGTATATTTACCAGAAATTATTTCCCAACTCAAATCTGGGAGGAGTTGGTGCTGGCTGTCTCATGGATGATGCTTAATTAGGTTTCTAGTCACCGAACCACAAAACACCACCTGCTACTTACAACCTGTTTGAGAAGCACCTTGAACAAGTCACAACTTCTCTGGGGCATCATATTTCCCATCTGCAAAATGGCACAGGGCAGGGTGGTGGTGGTGGTGGTGATAGGCAGTCTAGCTGATCCTGTGATTTCTAAGATCTCTGACAGCTTCTATGAATATAACCATTTTGCAGCCTAAAAGTGTTAAACCAATTGAAAAACAAGACACTTGGAGAATTCCTTCCTCAATTCAAAGAGGCGAGGGCATCTCTACCCAGAAGTTACTTCAGGATAGGGCAGGGGTTAAAGGCAGCGAGATAGCACCTACAGTTCAGAGCGCCAGGCTGGAAATCAGGAATACGCCTCTTCCTGGGTTCAAATCTGGTCTCACACACTTCCTAGCTATGTGATCCTGGACAAGTCACTTCATCCCGTCTGCCTCAGTTTCCTCATCTGTAAAATGAGCTGGAGAAGGAAATAGCAAACCACTCCAGTACCTTTGCCAGGAAAACCCCAAAAGGGATCCCAAAGCTGGACATGACTGAAAAATGACTAAACAACCACCAAAAAGCCTTTAGTTTCTTGGGAACCTGAATTTAAGTCCTTTTGTTCTTACAAGTCAGGTGAACTTACTTTCTCACTGCAGACAAAAGTACTTTATAAACCACAAAGCCATATAAATCTGAATTGTTATAAAAAATAAGTCCCCATCCCCAATCCCACTTCCTTGCTGCCGAGACGTGGCGCAGTGAACAGAGGAACTGGAGTCAGGAGGACCTGAGTTCAAATCCGGCCTCAGACACTTGACACACTGACTAGCCATGTGACTCTGGCCAAGTCACTTAACCCCAATGGCCCTCCAAAAAGCAAAAAAACAAAACCAAAAACCAAGGCTTCACAGAGATCAGTGGGGCATCTCTCAGACAGGCACACTGACTCATACCATACTGGCTGGAAGCTTTGTCTTTGAAGGTGCTATATACTGGAACTTCAACCCTACCTTTATCAAAGAATTACGCAGAAATACATTTCAGCTCTGATGCTTCTCAGAGTTCAAGTAAAAGAAAAATAATTTCCTTTATTCATCTTGTAAGCATCAAGACAAAAATGAGGAAAGTCACCTTTCTTTCCCTCAGGCTCAGGACTCAACAAGAATGGGGTTTGAATCCCATCACTGATACACTGGGGGACCTTTAATGCAAATTTTTAAGCCTTAGTTTACTGGGTCAATTAAATGTGTAAAATGGGGGTGATAATAGCTATTGTACTGCCTGGGGGCTAGGGCTGTGGTGAAGATCAAGCTTTGCTATCCAGCTACTTTATTATAATGAAACAGGAGTTCCCATATTCAGGTTATGTCTGTATCCTAAGCCCTGGAAGAGATGATGGGCTGGCCATGTGACAAGATGGAAGGACTTGGCAGGGTGTTACTTTAGATATACTGGGAGAAACTGAGGAAAACCTTCTCCTGCATGTTGGATAGACCCCTTCCCCCAGGATATTATTAACAAGAATCTCTCACCATGGGGGCTCATGAATGGCTCCTAAGCTGCATTGATGGAGGGATCTCCCAAATTAATGGGATCATAGATCCCTTCAAGTATCCACACACGAATTCCTAGATTTAGCTATGAGTAAAAGGATATAAAAAAAGACATAGAAATGGCTGAGATTCTTTTTCTGTTCTCATTTTTTGACATCAGTAACTGAATTCCACCCAACCACTAAATCTTGTACATTTTTAACAGTAAATTATCCTTGGTTGAGATAAGGCTCTTTTCAGTGCCCTAGGGCAGCTCTCCAAGACTATAAATTGTAGGAAAGTGCCAACTTGCTCACTTGAGTTCTGGAAACCAAAAAAATCACAGGCCCAGGCTCTATTCCTATCTTCACCCTTCTTAGAATCAATCCAATATTTTACTGTAATGTTATTACTTTTTAAATTCCTAAGTGAAAAACAATTCTAAAAGTGGTAGAAGATCCATTCAGGAATAGCCCCCTCTGATGTGGAACAATAAAGTCCTTTAAATATAAGCATTTTAAAAAGGCGTATTTTGCTGTAAAGATATAAAATCACAGAATTTTAGAAATGGATACTTTTTGGAAGTCATTTAGCTCAATTCCTTGTTTTGTTTTGACAAACGAGGAGACTGGGCCTAAAGAGATTTAAGTGATTTGGCTGAGGTTACAATCTTGTTAGTGTTAAAGTTGGAACTAGAATTCAGACCAGGACAAGGTAAGTCATAAGTTTAGAGCTGGAAAAGATCACAGACCATCTCTTCCAGCCATCTCTTCTGACCCCTAGTCCAGTGTTCTTTTTACTATACCTTGAAAAATGCCCCTGGAGTAAGACTGCTGATATTTTGAACACAGATGGATGCAATTTTATGAGAATTATAAAGACCTCTGGTGGAAATTGTTCACTGTTATCCTAACATGTAAAGCATTTTTTCTTTTGAAAAATCTCATCAGATTCTAAAAACTCACATAGGAGCAGAGGTGGAAGGTAGAAGGACTGAGTCAGTCATTAAAGAAAACTTAAGAAAGGGTTTCCCAGACCAAGAAAAAGAACATCACTTGTAGGGCTCAAGAGAGTGAGTGAATCATTTCTTCTGCAAATGAGCTAAAAACTGAAGGCCACTCGCAGAGTGGAAATACTACTTACACAATAGGGCTGGAGTTTTTAAAATGCTGAGCCTTGGAGGAAGCTGGTACAAAGCACATAAGCTCCAGGAGATGGTTATACTTGTCATTGAAAACCCCATTTCTTCTAGAACTAGGACCAGATGCTAGCACAGAACAATGGGTGTTCGTAACTGATGTTTATATGTGGCTGTAGAGTTCCCAAAGTTTTATGCACTGCATCTCATTGGAATCTCACCATAACCCTATGAAATAGGTGAAGATAGGCTGTACCAAAAAAACAGAATTAATCTTAACAAATGTGGATGTGCTTTAGGACAACTAAGTAAGTCAGAAAGCAGGAATCCTCAGAATTGTAGCAAGGACAAAGGAGGTGATACCAAGGCCAGGATAGTCTGAAGCTCAAGGAAGCATCATGATTTTGAGATGAGAGACATTATGTATCTTCAGGTCTAACCTCCCTCCCACCCCCATTGAAATTATTTAATTTAGGAAACTGAGGCCTCATCAAACAATAAGCTTTTATTAAGCACATTGTTAGACACTATGCTAGGTACCGGAGATACAAAATCAAAAGTTAAAAGTCCCTGCCCTCAAGGAGCTTACAGTCTATCAGAGGAGACAATGTGTCTATAATTAAGTGTATATATAACACATATAAAAGAAATAAGAGGTAAATTTTTTGAAGGGAGAGTACTAGCAGCTGAGGGGCTGGGGAGTAGAGGGAAGATTAGGAGACACTTTATGCTGAGGGTGGGGCTCGATTAGTTTGGGAGTGTGTTTCAGGCAGATAGGCAGATGGCCAGATATCTGCAAAGGTGTGGATGGAGATAGCAGAGTGTGGGGTATGCAAGAGTGGCAGGCTGGCTGAACTCTAGAGCACAGGATTTCATTTGGTCCTAAACAACAGACCCAACAGGCCAGTACAACCGCTATAAGGCTGGGAAGGTGGATTCTGAAGATACTGAACCCCAAAGGATGATCTTTCAGTATCTAAAGGTAATAGGGTGCTAGTCCTTTTATCCAGTAGGGGAGTGACTCAGAACAGAGCGAGAGGAAAATCACTTTGGTGGCTTTTGGTGGTAGATTAGAAAGGGGAAGAAATTCAGGCAAAGGCAATGAAGACAGTAGTCTAGGCAAGTGAAGGAGGCCCAGACTAATGTGTTGGTCATCAGAGTAGAAATGTCAAGATTAGACTGCTAAGATTTGGCAAGGGACTGGATACCCAGGGTGAAGGAGGGGTCAAGGATGACATGGACGTTGTAATCCTCAGTGACTGGGAGCATGGTGGTGCCCTGGACATTAAGAGGGATTTTAGAGAAAGATGGTTTGGGTGGGGAAAGAACAAGCTTGGTCTCAGACCCAGAGAATCGGAGATGCCCATGGGCATTTGGAGAAGTGTGTCTCCAGCCTGGCAGGAGACCATGGCTGGATATACAGATATTAATGTCATTCATACAGATACAGTTCAACCCATGGGAGCTGAAGATGCCACTTTGTAAGTGATAAAGTAGAAGAGAGTCTGAGGTAGAGTGATGGGGAACATGCACAGTTAGGGGCAGGATATGGAAGGTAAGGTAGTGACAAAGACCGAGAAGCAGTCAGGCAGGAGTACCAAGAGATGGCAGCAACCAAGGGGAGAGGGGGTGTGCTGAAGAGGCCGAGGACTGAAAAAAATAGGTCATCTTATCCCCTAACTGCCAAGTTCTACTCTAGCTCTAAAACTTGTGATCTTATGAACATGATGGATAGTCACTCTGTGAACATTGAGATCTTAAATAGATGTCTACTTGCCGTGCTCCTTTATCCTTCTCTCGCAAATTTCTGTATTTTTATGATCATTTCTAACTCAATTATGAGGACATCTGATCTTTAACCAATCCTTCCTTACTATCTAAAATCTCCATTATAATTGAAGTCATCCACACCTCCCTAGACCCCACTGAATGCTGGCAAGTACAAGTATGGCTCAAGGTACAGGAAATTCATTTCTGAAGACTCAACTATGAGCAGAATTTCTATGGATCTAACTACTCTTCCAATGACTCATTCTAAAGGAATCTGGACATATAGCATTCCAAAAACTAATGGGAACATAATAAAGTATCATGGGAGACAGCATGACACAAAGGTTAGGGGTCAACCTTAATCACCATGTTAACACATTCTAGCTACAGTCACAGTCTATTCCGAGGAAGACCATAAACTACTGACCAGTTACTACTGTGCATCACAGGAAAGGGGGCGGGGGGAGAAGGAAAAAGCATTTATTAAGCACCTATAACGTGCTGGGCACGGTGCCAAGTGCTTTATAAATACCTCGTTTAAGTAGTCGAGGGAATTTCCACACGGTCTCTAGTAGGAAGAAATGTGAGGTTCTGACAACAAATGATTTATCAGCAGTAAAAAATTTTAGAAAGTCTGACTATTTCAGACAGCAGAGCAGGGGAGAAGTTAGATCTGCATCCCCTCCGGCTGGCATCTTGGTGGGCAAGAACGCAGATGGAAAAACGAGAGGGGACACTGACAAAGAGCAAGAATGTTAATAAATTCTGGGGCTCAGAAAAGGCAGAGTCTGGGACCGAGTGGTTTTAGGAGCTTTAAAATCCCAAGGCTCCATTTGCAACCACGGTTTGGGTTTTTTTTTGGTGTTCTGGAGTATTCATTTCCTCCCTAGATATCCAAATATTTTTCCGGCAAAAAAAAAAAGGCAACCCAAACATAATGGCATAAATCACTAATAAAGTGTAGAGTAAGGCATTCCTAAATGGGTTGTGTTTGAAACAAAACCAAAGGATTGACTGTTCTTTGAATTACTGGGAAACAGGCTTGAGACAGCTACGACTCAATGACAGAAAAGTTGCGTCATTCTAAAACAGAAATTAAAAAGCAACCAAGTATTGGTTACAAGGGAAAACCATGTAGTCTAAAATAGACTGAGTTAAGGTGGGACACATGAAGCACTGCTGATGGGTTCACATAAAAGCTATTTTATATTCACTGCCCTACATATTTCTGTATTAATCTTTTCCCCATACTTCACATAAATAGGCTGGCTCTGGGGAAATCACCAAAAGCCTTTTATCAGGTACAAATAACAATACTCTTCAAGAATTTTGCCTTTTTAAAGCTCAATTTATTTCCCACTAATTAGCATCAGTGGGCTTAAAGGAGAACCTCTCTCTCAGGACAGGGCAGGGATCTGTGGAATGATGGGGAAATCTCAGGAGTTCATTAAAAGCCTCAGGCTGAGTTCCAGAGGCAGATCTGGACTTGTTTAGAGCTGCTTCTTGAAAACCTGTTGGGGATGCATCATAGGACAGAACAGCACCAGACCCAAGATGGCGGCCAGCAGGAGGCTGATGAAGGAGCTGGAAGAAATCCGCAAGTGTGTAACATCCAGGTTGATGAAGCTAATTTATTGACTTGGCAACGATTCATCATTCCTGACAATGTTCCTTATGACAAGGGAGCCTTCAGATTGAAATCAACTTCCCAGCAGAGTATCCATTCAAACCACCTAAGATCCCTTTTAAAACAAAGATTTACCACTCTAACATTGATGAGAAAGGGCAGGTCTGTCTGCCAGTCATTAGTGCTGATAACTGGAAACCAGCAACCACAACTGACCAAGTTATCCAGGCCCTCATAGCACTGGTGAACAACCCCCAGCCTGAGCACCCCTCGGGTGGACCTAGCAGAAGAGTACTCTAATGACCGTAAAAAATTCTGTAAGAACACTGAAGAGTTTACAAAGAAATATGGGGAGAAGCGACCCGTGGACTAAATCTTCCGTGACTGATTCCAAGAAGGGTGAGCAGAGACCCGGAGCAGTGCATTTCCAACACTGCACAACCAGGACTCTTTGGGCAATTGACAGGGGCCACCTCCTGGCATTAACTTGTGGCAGTTACTAGCTTTCTACAGTTTTCTTCATCAAAAGTGGTCTAGGTAAACCTGTAAAGAAAGGACTAAAAATTTAAGATATTCTTAAAAAAAAAAAAAAACAAAAACAAGAAAGAAAACCTGTAAACAACCTACTCAATCAACATTGAGTATATACAGAGTGATTGAGCATCTGAAGTCCAGGAGAGTCAGTGCCTGGTTCTCAAAAGCTCCTTCAAGAAAGGCAATGTATTGCTCTAAAAAGATGTTAAAAACCAAGACACTGAACACTGGAATTCAGGTTATTTTATTTTTCTTGCTGAGGTCAAATAAAAATCCCAATTAATGGTGTTAAGAAATGTCAAAGAACTGATCTAAGGTATTTTTTGAGAGGCAGTAGAAAGGGCACTGGATTTGAAATCAGAGGATCTGGTTTCAAATCTCTCCTCTTTCACATACTATGTGACCTAGCCAAGTCACCTGCACTTTTGTTTTTTCATCTACCAAGTGGGGGGTTAGGGCTGGATGACCTAGTGGTCCTTAAAATTTAGGAGCCTCGCCTGTATTGCACGGCTACCCCAGGTACAGCCCTCCACTGCTGCCTGGGACGCTCTCTGAATCCAGTCCAGGTGTGGTTCTACTCGTGCTCCGGGGAAAAGCACCAAAGGGGTGAAGGAAGCTGTTAATGGGTTTCATTTCTTGAGGGGAATCTCATTTTTTGCTCCCCCACAGTAGCATGCTCTTGTCAAGTTGTTTTTTCTAATTTGTTGATTACCAAACAACCTTGTCACTTTTTATTTGTCTCAAAAAATACAAAAGGAAGCTAGAATTGTAAAATCAGATTAATCTTTAGAATAAGGCAATATTTTCAGAGTCTGGAATGGCTGACTTGTCATCAGTCAAATTCAACTTTCCCACATAGTGTTTAGGGTTGGTAAATAGGCAGTTTTTAGACAGCTGATCTGGAATATCCCAGTAGTCAAAGACCCTTTAGAAATGAACAGTGCAAAGTGGTGATTCTAAGACAATGCCACGGAATATGGCTCTACAAAGTAAAGAATGCTGTTTAAAAGCTACTCCTGGAATATTTTTCCCTGTGATGCTATTTTGAAATCAGTAAGTGAACAGTATAAACACATTTAGAGGGAGATTACAGAAAACTCATTTGGAAATAAATCTTAATCCGACAAATTGAAAGAATTCAGTCACTTTCTACTATTAATTCAGAAGAGCTCAGATAATCTCTTCAACCGAAAAATGACCTCCAAACAGAAAATCTTTAAGATGTCTTCTATAATTCAGTTGTATAAAACTGTATAGAAAATGAGCATCATGTTCAAATGTACTGAAAATAACAGGCTTCAGAAAACATTCCCAGAAGTGAAGTGTGCAGAAACAAAAGATGGTTTACAAAGACTCATAGCGAGCTCTAGTCATCATCAGAGTCAGAATCATATATTTTTCCTCGGATGGTTCTCTTTTCCAGTTTTGTCAAGCTCGTTCCAAATTTCTTTTGGTTTTGAAATGGTGGCTCCATCAAATTTCCACTAAAAATCAAAGAAATATGAAAAGGAACTTTTATTTTAAGAGATGAGGGTTATCATAAGATACGAGTTGTTCAAAAAACTGGAATAATTCCATTGTTAGTAAAATTCACAAAGTACAGTGGAATTCCTTCAATAACACAGAGACCAGGAGACAGGACTAACATCTTTGTTACAGACTTGTAACTGAATATTTTTAAGGTTTATGGTTTTATGGTGTTTTGAGGAATGAGACTGTTTTATAGCAAACTGTACTACAAATGAGCTTTTTAAGAGAATAGTATAAAGTCTCCTTTAAGTCTTTCAATGGCTATTAGGCCATGATATTGAAAAGCCACTGTGTTTTGCACTTTTTACAGCTTATGTCACTGCACTGGCAAATATATACCTATGAAGCTATGCAATTAAGTAGAGGTGTAGAATAAATATGAATTTAAAATTATAACAAAGAAAATATTAATTTATTCCCTTTATCCCATTATGAAACTGAATGCACAATAATTTTTCATTTTATACAAAATGAGCAGGTAAAATGATGTACTTTCTTCATGACTGTACCAAATGATCCTATAGTGGCAAGAAAGAATTTCCGCTCTTCTCTAAGTAGTTATCTTATTGTCTTTTAGGGAGCAGTAACTCCAGGACAGAGGACACACATGCCTGTCTAACATGCCTTGGGACCATTAAATCAGTATTCCCCTTCCTTAATTGGAATACTGCTCTATTTATTTACTATGTATTACTGAACTACCCAAAATTATTTAAAAACAAACAAAACATTTCCGAGAACTTAAAGATCTCGAGTACTGGCAGCTTTCTTGAGAACTATGAAGTTAAATGAATCCTGGCATGTGGTAAATTGAAATCAGAATTTTTTTTTAAAAAGAGAAATGATCTTGTCTCCTTTTTGTTTTCTCATTAATACCATCTATTAAAAATGCTATTGGTCACCCTGTGTAAATCTAAGAAAAAATAAGATTGTGTGATAGCTGGCAGCATTAGACATACTTGATCTTTTTCTCCCCTGGAAGCTAACCCAGTACAATACTGCTCCTTACACAATTTCCCTTAATAAACTCCTTCCCCCGAGATACCTACATTCAGACAAAGATCTAGAAAGACCAGAGTTTAAATGGAGACTGAAGCAATCTCCAGGCTGGCGTTCTTTTCCATATTGGGTTTTCTTTGTTTTTTCCCACTGTTCACTCCATCGGTTACAACCCTTCTATACAACCGGACTAATGTCCAACGTGTAAGTATTTGCGGATCCTATACTTGATTGCAAGCTGCCATGGTGGGGGGGGGGGGGTTGGGGGTTGGGGGTTGGGGGTGGGGTGGAGAAAATTTGAAACTCAAGGGATTGTGGAACTGAATCTTGTAAACTCAAAGTAAATACACGAATCAATCCAAAAAAATAAATAAACTCTCCTCCTCCCCTTTTAAACTCTATGGAGAATCAACAAACCACTGTGGTACCTCAGTCTCTTTAACTTGAAATAGGCAACAGTCCAGGAAGATACACAGGAAAAAATAAATAAGTAAAAGCAAGGCAATTTTTATCTTTTTTTTTAAACTTAATCTTCCGATTTTAACTCTACAGAGCAGGAAAATTCCATCACAAGTTTTCCCAATCTCTTTTCATTGCACAAATGGCTCTGGGAATGACTAGAAGGAATCTGGGGTTGGAAAAACCCAGGAAAAAAAAAGAACACAAGCTATCTCATATGATGAATAAGAAGAAATGATGGAGAAATTCATCAGGAATGTGGCTCCTCAAAAAGGGGCGAGGAAGAGAAGCCGTGACGCGAGAATTGCCATCATTTCATCTACTGCTGTGGACCAGGAGAGGGGCTCAAAGCATGACGTGACAGGTTACGATTGGTGCCTGAGCGGTTTTTGAAGTCAGTGTAGAATAAGCTCGGAACCAGAAAGTTCACTGTACTCTCCTGGACTGTGTATTACAGAAGAAGACTGAATAAATTTGGGGTGCAACAGATAAAGGTATACAGCTGATGCCTTGTAATAAAATATTTTTCTTGGAAAAGCAGATTTTCTATTTTTCACTGATAATTAAAGTTAATTCTGGATCACACAAATATGTTTCTCTTCAATCAGAGAATATACCCTTCTAGGGAATGACACTTTGGGATACAAAGAATGACTTAAGTTCAAAAGTGTCAAAATTGAGAGTGTTCCAAAATTTAATTTTGTCCATAAATGCTACTTTGGCTTAATTAATCTATCTGCATGAATGTTTAGGCATTTTTCTACTCACTTATTTTGTTAAGTGTAGTTTTACAAAATATACTTTTCTTTTAGAAAAGTTTGTATTCTTACAAACTTGACTGAAACCCTATTTTTGCTCTGTCCAAATAATCCTAAATTACAAAATGCAATCTAAACAGCAATCAAAAACAGAAATAAAAGCAAACACATGCCATTTGAAAGTTACCTGTAATTAAGAATATCAGAACAAGCGAGTCTCCACTCTAAAGTTTCTGTAGTGAAGTCATCTGTATTCCCTAGATCGGTAAAACCTACTATATAATCTTGGGTTTTTCCATCTTTCACCAGAGCTAGGGTGGGAATAACTCTGATACTCAGTCTTTCACACAGGAAAGGTGCCTTTTCCACATTGAGCTTCAGGAATTTGGTCTCCAAATGTTTCTTGGACAATACTGCCAAATGTTTATCTAGTATTTTACATCTGTAAAGTCAAACACAAATGAAAATTAAAAAATCAAATGGATCAGATCCTTTTGGTATAAAAGAGATTTAGCAACAGTGGTTGGAGAATGTGGGGATTTTATTGAAGCTCATTTTATTTCTATTTCATAAGCTGTTTCTGCAGCAGAAAATCCAAAATTGGCAGACTTTCCTTTATGATATTTTTCAATCAATTATCAACATCCTGCTCTGGTGGGACAAGTGAAACGAGATTGTATCCTGTTAACATTTTTTCTAAATGGAATTTCATAAGCATTGAATTTGAAAGGGAGGGAGGAAAGAGAACTTGACAGACACTAATACTCGAGTCTATGGAAGAATTATGAACATTTAACATTAACACCTCATTTGAGAAATCCCAAAGGAAAACAGGGTGCCAATGAAAGGAAACTTAAGAAAATCTCTCTGTGACATCATTAGAGTCAAGGGTCATCGATATCTCTAAATAAGCAAGACCACTTCAGCTCTCTCCAAGGTGCTTCTCCACAGGAGGCCCTTGATTGTTAATTGAATTGATGATGATAAAGAACACTAAAAGCAGCTAACACTTCTATGGTGACTGCCATGTTGCAGACACTGTGCGGAGCGCTTCACAATCATTCTCATGCAATCTGACTATTCTGGGATGAACATGCACCAAGAGAGAAGGAAGCACCAGCAATAGGTTGGGCGGCCTTGTCGTTGCCATAAGTATTATTCTCAATTTAGGAAGTGTCTGGAAGTACAGGTGGCTGTCAAGAAACACGTTCTTTTCAAAGAATCCAATTCTCTGTTCAAAAATGGTCAATACATTGCTTTTCCTGAGGGAATGAGCCCAAGCGCCTCCATGCTGGCTTTTGTACCTAGTTAGGTACTCTGGGAATCATCTTAAGTGCCAGTGTTCTTGAGGCTTAGTCAGTGGCATGGAGGTCATCTGTGGTCCAGAAAAAGGTTTTGATTATTTTCACCACTTCGTTTTTGTGTCTTCATGTACCTGTCAAGCACTTCAGGTGTAAGAATTTTGGTGAATGACAAATGACAATGAGATGAAAACCAGAATAAGTGTTAACCTTAAGGATACGATTTTAACTTGATAGAGGGTGTGTGTGTGTGTGTGTGTGTGTGTGTGTGTGTGTGTGTGCGTACGCACGCGTGCTCCGTGTGGATGCACACAAGTGCACAAAAATAAGTATCTCTTAAATGAAGAAACAGTGTCCTCCAAGAAAGCATCTAAGCAGTCATTTAAAATGCAAAGGGGGAGGGAAGCTATTTAAAAGAATGATTTCTCTTGAAAAATATTTTCTAGCATTTGCTTCGTGTGTTGAGATATTAATTTTTAGGTTTACGAAGGAAAGTTATAAGGTACAGACTGGAGTTGGCTATCTATCACGTGAAAGCCAAGTGAGAAATAATTTTAAGTAGACAACTAGAGGGAGGCAAGTGTGCCTTGGATGGCTTTCCACTTCCTGGATCAGCTCGCCCTTTCTCCTTCCCGAGTCCCCTCCTGATCCTAGATGCCCTCTCTATTTCTTGCAATGACTGGCATATTGTAACCACATTGATACTTTTTCATTTATTTATTCATGCATTCATTTCTCTATCCTGCTAAAGTATCAAATGATAATTAAGGCGTTAGTTGATAAGGCTTAAGTTTATATATCTTTGTCAGAAAGTATTTGTAAATTAAAAATGAACTTCACAGAAAAATGGCTCCAGAAGTCCAGCTACAATAACTTGGGAAGCCCTGTCCTATCTTCAACTCTGGGTCTTGACTTAGCTTGGAGGTTCATACCTCAGTGACTTTCTGAAGGTAGGAGGAGAGTCTGAAAAGCAGGTAGCCAACATCTTTCCCCTCAAATATTGTTAACTCCTTTTTCCCAGTCTTTATGAGGAAGTAAATACACGAGCACTGGACAAACAAAAGTCCCTAAAAAGCTGTCCTATCCCTGCCTTCTAGATAGGTCCCTGACTTACACAGGCCCACAGGAAAACCACCAGAACACGACTCCACTAAAGAACAGGTTAGTGAAACTTAACTGCTATAAAGACTTTAGGCAAAAAGGCAATGATTTTTTCCTTTGACAAAAGTTGTAAACCGTACAGTACATCTCTAAGACTTACTGTCAGAAGTGATCAAAACAATTCAGGAAATTTATTACAACTTTGAACATTGGTAAGTTCTAAAATTAACCTTTTCCAAACCTACCATACCATATGAGGAAGCCTGTCCAATTTTCCTATGTTCAAACATTCTGTTTATTATATTTTTCTAACATAAAATCCCTTCACCAGAAATCACTCAGTTACCTGAACGTGGAATCTCGGTAGAAATGGCAAACCACTTTTTTACTTTCCTTGACTTCCTGAAAAAAATCTCTCTCACTAGGAATTTCTCTGTATTCACCATGTCCTTTGGAAAGCCATTCCTAAGTTGGAAAGAGAGGAAATAATGACATTTGAAATTGCTTTTTCAGTAGATGGGGAGGTTTACCAAGTGTCTAGGTAAGCATGTAAAATAATTTTTATTTCAGTTACTAAAATAATTCACAGCAAATAAGTTTTATTTTAAGGTAATTGACTTGAAAATAACCAAAACCTCCTAGGAAGAGTAACCTATACTCCCTGATTCCACGACCTCAGTCACTTCAATTTCTTGCCATCTGGTTTTCAACCCCATCTCCTCACTGAAATTGTTCTTTCAGAAGTTAATGATTCCTACGCTGCTCGCTCAGACAGATTCTTCCCGGGCCAGTCCCAGTTTTCTGACCCGTCAGTTACTCCGATTGCTTTTCGGTGTCCTCTGCGTGTGGCTGTGCCCCAAGCTCGGTCCTCATCCCTTTCCTCTTCTCACTCCTTGATGATGCCCACGGCAAATTCCCACGTTTTCAAAGGTCACTTTCATCCACGTGACTCCACAATCTTAACTGCGATTCTTGATCTCCCCCTACTCCTCCCACCACCTGGTCCTCCGTCTCTAACGAATCTCCACACGATCCCATTCACGCCCCAAACTCAACATGACCAAAGTGGCACCCCCACCTTCCCCTCCTTAATCCTTTTCTGTGGCCCCCATCACCATCTTCCCAAGTCACCCAAATCTGACATTTCGGAGCGGATTCTTCTCATCGGCATGTCCACAGAGGAAGCATGATGTAGCGGAGAAGTGACAGACTCAAGGGTTCAAGCCCTGCTTTTCGTACTTACTAGCCACGTGACTACAGTCACGTCCCTAACTTCCCTTAGTCTCAATTTCTTCATCTGTAAAGTGGGTACCTGGAGGATCTAACTTCTATTTTGTGTGACTCTCCAACCAGTCAATGTACATACACTGGCTCTGCACCTTGTGAGACATCACATGAGTGTCAGTTACTATTAGGTAATCATTTGCCAGATTCCATTCTCACTCCTGTAAGATTTCTCACGTGTCCCTCTCCTTTTACTTATGTCACCGCCTTGGTCTGGTTCACGTCTTTGGTCTAAAACACTGTTCCTATCTCTCACTCAGCGTTCCCTTCTCCAACTACACTTCCCACGTCTTCCTATGGCAGAGGCCTCGCCGTGTTTCTCCCCTGCTCAATAACCTTCAGGGGCTACCTGTCTAGGTCCTAAAACGTAATCGTCTCACGATGGCGTTTAAAAGTCTGTCCGACTTGCCTTTTCCAGCTTCACTTCATGTCATTCCCCTTCACAAACCACATTCTAGCTGAGCTGGACCCCCAGCTTATTTCCTTAACTCAGAACGCCACTGCCTGCCCACGTGACCAGCACTGGCTATTCCTCAAGAGTTCAAATCCGCCTGACATTTTCCAGCTGTGTGAAACAGGCAAGTCACTGAACCTGTGCCTCAGTTTCCTCAGTTGTAAAATGGAGATAGTAACAGCATAGGGTTGGTGGGAGGATAAAATGAAATACTTGTAAAACTGCTTAACATGGTGCCTGGTATAGCGTAAGGGCTACAAATGCTTCTCTTCCCTCCCCATACCAAGGATGACCCATCTCATTTCTGTCAGAATTCATTCTTTCTTCAGGGGTTAGGTCAGGTACTACCTCCTATGTCTACTCTTACCTGTCCTCACCATCCTGCAGCTACAACGTTCTCTATCCTTGAGTCCTCCTAGAACAACTTGTCTACGTCTTCACCCTACACCTTATGTGGTCTCTTTTTCCAAGTACCGCGAGGTCACCACTCTCCCACAGACACTCTGGTAAGAGCGTGAGCACCTTGGGATCGGGGTCGACCCACAGGCCACTTTCTCTTTGTGTTTTACCGCGCCCAGCAGGCACTTAGAAGGTACTTGCAGAATTACATTCAAAATCAAGTTAGATGACTGTGACTGCTTTGCTTTTTATTTTGACAAAATAATATGTATTTTCTCTATCTTTTCCTATTTGGTGCAGTTCATCCTCAAAGATACTGAGTAGCTGCAACATATCTAAGGCATTCATTTTGATTTAATAATAGCTCTAAAATTACATGGTATACGTAACATAAGGTTTTAAATAAGCTTTCTGAAAACTTTCAATACGGTATAGACTGAGCTAGATCACAACTATCACTACCTCTGCTCTGCTGTGTTCCTGAACTCAGAAGAATTTCATCCAAAGTTCCCCCAAAATTATACAAACAAAAGTTGAATTTAAGAAGCTAAATTCTATTTGTTTAACTACATTTGTGAAAAGAAGTGCATGAGGAAGAGGGGAATTTCTACTTGTTTTTGGTGAGTGCCAGGGAATCAGGTGGCATGCTACTTGTACAAGTGCCTAAGAAGGAGGAGAGGTGGACCAGCTATACAAGTCAGAAGGAAGGAATCCCAGAGACTGAATAACCTAAACTCCTACCTACCAAAAGGCTTCCTTTCACATTATTCCTGACATATTTCAGTTTGTGATCAAATGTTACTAGCACAGAATGAAAGACTGGTGACTCTGGAGTTAGCGGACCCGGGTTAAAAACTGGTGTCTGATGCTTATTATGTCACTCTTGGCAAGTTAATTTATCTCCTGTGATGACATGAAACTTCCTCAGTTTCCTCCTCTGAAAGACGAGAGGGTTGGACTAGATGGTCTCTTAAGTGCCTTCCAGCTCCAGATTTATGATCCCCATGATTTCAAGGGACAAGGCCTTCAATGACTAAGTGATCTGATCGGTGATTTTACCATCTCTGAACTGAACAGCTGTTAGCAAAAATTCTTCCTTATCCTTGGCTGACATCTTCCTCTGATTTCCACTTATGGATACTGGTCTGCCCTTTGGCCCTACAGAGAACAAGTCAGCTATCCCTTCTATAAGACAGACTCTATTCTCTGCCCCTCACATCTGCTCTTCAGCAGGCCAAATCCCAGGTTCCTTGGCTCATTTCCACGACATTTTGTCTAAACCACTCACAAGTCCGGTTGTCTTCCTCGAGAACACGTTCCAGTTTATTAATGTTTTTACCAAAATGTGGCATCATAAACTGACCACAGCATTACAGACGTGGTCTGAACCATGACAGAGTACAGTACAACTCTCACTTCCCTTAGCTTAGACGCTATCACTCTATTCATTCAGTCTGAGACAGTATTTCTTCTTGGCAATCCCATCGTCTTGTTGGCTCATGCTAACTCAGCTAACATGCGTGCAGGTGTTTCTTCCACATGGACTGCTCACTGGCTAGCTATCATTCACTCTCTACTCGCACAACTGGTATTCTGACCTTTACATCTACCTCTACTAACTCCACTTTGTCAGTTTTGCCCCATGGTTAGAGTCTATGAAGATGGTTCTGAATACTAATTGTTATCCAGCATAATGTGCTGCTCTTCCCCTTCAAAATAAGCCCCCTGTTAGTAATAACAGACTTCCATGTTACCCAAGTTGCTAATAAAAATGATGAACAGAATCATGCAGTTCTTTCTTTTAGCCTTATTGAACAGCAAGAAGTACTTAGGAATATTTTTTCCCTAAGAAAATAGGTAAACTGACAGATATAAGCAGTATGAACATTTCTTATCAACTGAAAGATGACAATCTGTGAGTGTATTTAAGAAACACTAAACTCTTTTAAATTTTTATCCTTGGTAAATAAAATCCAACTGCTGCCCTTACCAGTTTTAAATACTCAAATTTCAAATACTCAAGGTGCTTCTTTACTAGGAAAACAAAGACTATGCAATCTGAGTGCCTTCACCTCCCTTTCTGTTCATCTAAAAATCTCTTGACATCATCCTCCAGTTTGTAACAATGAGGTGGCTCTTCTTGCTAAGGTTAATGCTTTCATACATGTCCCTGATCCCCATCTTCTCCAGCAGATTGAGCCCTGTCATCCCTTCTCCCTAATTTTCAGCTTTTCTCCTGATCCATTGGTTCTTTCACTATTCTCTTCAAACAGGCAAGAGTTTCTACCCACCCTTAAAAAAACCTTCACTAGATACCCTCAAAGGATTGTCCTGTCTCTCTTTTCTTTCTCAAATTAGGCTAGAAGAAGCCTCCTACGAAAATTGACCCCACCTTACTTCTCTTAATTCTTCTCTTAGGAAGTTCTCAGCCCTTTGCAACCGATCCAGACCTCATTACTCTATTGAAAAGGCTCTCTTTAAAGTTACAAATGAGCTCTAAATGCCAAACATGATGATCTTTGGTCAGTTTTCAACCTTCCTGAACTCTCTTGCTGCATTTAACACTGGCGATTACTTTTGGTCTTCTCCTACCTGTCTGACCACTCCTTCCCTGTCTCCTCCACTGGCTCATCATCATCCATATTACACTCCCCAACTATAGGTGTTCTCCAAGGCTCTGTCCTGGATTCTTATGAGCTTAATTACCGCCTCTATGTAAAAGACTGACAAATTTCATCATTAGCCCCAGTTTCTCTCCTGAGTTTTAGTCCCACATTACCAACTGCCTGTTAGGCATTTCAAACACAACACTTCTGAGACATCTCATATTCAACAAGTCCAAGGCAGAATTAATCTTGTCACCAAGTCACCTCTTTCAAACTTCCCTATTTCTGGTGAAGGAACCACCATTCTTTCAGTTTCCCAGGTTTATAATCTTGGCATTATCACTGAAGATTTTTCTGGCTTTACTTTCTCTCACCCTACATAACCAATGAGTTGCCCAATCTTGATGTTTCTATCTTTACAACATCTCTCATCCAACCCCTTCTCTCCATTCAGTCACCACTTTAGTTCAGTCTTTTATGACCTCCTGCCTAGAATATTTTAATAGTCTCCTAATTAGTCTCTCTGCCTCAAGTCTTTCCCCATGCCAGTTAATTCTTTTTCTGAAGCAAACATCTGACAATGTCATTCAATAAACTACAGTGACTTCCTATTGCTTCTAGGATCCAATAAACATAAACTCTTCTGTTTAGTTTTTTTGGGGGGGGAGAGAGAGAGAGAGAGAGAGTTTTCCCCTTTTCAGCCTTTTAAAAAAACACATCATGCTCTTAAACTGAAAACAGAATAATAATTAAAGGATGCTAATTTTTAACAAATTACAAATCACTAGGTTACTATTCAGCTCCATTTGTCAACACAGTTTAATATTTTACAAAGGGTATGCGTACCACCTCAACCTTTATTAAGATAGAGGTTTTTAGATTTCTGTTTTGTAACTACTTTCCAGAAAAATCAAATAATATTTTAGCCACATTAGTGTTTCTTGCCAATCAGAACTATGCAAATAAAATGACCTCCCTCCCCCCTCCCTCTCCCTCCCTCTCTCTCTCCCCCTACAATTACTGGTTACCACCTATTCCAAGTCCCAGTCACCTCCCTTTCAAACTCCTTTCTTTTGAACTGCTTTGTATTTGCTCCTAAAGTCTAGTTGGCATCACTCCTCATCACTTCACTGGTTAAGCAGTGAGTCTTGACTAGCATGTATTGTTACTTCCTTCCCTGAAAATACCTCGAGTTTTCTTCTATCTCCTATCCACAACAGGCTTCGGAATGAGAATACTGTCTGCATAGCAATCCCCAAGTACAGTCTTCACCCTTGTAAAATTACCATTACTCTTCTTCCCTATTTCCTCATAAGATAAATTTCAATCTTACTTTCATTAATCTGCAATAAAGGTTTCAAAAGTTAAGATTCAGTTGCTCCATGAAATAAATTAGATATTTGGGCAAACAGCCTTTTGTACTAATACAACGAGCACAATGTCTGTCCTAACTGGCTTTTGAACAAAAATTATTCAAGCAGTTATGAAAAAGGAAAAGAAAAATGCCAACTTGAGCTATTTTATCTTGAACATTATTAGGACATCAAAGTCTGTGTATCAATTCATATATCATATCTGTAAGTATTTTCCTATTCTTTCTATTAGTAAAACTTTAATTCTATGTACTTTAAAATAGTTTATGTATGTGCCATTCCAACTGAACACGTACTTTAATCAATCTCAATATTGTGCTCCTTTAACCCTCAAATCACTCAAGCACTGCCTGACTACTCTTTATCTATTAGCGCTACAAAGGGAAAAGCAGCTTCGGCTACAAAATGCTGTATACCCTGATGTAAAAAAAAACCATTTAAAAAACATGAACTTAAAACAGATAAATTTGGGCAGTTTTCTCTTTATGAAGAATTTTTCCTTTACACAAGTATTCTTTAAATAGTGATGTCCTTGGCTGTGTTTATACAGAAAAATAAGTGTTAGGAGTACCAACAAACTAAAAACCAATCGGAATTTGTAAAGCAGCTCTGTGTTTGAATAGAAAAATTTTTTTCTAACTATAGAAAAATCAAAAAATAGAATTTTAAGGACCATTCAACTGGTCTCTTGGCTCTATAACACTGATTCAATTACCTAAATTAAAGTTTATTTGAGTACAGCTCCTTCACTTCCCAATACATATTTACCCACAGTCACACCTACCTCCTAGAATTTTCCCTCTTCTCACCTCCCAGGAAGATAAGAGGACAGAGATAATGCCAGCTATTCATCATACTTCTGACCTCTCAACCTCTTCTTGGGGATCATTTATTTTTACATAAAGAACACACATTCCTTTTGGTATATATGACAACTTTTTCCTTTAGACAAACTTTATACCAGGAATAATTGAAAATCTTTCTTCTAGAGCTCTCAAACTACTTTTCATTTAAAAACATTCTGGCTAAAAAATTAATTAACACCCCCATTTTATAGTCTGGCAGGCTAAATTACAATAGGATTAATGCAAGTATGCATGGAATTTAGGTCTTTTCACTGCTAGTTCATTATTCTTCCTAGACTTAGGTATCTTTTTTAACCAAATAAGAACAGGAGGTGTTCTTAAGCTGGAGACCTCATTAAAATAAGACAACTGTATTCAGATTATTACACTGATGAAACTAAAACACTGGCTTTACACACATTTTAAACAATGGCAAGGATACATTAATTTATCAGCCCCTAAAAGTGAGGACCGACAGCAGCTACTGCAGTAGCAGAAGGTCCTTAGACCATACTGTTTGGTGCTTTTGGAAACCAGTGCAGCTAGGTTACTTGTTTCTGCTGTTGTGCTTTCTTTAACGCTTCCAGTCTCTTTTCTTTGAGGCGCTCCAGATCATCCTCATCCATCTGATCCAGCTTTTGGATCTCAGCATCCAGCTGCTGTTCCACAACGTTGGTCGTCTGAAGCAACTGATTCTCCAGGACTTTGGCAAACATGTCAACAGACGTTTGAGCATCCATTTTCTGACGGTACCGTTCACTCCTTACAAGTAGGAAAACAGAAATACACGAATTAGGATGTCGTTAACATGAAACCATGTTTCCTTAGATTCTCTATAACGTCAGCACGGAATATGATCTGAACAGCATACAGCTAACTGACATAGTGATTGTGACTCGTTTTCTTTCCGGAGGCGCAAGTATGTACTCGTGGAGAGTAAGATGATTAGGAAAAAAAAGATCCATAATAATACTAAGACACATTTATTAAGTGCCCACTATAAACTCAGACCACTGTATCCAGGCCCTGAAGGAAATTCTGGTGAAATATCCTATCAGGCAGGGTCTTCTTGCCATACATTTCTGCTATCAGTGAGGCTAGTTCAAGGATCCCAGACGTGTAGTCTGTTGCGGGTACCTGAAAGCTTCTCAGCTCAGCAGGGCCTTCTAGCCTGGAGCCTGAAATCTGTTTGCCTCACCTGTAAGCCATGTGACTTTGAGAAGAGGAAGAAGTCAAAGTGGGAGCTTACATTTATGTCATTCACTAGGACTCAAGACTTTCTGTCAAGGAAAATCCAGTTCGATTAACCTTTAAACATCTTCTATGTGGTTTTGGACCAGGGATACAAACAGAAAAAGGAAACGGTTCTTTTCTTCCCGAAGCTTAGTTCTATTGGCTGACAGATGTGGAAGAAAAAGGGCTAAAGAGCAGAGTCAGTGGAAGCATTTCCTACGACGATAATCTGCACTGTAAGCACTATTGCTCCTGCACATTTTACAACAGAATTCACTACACGGCAGAAACCAGTGTGAGACTGACTTCAGGCTCCACGTACAAGGGAGTCACCCGCTCAAAGACAAAACGGGCATCTCTGTAACATCATCCTGTAGTTGCCCAGGTTCCGGGTCTTGGTGCCATCTCCGACCCTTCCCGCTCCTTCACCCCTCGGTCAGTTCCACCCTTGTAATCTCTCATCTATTTCCTTTCTTCCTACTCGCGTGGCCACCACAGGCCCTCCAGATCTTTTGCTGAGATTATTTTAACATCCTCTTATTTTGTTTCTCCCTGACTCTAGCCTATTTATTCCCTTTCTGAGTGATGCTGCGAACTGCTGCAAAGCCACTTTCCTAATGCACAGGTCCGACCACGCCATTCCCTTGCTCCAAAACCTCAGATCACAGCATAAGGTCCTTACGCTCGGAAGGGGCGATTTAATGATCTCCTTCATCATTCTCATTTTGTCGATGAGAAAGCTGAAAACCACCGAGGCTGAGTAAGCAAGGGGGGAGTCAGTGGCGGAGCCGGGACTCTGAATCCTAGTCCAGTGTTCTGACACAGGGTTGTCCTCCTTGCTCAGGTTAAAGCAAAGACCCCTGATTTTGGCATTCCTGCCACACCGCTTCCTTTCGTGCAATCCGTGTCCCGCTCAAAGCTACCACTTCTTCCACCTCATCTTGCTCTCCCTTCCCCCCATCTCCGCTGAAATAGTTCCTTTCCAGGGCCAGGTCGCCTCCTCTAGGAAGCTTTCCCCAAAAGTCTTTGCACCTTCAGTGCCGGGCACATGCAAAGCGCTTAATCAACGTTGGAATCAAACACAGTTCCCCTGATTCAGACAAATTAGCGAGGAACAGCCGTCTACAACACAAAACATCTACGGACAGATGCTGCCAAGTTTTATCCTCTCTAGAGTCATCAAGGTCAGCATCGGGCCGTTAACGCAAGCCCCGGGGGGCCAGCTTGAACCCGGGAACAGCAGCTTTGGCCCCGCTCATCACCCTTTGTTATTGTCTCCAATTCTGCTTTCCTTCCAGCTTTAACAGCCGATCCCTACGGTCCGTTCAATTTTAATTTTTTTTTTTGGGGGGGGCACAAGGCAAAGGCCTAGCACGTACTCGACCACGCTCCTCTGCTTCCCCTCTGTTTTGGGGAGTGGGCGGCCCGAGTTCTGCATAAACAGCCAGGAAGCCTCGGGTTCCTCCCCCGAGATCTCACTTCCAAAGCCTCCATTCATTCATCCCCAACTCTCTCAGCCACCCTCCAAGACCGGAAAAGGGTCGCCCCCGCCCCCAGCCTCCGGCTTCAAAGCCAGGAAAGACGCATGCGCGGCTCAGTCCGCGACTGAGCACAAGGGGCGTCGGCCCCTCCCCCAACAGGCCAACTCCTCTCGTCTTTCCGTTCCCCACCCCCACCCGCCTCCGCTCCCCGCCCCGCTCTTCGCTGCCTACAGCGTGCCACGGCCGCCCCACTGGCACCGCCACCTGAGCTTGCCCGCCTCACCTGAAACCGCGGCAATTGCTGCGGCTCCTCCCCCGCCCCCGAGAAGCGGAGAACGCTCGGCGGAAGGTCACCGCTACTTCTGGGTCTGTTGCAGCGGCGGCGGCGGCGTGGGTGGGCACCAGCCAGTGAAACACTAAGCCCTCATTGGCTGTTTTCCACGTTCGACGCAAACCTACTGCTACCAAAGAGGAGAAAGCGTGAGCTTCGCCGGCTCATGCGCTCTCGAGCTCGCCTGAGTACCCTCGTCTCCCTTTGGTTTCCGGGTTTCGCAGACGATAGGCGGAACTGCCTCGGGTAGGTTCTTCTACGGCAAGTGCAAAAGCCCAAGATCCTTGACTCTCTTCCGGGCCGAAGAATTCCAATACTGCATCTTAGGGTAGGAGGTGCAGCGGAAGGAGCAAGGCATCTTGGGAATTGTAGTCTTTGCGGGGGGGATAATGGTGGTGTCCCTTTCCTTGATTGAATCTTTTCCATGTAAGTTCTTGGATGAATTTTCTTTAGTAAACTATATAACAAAGATGAAATGGATCTCCTTGAACATATTTTGGTTTTATTTTTCCAGATGGGAGTTGAGATAGGACATGAGTCATAGGATTAAAAAAAAAATCCAACCTTTTCTTTTAATGAGAGGATTGAAACATTCAACGAAGCGGGGGACAAGCTCAGTATGCCCTTATTTTATTTATTGAATAGCTTCATAAACCATGTACCCTTGTGCGGTGTGTCCAACTTTCAGCTGCCATATAGATATGTCGAATTGGGTGCTGACCAGAATGACAGAATTAGAGACGTTAAACAGTGGAATGAAGACCAAATGGATCACAGAAGTTGTCCTTCTGTTCCAAATGATGTAACAACCGTCCAGAAGTTTGATTTCCAGCACTGGCTGGACTGACTTGGGAGGATTACGGGGACTTTATCACAGAACAGTTAACACAAAAGATTAACCTCTTCTTACAGGCTTCTGAAATAGAAGGCGCTCAGTCAGGTATTCGGGAGCCTGCACTTCTGCCTCCTAGAGACAGGGGGCGCTCTCCACACCCAGCTGCGCTCACCGGAGTCTGGGGACGCTCTACCTTTAACGTAGAACTCTATGAGATGCCGTGCGTCCCCACGCCAGGGTGGCGGGGGCGATGCGCCTGCGCCGTGCGAGCTCACACCATATGTGCCCTGTCCCCGTGTTCGGGTCTGTGGTGAGCCGGGTCCGAGAAGCGGCGGCGGAGGAGGAAGGACTGAGAGCTGGGCCAGCTGGGAGGCTGTGGGTCAGTGAGGGGCCGAACGAAGGTACTGGAGTCACGAAAGCCATTGTCACGCGATGGGGAAGAAGCAGAAGAACAAGAACGAGGACAGGTAGCGGCGGCGGCTCGGTGGGGGCGCGCGGGGCTGCGCGGCCGAGCCCGGCTTTGGGGAGGGGAAGGAGGTCACGAGCCCGGGTCCACCCGCCGGCTCGCGCGGAGGGGGGGCGGCCGGGAGCGGGGTCAGCCGGGGTAGGAGGCGGGGGGACGCCCAAGTTCAGCCACCATGTGCTGGGGAGGAGCGGCTGGCCGGGCCGGAGGGGAGGGCCGGATCTTCCCTTTCCCGCCCCGGGGTCAGCCCTTCCACTAAACCCCATTTTCTGCTGCCCCGGACCAGGGTGGGTGGGGATGGGGACTTGGAGGCTGACGGGGGCCGGGCCGGGGTCTGGGGGCTTGAGGTGATTCTTTGGGGGTGGGCTGGGGTGAGGAAAGTCACGGAAGCCTGGAAGAGGCTCTGATCTAATGGACAGCAGCGCCGAGTGGCCCTCAGCGCCGGGGGTTGGGGGGGGATGCCAGCGTCAGGATGAGCCCTCTCCCCTCTCCATACGTGTGAAAAAGAGGGGGCTTGGCTCTCCTCCTCCAGGCCGCCTGGCTGAGCCTGCACCCCGCAGTCCGGCCCGGAGGGGGGCCGAGGGCACCCATGGACCCGGCGTCGCCTGTGTAGACGTGGCTGGAGCTGATCCATGGGCTCCTTGTCCTCCCCCCTCGTCAGGGCTTTTCACCTGCCTTCCTTCCCGCTCCGTCCTCCTCCTCCTCCGTCTCGTTGCTCGTTAATTAAATGCCCGTGGGAGAAGGAGTTAAGAGGAGGACGGAGCGAGGACTCCTCGCTTGTACGAGTTGGATTCTTAGTGGGGGAAGGTCCCGTGGTTAGGGGGAGGCTTCGGCCATTTGAGAGGTCCCCGGATCCCCCGTCCCTCCCCTGTCTTGTAAGTCACTTTACACTAGGGTGCCTTCCATTAGCGCAGCAGCCAGCCGTGCCAGGTGTGGAAGGGAAGGCCGGCCCGATCTCTTTGCATCGGTTTTATGGAAAAATCTTTCCTCATCCTGGAAGTCTTCGTGAGCTTGAGGCAGCCTGTGGAAAAGAGGCTAATTAACGAGAATGCCGACGTTCACATGTTGCTGTGATCCATACATATGCTTGAGAAAAGTTTTATGACCTGAAAGCAGATATAGGCTGTTGAAGTGATGTGAGTAAATAATCCAGTAACCGTGAGTGTTAATTAACAGAAATCTGTGTGACGTTTGGGGCCTCTCTCCCTCAAAGTTCTGAATTCAGGGTCTAGAGATCCTGACCTGTATTTTTTAAAAACTAGACCAGGAAGACCGTGTATAGTGACATTAAAGTGATGGAAATCCTGCCTTCTGGTTTCCAACTCCAAACTACAAGAGGGTGTTTAGTTTAGAGGATAGATTCCATTCTCCAGTCCTGAAATGCAAAAAGAAAGACAATATGCAGAATTCTACCACTTTGAAGGGTTAGCAAGAGAACGTTTAGTGACATACCCTGGCAAGGTTTGAGAGGGGCTGTGTTTACCTATGTCTAACAATTGCTTCCATGTGGTACTTAGGTCAGTTTGAAATAGAGAGGTCTGGGTCTCTGACATGTTATAAAGTTTTCCTTCCTTCCTAGTTGCAAATATCATTTACAAAGGGCTCAGAACACAATTTGAGATAGCACCGTATTAACAATAATGGGAACAATAAAAGAAACATTAATAGCAAAGAAAATATCCTATTATAAAACTAAGACAGAAGAAATGCTGCTATGATTAGTGTTTCTTTTCATTCTTAATCTGTTAAACTTTAGTATTACTTTTATCTTTTAATTCCTGTCCAAAGAAGTAGCTGGTGTTGATAGGATTGAAAGTTATTGCAAATTCTAGCCACTGATGAGTCTATTCCCATTGCTCTTAGTGTTTGCATACAGCTCTGAATGTTTCACATATGAATGGAATGCAAACTTTTGGAGAGAGAATTTGGAAGGTCCAGTTCTGTCCTAAAATGAGTCCCACTTCTCTGCCTCAGAGCATGCTTTTTTTCCCCTGTAGTTTTGTAATCCACAGTTTAGATTCCCACTTTAATCATTTCTTTTAAAACATTTAAATCATATAAGACTAAGTTTTTGACAGAAGAGAACTGTACTGTCCTTGATTAGATACTTAGTTATCAAATGGACTCTTAGGCTTAGTAAGATCGTAGATGTAGAAGGGACAGGACCCTCAGAGGTCATGTGGAAACTGAGACTATCCCGTCTTGATTCCCTTCTTTGTTACTCAGATTTACTCCAAATACACTCGCAGAAGTTAAGTGGCTTGCCGGCCACTATCACGTAGGCAGTAAATAATCAACCTGCTTTTAAGCCCCTAGGAAGAATACCGTATTTTACTTACTCATATTTTGACAGTGCCACAAACATCTTTTTAGTTGATCTAGGACCATTTGATGTGGAGCCTAATTAAGTGTAGGATTCTATTTTCTCAATGAGCCTTACAGATCAAAGTTCAGTGTGCCTCATTGCTTAGCTAAGTCATGTGTAAATAGGTCATACAAGGAAACAAATCAACCCTATTTTCAGGAATTTACATATTAAGAGTGTTTTTTTGTTATTTTTCCTTTACACCTGCCGTCTTATTTTGTTGTCCTTTTTACAGTCTGCAGTCATTCACAGTCTCAACTTATCAAGTCACATCTTATCTCAGTTTTTATATTCCAGCTGTACCTTCTCCCACTCAGAATTTCATTTTACTGTAATAATAAAGTAAATATTCATGGCTTAATTATAGGTAGTTGAGTTTCTTAAGGTTCAGTAGTTTATTTTGCCTTGAGATATTTCATTTTAAAATTGTGCATCAAAAGTAATATAAAAACGAGTATGGCAGAGTTACACATAAATAATTTAATGTGTCATCTGGGAGTCTCTTTACTTTGAAGTGTGGTCGGAGAGAGCACAACTTTATCCTCTCTGTCTGGCCCTGGATGCTTCCTGGCTGGTCTGGCCTGTCTGTTGGCTACTTAGGTGGTGGCTGCGTAGAAAGAATGCAGAAAATTCCAGTTGGTTGTGTATGGTCAGTCATCGTTTTTGTGTATGTAATCTATAGAGTCGAGTCCGTGATGGTGTCTTTATTTAACCTCTCCACTATGTAGGTGGTTTGACTCTTACAGGTGCTCTCATAATGCGCTGTGTGCCATTCTAAGCTACTTTACCCTGTGGATAAAGAGGGAAACTCTCTCAACAAGCATTCAGTACCTAATGCCAAGCACGATGCCGTGTCCTGGGGATACAAAGACCAAAAAGCCCCAAACACCACACCTGTTTTTAAAGCACTTACATAATATTTGTGGGGAACAATATGCGCACATATAACTAAATACAAAGTGAATAAAGAGGCTGAGTAGTTTTGTTGAGGGGTGCTCACAACTGGAAGGATCTCGTATTGGAGGCGTTGATGGAGTTTAGGTTATGAGGTTGGGGGGGACCCTTAAGAGACTGAGGGAGGGAGGAGGGAGGAATGCGTTCTTGGGATGGAGGATAGCCTCTGCAAAAAAGGGGAATGTGTGAAGAACCAAACTGAGGGCCTTTGAAGGAGAGCAGTGTATGATGAGCTGGAAAAGGTAACTAAGTGTCAGGTTTTTGAGAGATTTAAATGCCAATAAGAGTAATAGGAATACGGAGTCACTGAAGCTTTTTGAACAGATCTGTTGGTCCTTTAGGAATACTACATCAGTGACTGTGTATAATGACTTAGAGAGGGGACAGCCTTGAGGAGCAACAATTAGGAGGCCATCCAGATTGGCCAGTGAGGATTACTGAGGGTCTAAGTTAGGGTTATAGACTTACTGGAGAGAAGGGGACGGATGAGCAAATATTACAGTAGAAGAGAGGACTTGATAATTTATGGGGTATGAAGGAGAATGAAAAGCCAAGGGTGACTCTGAGGTTGTAAGCCTGAGTTACTGTGGAAGGGTGGTGGTACCCTCAACAGAAATAGGTCAGAAACGATGAGGAACTGAAAAGGTTTGACATAGAAAATTTGCCCTAGAATAAGGGTGTCAGGAAACTTGAGACGTTTGTGGGACTTGGATCTGTTTCAGTGTCACATACCAAATTCGGCAGACAATACCTTTCTTGGCTTCTCAAGGTGCATTTGACTCACTGAAGAGTAGATGTCTGTCTGTGGGAATAATGTCTGTCATCCTGATTCACTTCCCCTTCCATTTTCCACTACTCTCTTCATTCACATCATCATCTTCTTAAATTTTTGCTACGCTGAGTCCAGTGTTTGCTTTGACTGACCTCGTGTGCTTTATGTCTTAATGACTCTCCTGCTTCATTTCCTTCTCTGATATTAAAATTTGGAGAAGTAAAATCCATATTTTGGAAAACAGTGTTAATCTAATTAATAGGCCTAAGCATTTTGGATAGTTAGGGGAGTTTTTTGATTCAGGTCCAGTTTTCAGTGTCACCTGCTTCAGTAAGATCATTTATAGGAAACAGGTGAAAGTTGCCTTCGGAAAGTGATCAAGTCTTTATTTTCCAAAGAGCTACTCTCAAGAATAGGACTAAAGATCTCAGTTTCAACAAGTGTGGTAGGAAGGTGAATTTTGGATGGAGTTACGTAGAGTATGAAATATTTCTGTCTCGTGGCCAAGTGTACAGGTTTGATTTCCTCTTAGAGGAGAATGTAAAAGGGGCTGAAGAATGCCTGTTCCCTCCTCAGGTTGTCCCTGCAAATGGCATATTCTTTTTTTAAAAACGAAAGAAGGGCTTCGATGTAAAAACAAAGAAAAAGAGCTCTGATTAGGCAGAAGGGAAATCCTAACTTTTGTCAGGACAGCGTTGGAGGATCATGGATGCAATGGACACAAAAGAGGAATGGAAGAAAACGATTCATTCTTGGCCCTGAGCCGAGTAATAGGTATTGAGACTCGTCTTTTAAAAATTAGGTGTCCAGATCCTCTGAGAAGGAAAGTACCTGTTTGCGGTCAGGAGGGTAATAGCCGTCTAGTAAGGATCAGAGGAAGAAGAGATACATTTGGTGATGGTTGATGACTTAATACTTAGTGGTACTGAGGCAGCTAGTTGTTGACAATAGGGAGGTTTACTTTTTTTCCTGGTGCATGTATCCAGGACATGACGGAGAAGTTCTGTGACTTAACTAAACTTGATGAATCCTATCCACTTCTGATGATTCTAGTGGGCACAGATGATACTTGCAAAAGGAATCCAGAATTAGATTCTGGCTGTTATATGAACAATCTAACACTGCATAAGATTTTGAAATCCTGAACAAGAAACTGAAGACTTTAGGGGTACAGGTGGCATTTTCATTACTGCTATCAATTGAAATCAAGGTCTTCAAAAGAGAGTCAGATGTGAGAAGTGAACAGATGTTTCAGAAGATAGTGTCTGAGAATGGGATTTGGTTTTCTAGATTGTGACTTTAAATGTAGGACCGCTGGGCTCTTAGCCAGAGATGAAATGTACCTGACAAGGCCTAGTAAATATTTATTTGACGTCTTACAAATCTAATCCAGTTAAACTGAAGGGGAAGAGGGAATGAAATTGTTTCCCGTTTCTCAACCAACTTAGATTCCAAAAAAATGTACAGATGTTGGCAGGGAGGGCAGGTAACGGAGGAAGGTGAATAGAAAGACGTGGTACTGCCTTGTGGCTATTGTGGTCAGGCTGTAAGAGCCCAGAATGAACTAAGTCTGCCATGCTAAGACAGCAAGAAGGGTGGATCGGTTTGAGATTTCTGCTTAAGTGGATGGTACATTTATTAGGGCTGATAGAAAGCAAAACTACTTAACTCTTGTTTACTTTCAGGAATGCTCTTTTGGGGTGGGAAGGGCAGCAAGAGTCGACTGTTAAGGAGTTGAGACTCAAGAAGAGAGTCTGGGAAGGGTAGAAGTTGGTGGCTGATTTGAAAGAAATGGTGGTGGAGTCAGTTGATCGTCTCTGAAAGCTGACGAAGAATGGGAGTGTTAATTCAGGATTGTAGAAGGGCAAGTGTTCTAAATTTCAAAAAAGGTGGGGATGGAGTATGCAGACTCTAGGCAAGGGAGCTTGACTTTGACGGCTAGTGACATTCGAGACAGTACGATTCACACAGGCACGGTCAGTAAACTCCTGCCGAAGGAAGGGTGGTGATAGCAAAGGTGGAATGGCTTTGTTCAGAACTGGTCCTTCCAGAATAACCTCATTTCCTTTTTTGAAAGTTACTACACAGTAGGTAGATCAGAGCATTTGACAAAGTGGATCGTGTTCGTGACCCTGGAGACCACGTAGTCTGCCTGGGATAAGAGACATTGGTTATCTTTGTGCTGTGGGCATCTCAGCCCTGATCTCTGACATGCCGATGACTTGGCTAGTGGTACAGTTGGGATACTTATTAAAGTTACAAGTGACGCAAAGCTTGGAAATGAACAAGGTAGATGCTAGGCTAGGAGAAGATCTCCAGAAGTTAGAATGTTGGGCTGAATCTAATAAATTGAAATTAGGGTTCAGTGTAAAGTTTTGTAAGTAATAACTCAGCTTCAGCTAGTATAAGATACAGAGGTAGCCTGGTAATTTTCTGTGAAACGGTTTTGGCATGGCTTTTTCCAGGTACCTGGGTCTTGTTTGCGGTTGTTTTGTTGTTGTTAGTCTTTCATTCTTAAGGAGAACCAATGAACATCAGGCGGGTGATGTCTTGACCTGCAAGTGAATTGCATTTAAGGGAGGCAGAGCTGTGCAGTCATCAGCCCCACTCTCTTCTCTAGTCATCAGGGTCCATTGGCAAGACATAGATCAGAGAGACTGGCAGTGGCCCTGGAAGTAGTAGGAGACCTTGGCCTTTTTAAGCTCAGGTCTTTCCCAGGTCTCAGTTTGTCTGAGGCAATAACTATTCAGTGATTAAAAGCTAGGTCAGAATTGAGGTGAAAGATGGTTTGCCTTCTCAAGAGAATTAATCTGGGAGGGAAAGATCCTCTGAGTTTCTGGTCAGAACTGAAACAATTGCTAACCCAAACAATGAGCTAATAGGCTTGAGCTGGGGCCCATTATTGGCCAATCAGTGAAACTCAGTGATTGGGTTTTAAAAGCATAGTCCAGTAGATCCATTTGAATCCCAGTGGGCATTATCAAAGCCTGATTTTTTTTTTCAGATGTATATTGCAAGAAATCATAAATGAATACTAGGTGAGATAAAAGAGTTAATTGTCCCAGTTTTTTTTAAAAAAAAGATATAATAAATAAGTAGGGGGAAAAATCTAGCTACCAAATCCCAAGATGACTTGCAAAATATAAGTGATCAAAATTCATTCCTTTGAACAGAGCACTTGCATGTAAGGGTATGACTTCCCATGGAGGAGGAGGAAGAGACCTGGGCCTTATCAGTGAGAGAGAAAGGTTCGGTCTTAACTGCTCTGCTTAAAGTAAGAGCTGGGTTGTCTTACAATGATGAAAGTTAACCTCTTCAGACTGGTATTTTTCAACTCAAGTTTGCTTCCACTGCCTTTTAAAATTTTGGTTCTCAATATCCACGGAGTTGTAATTACAGTGAACAATCTTGGCCCCAGAAAAGAATGAAGAGAAAGCACCTCCTTCAGCTTTGCAGAGTTGGGAACGACAGGCATGGAATATTTTATATAGTTAGTTTTGCTTAGTTTCTTTTCCCTTTCTTTTGTAAAGGAATCTTTATTCCTTTGAGGAACACTTACTGTCTTGTCTGAAGGGACGGTAGGAAGAGGGAAATGGTGATGTAAAAACAAAAGATTATTAAAAATAACATTTAAAAAACTGTTCTATGTTCATAACACTCTGCTGTCAGCTGTGTTACGGTGGGGGCTTTGCCCACCCAAAAACTGTTGGGGTTTCATGATGTGTTGTGGTGGAACCATCTCAAAGAATTCAGAGTCAGACCACCTCTAATGCAAGTATAGGCATTTACTGAGATTGACACCTCTCATGCCGAGAGGAACCAACAACTTCAGAGAAAGCAAGACAGATTTTTATAGGGTAAAGATGCAATTACATAATGGAAGTCATGAATATTAAAAAGGCAGGAGGGATTCATTAAGGGATTAGGTAATGGAGGAGGGGGTCTCATCTATAGTTCAGTGGTTAAACATTCTGGTTATTCTGCCCTCCAACTGGCTAGCTATTGTGGTCCTGTCTGGTCAAGACGGATAGTTTGGTATTGTGGTCCTGTCTTGGGTTAGATGGATGATGTGATTGTGGTTTAGTACAAGAACACACCTGTTTCTGTGGGAATGGGTCAGGGGGCAGTGACTAGGTAGAGGCAGTAGCTGAGTTCCCATCACATGGATACACCTGCTGTTTCTGTGGGAACTGAAGAGTTTGGGGACACACCTGTTGTTCTGGTGAGCAGTGAGGCACATGGGAAGAAGTTAGGACATGGAGGGGGGGTAGGTAGGTACAGTGGAGCCTCTAATGAAGTTAGAATCCTGGGGCTGGGGGCAGCTTTATTAGGATTCTGTCAGCGGTGCGGTAATAGAAGAGTTGCCATCCAACTTCTTCAGCAGTTTTTAAAATTTAGTTTGAAAGACAGAAAATGGACTTGAAAACATTCTTAGAATTTAGTCCTGATGGGGATCTTGGATGGCAACTTTCTAAGAATAAAGAATAACCTTTGGTTATATTATTTAATGAGATTTTAAGCAAGTAAGTAGGAATTAATAGACATTCTGCTGCTCTTTACCAAGCCCCTGAGTGTTAACTTGTGTTTGATTAAATTGATATAAAAGAGTTGTCATTGCATTTCTTTTACTGTTTCTTACCCAGATGGAGGATTGCATAATCGCTTCAGGTTTAGACCTAAGTGACACAGGGTTGTGGCTGACAAAATTTCTCATGAGCAGGTCGGATATGGAAGATGATAGAGCAAAGAACACCTAGGAGGAGATGCCTGTGCTTGAAACAAGATGTATCTGTGCTGCATAACTCATTGGATTTAGGACAGGTGGTGTTGGAGAGTAAAGAGTCCAAAGCTGGTTCCAGAGTTTTGAGCCTCAGTGACTGGGTTGCCATTCATTCGGTGAGGCAGTAAGAATATAAAGATAAAAAGCCAGAACAGGCTAATCTTCAAGGAACTTTGACATTCTATTTGGAGGAAAACAATATATTCCCAGAAAACCGATTACAAAATAATGCCTAGTATTTGTATGGTGTTTTAAGGTTTGTAAAACATTTTGTAAATATTATTCCCATTTTTACAGATGAGGAAACTGAGGCAGACAGGTTAAGTGGCTTGCCCAGGGTCACACAGCTAGTGTGTGTCCGAGAATTGGATTTGAACTCAAGACTTCCTGACTGTAGGACTAGCTCTTTGGAGTGGGGAATCAGGGGATCTTCCTGTAGGAGGTGGGACTTCAGTTACAGTTTGGAGGAAGGCAGGGCAGTAGGTGGTGCACCAGCCCTGGAATCGAATCAGGACTCATCATCTTTGTGAATCCAAATCCAGGCCTCAGACACCTAACCAGCTGTGTGACCCTGTGCAGATCCCTTACCCCTGTTAGCCTCAGTTTCCTAGTCTGTAAAGTGAGCTGGAGAAGGAAATGGCAGACCACTCCAGTGTCTTTGCCTAGAAAACCCTAAATGGGGTCATGAAGAGTCAGACAGGACTGGAAAATGACTCGACAGCAAGAAGGGATTCCATAAATAAGGTAACTAGATGGCTCAGTGAATCGAATACGGGGCCTGTCCTTAGGAAGATCTGCGTTCACATGTGGCATCACAGACCTCCTTTTGCCTCGGTTTCTCCCGCTGTAAAATGGGGATAATGATGCTTCGCAGGGTTGTTACAGAAGTCATGATAGTATTTGTGAGGCACTCAGCACAGTGCCTGACGACAGTGGGTGCTGTGTGAATGCTGGCCGTTATAATAAGGTAAAGGTGAGGGGGGAGATTCATCAGCAAAGGAATGACAGCCAGCTCTGGAAAACCATAAGCAAGCCAGTGTTAACTAGAACATAATGAGGAGAAGCGTACAGGAGTCAGATAGTGAAAGGTTTAAATTCCAAAAGAAGAGGTTACTTTTTATATTTTAGAGGCAAGAGGGAGCCACTGGAGCTTCTTGAGCAGGGGAATGTCATCAGCAGAAATAGGCAAGTAATGAAAATGGTGGAGTTGTGAGAAAATGCATGAAGTTTTGGAGGACAGAGCCTGAGGTGCCACTGGCACATACATACATATGGGTGGAGACGTCCAGCAGGCCATTGGCTCTGTAGGGCACTTGATTTCAGGGGAGCTAAGGTGGTGGGATATGACGTGGGAATTCTGGAGACATCCCTGGAGTGGAGATGAAGGAGGCGCGGAAGTGTCGGGAAAGAAGAGAAGAGGGCTGAGGATGGCTTAGATGGAAAATTCGGTGAATTAGCGGAGTTAAGCAAGGAGAGAACAAAAGTGTGGAGAGGAGGGAGAAGGTTGAGTACTGAGAAAAGGCCATTCGCTGTGAATATGTCAGTTAAGAAGCTGGGAGAAAGCACTGTTAGTGGTGTGGAACATAAAGCACCGCATCCTTTTTGTCTTCTGAAATATTAATGTATCGTATTCAGATAGTGTGACCTCTTCTAAAAGCTATTGGTCTGATCTAAATAAAGAAACTTTGTCTATTTGATCAGAATTCCAAGGAAATGGTCATAATCTGTTTTTTTTTCTCATCAGAAAACAAATAGTTTCTTGTAATAGAAGAAAAATCAAGTTCTGGGAGAGATCTCTCTGAAAACCAAGAAACTTTTGAATTGTTTATGGTGGCCAAGAACAGCATATAGTTCAAAGTCCTGCCTCTTAACAAATCCTGGTTGTGTGACTCCGAGCAAAGTCACTCAAACTCTGTGTTCTGGACCAGATGTGTCAAACTCAAAAATTCCAGATTAAAATGTAATTTGAAGATGTTTAATTGAATAAATAAAATACAACCTGAATAATATTAATTTAAGGTTTTCTAAGTCAAAATGTGGCCAGCAGGTATCCGTATCTGAGTTTGACTCTGTTCTAGGCAGCTCTCTCTAAGCCAATTCATCTTTTTTGTGTCTTGAGACCTCTTTGGCACTCTGGTGACAGTTAAGGACCCCTTCTCAGAATAATGTTTTTAAATAAATAAAAGAAAATACATAGGATTACAAAGAAAACCAATTATATTGGGGAAGAAAGATCTTTTTTTCCTTCATCCAAGTTCGTTGATCTTGGAATGGGGGTGGGAGAAAGTTCTTTGGAGCACAGGTTAAAAACCTGCGGGGCGGGCATTAAAAATGGAATTGTCTTTATTAACCAGAGGAGAAGTGTTTCTTTGTTTTTGGACTAAACTGAAGGATTTGTCAGCAAGACCTCCCAGAGGGTATTAAAATTGCTCCTCTTCACCCGCTAACATTAACGTTTCTATTGTGTTTGACAACTCAAGCCTGAAAAGTTAAAAATTTGTACTTTTAATCTTTCTTTGGAATTTGCCTTGACTATTAAAAATCAGAAATAAAAATGCCCATGTATCAATCAGAGAGATTTTCAATTTGCAAGGAAAACTCTACACTTTAGATTTCTCTCTCTCCAAGCAACCTGCTTTAACAAATTTTAACAAATTTGTCCTTGGCAGATTTGTGCCAAATGAGTAAAAATAAGTGAGTTTTCCTTTTACATTTAATTGGTGGTTTTGGAATTGAGATTGCACAGGGTTGACTATGAATGGGTTGTAAAGTATAGTGAAAGATAACTTTTTCTGGAAGTTTAGAGGAAGGCTGGAGGAGAGAGCCCGCTGGAAGCAATTTTTAGGACAGAGGAGACCTGAGAACATTTGTGGGCTGAGGAGTTGTATGGCTTATCAGTAAGAGTTTGAGGGTTAATTAGAGAGGCCAGAGATAGAGGAGATGGCGTGTAGAACGTAAGTGGTAGAGGTTAGCCTTGCTGAAACCCCAAGACAAGCCAAAAAAGAGAAAACACACGTTCCAGAGTTACATGCTGTACGGGATTTTGAATTTGTAGCACTGTTCTCCATAAGCACGGGTAATCGGGCGCTGTCTCATTTATTGTATTTCCGTGACATATAGAGGAAGGACACAGGATATTTTTGGGATAAGAACATGAATTTTTAGCATTTCCTAGATTGCTGGTGAAGAGGTTTAAGTAGGGGGGATTTCTATTGAAATCCTTTCTAGGTTTGTCATCCGCAAAGAATTACTGGACTCAGCTGTCCTTTGGCAGAGTTATAAAAGTTTACTGTTACACTGAGGCAAAAGGGGAGCTAGGAGACCTGCAGAGTATAGGAATTAGGGTTAAGTGTCACGCTCTGCAGCGGGGCAAACGGCCTGCAGAGAGCAGGGGGTAGAGATGCAGTTTTTAAAGACACAAAACCGTCAGTCATGGGTTCATTAGGCTAACTAGGTGTACAGAGGTAGAGTTAGGGAGGGGCCTGGGAGGAGCCAAGGAGTGACTAATACTTACAGGAACACGCTCCCTTCACATCAACTGTGCATGCGGGAGGTGTGGTTTTTGCCTTGAAACGTCATAAAGTCAACCAGCGGCAGATTTGAGGTCAGATTAAATGAGAAGTACCCATCCCGTCTGCAAATGGATGAGTCTTGCTTCCTAGAACAAAAGGAGGTAACGCTTAAAAGGATTCTTGTTACCATAGCTGTGGAGTTAATGGTTGCAGAGGAAGTACCTCTAGGCTCGGCTGGGAAGGGACAGAGTTGATGCTTTATGGCTTTTACAACTTAAGCTGATGTCACAAATTGATGGTACATACACAAGACTGAAGTTACAACGTTTCAAAATGATAAAAATCACCCCAAAATATTCAGAGGCACCTCGTCACTGTGGTTTGGAATATGTAAATACGTAGTTAGCATATTCGCTTATTTTTAGTTCATAATTGTGTCAACTGTCTGTGCTGAAAGAAAAAATTGAAAACTGGGCTTAAAGACATTTCTATTTTGAAATTTCTGTATCAAGTTGAAATTGAAGTTATGGTATTTTTAAAGTGTATATATAGCTGGAAGGTCTAATAAAAAGTACTTAAGGATTTGGTTTGATTTGCTTCAACAGAAGCACTCAGAAGTTCTGAGTTCATTCTGTCATAATCACTGACATGCATGCACAGGTGTGTGCGTGCGTGTACTTTTTTACACATCATAAGTTTGCTTCAGCAAGCATTCATTAAATGCCTTCTATGTATGGCCCAGAGACTGTACTAGGTATAGGGAGTGCCAAGTCAGAAGCAGCCCCTGTCCTCAGGAAGCTTCCATTTTATTGTAGGTAGATAACACACACAGCTGAAGTACGAAACATTCATAAAGTGCAGTTTGAGGTTTTTTTCCTTGGTGGCAGGGGAGGAAGCATTACACACTGGTGATTTGGAGGGAAGCCTCTTGTGGGAGCTGGAGAGGACGTTCTCAGGGGTGGAGGGGAGAGGAGAGCGAGTTCCAGGCACAGACAGGGAGGCAGGAGACAAGATCTCGTGTATGGGAAACAGGTTAGCTTGAGCATAGACTGCGTGAGTGGGAGCAGTGTGAAAGCTGCTCAGAAGTAAGTGTTAAGGAATCTGTGTTTTATGCTGCAGGCTAACCTCCGTAGCTGGAGAATGACTTTGTGGACCTCTGCTTTTGGGAATATCACTCTAGGTGATAGGTCTGTACAGGATATCCCTCCCAGCGGCAGGATAAGACCCATCAGAAGGCTGTTGGCGGAGTTTTAGTGAGAGGTAATTAGGACTTGAATTTAAAAGTGAGGAACGAGTGGAATGATCTGAAGTGTTGTGGATATGGGATGGACAAAACTTGCCATTTGATGGTATGGATGAACATAGAAAAGGATACTGTCTGGCAGATGCAGTCGCTAGCACGGTGTTTGTATGTAGTTGTGGTTCAGTCAGTGTTTGTGAGTCAGACTAGTTTAGTGGTGAAGATGGCGAATTTAAAGTCAGAGGAGACAGGAGGTCCAGTTCTTCCTCAGTACTTAGTAGCCATGCGATCAATGCTTGTCCCTTAATTGCCATAAACTTCAGTCTCTTCATCTGTTAAATGATGATACTTATATTACTTCTGATACTGAGTTATTGGGAGGATCAGATGAGATCATATACTTTGTGAATCATAAACACAGATATATGTATATAATAGCAATTACTGTTTGGTTTTTACATTGTGTTGATAGAGCAGTCCCCTTCATTTCCCAGGTTTGTGCCCTACTCTGGAACTGTTGGGCCTCAATGACTTATTTCTGGGGAACCGTCCTCATAAATGTTCATGATAGATACACAGCTTTTCGGTTGGACAGGTGGATGCATGGGATAAACTGTGTTACCCCTCTGTAGAATTAAGCTGCCTTGCCCACAGGGCTGGACCACCCGGCTTAGCCAGGCCTCTTCACAGTTAGGTTGGTGCCATGCCATTTCAGAAAGAACCGAGAACCTTAGATCCACCATTTTTTAAGTGCCTACAATGTTCCTAGAAATGTATTATGTTAAGCACTTGGGGGATACAAAGTCCAGAAATGTAGTCTCTGTTCTCATAGAAACTCAGTCTCAGATTGAGAGTAGATCACTACACACACACTTTCTCTCTCTCTCTCTCTCTCTCTCTCTCTCTCTCTCTCACACACACACACACACAACTAATTTTAGAAAAAAAAAGGCACTAGCAAAAGAGCTTCTCAAAGAGTGTGGGGTTTTAGCTGAAATCGAAAGGAAGCCAAGAGGCAAAATGAGGAGGGAGAGAATTCTAGAACTGGGGAGAGAGTCAGGATTTGGAGTGTCATGTATATTTAACAGCAAGGAAACCACTATTAATAGATCTAAGGGTATGTGGAAGGGGAGTAAGGTGTAAGAAAGGTAGGAAGTGATGAGGGAATGAAGGGCCTTAGCCTGGGATCTGCAGGAACTGCTAAAGTTCTGATCCCTTGTTTGGGTTTTGGAGCTTCTGCTTCTCAGGCAACAGGTGGCGGTGCCGAGGGGCATTTCCTTCTTCCTGTCGCTCTGAGGGCTGGGTCTTCTTGGAGAGAAACCTCACTCTAGTTTATGGCAATTAACCAGTATATTACCAAATCTTCATCTCCATCAATTAAGCCATATACATTTGTCTGTTGACTACTTATCACAAAACAGTTGTGGGATTTTGGGTTCCCTGGTTACTCCAGAGTTGTTTGGTTATGTGTGGAGGAGTAGCTGCTGGTTGTTGTCTTTCGTGGAATACATCACTGTGGTGAGGTCAGTGTACGGTGTCTCATTGCGACTGATCAGACCTATCCGATCTTGGAGGACTCCACCACTGGTTGGGCACATCTAGTCCTTATGATTATTTGGAATGGAGATGTCTTCAAATCTGCACATCCTCACGTGTCTTTTGGGCTCATAGAGCATAGCACTTTCTTTGATTCGCTCGTACTGTGCTGGGCTGTCCTGTATCAAGGTCTCCTGTGTCTCACAATCGATTCCGGAATTCTTCAGAAAGACCTTGACAGCGTCCTTGTGTTGCCTCTTCTGACCCTGACCCGAGGATTGCCTGTCTTGTGTGAGTACTATATAAGCCAGTCTTTTAGGCGAGGCGTTTGAACAGCAGCTCTGACCATGCAGAGTGGCTGGAGTTTGGATGCAAAATGAAACCCTGAAGTCAGTCGGCTCTTGATGAGCATATTCTCTCCATGGACAGCTTTCTTAGCAGGTTTCATAGACACATGTTATGCTTCTCTTTGCCCCCTTTATTCGGTAAAGCTGCCAGAGTCTAAAAAGACATCCTTAAACTTAAATTATTTGCACATTTAATTTTTTCAGAATATTTTCCTATTTTGTTTCACACACTTCATTTTGAATTATTTGTTTGAGAATTGAAACTTGCTGAACACTGCATAATTATAGTGACCAAACTTGTCCTTAAGAAACAAGAAAACGCAGCTTGTTCCATTCTCTGGAGATGGGACGCCTCCGAGTGTAGAACATTACATATACTGTTGGACTTGATTAAAGTATTGATTAGTTTTGTTGGTTCTTTTTTTTTTTTTTTTTTTTTAGCTTTTTGAGGTTTTGTTGCAAGGGATAGGGAAGCAAGATTAAGGGAAGGATTAGTCCTAAGCAAAAAGTATCCACACAAAATATTTTTAGCGCTTTTTGAGGTGTACAGGAGAGCAAGGTGGCATATATGGGGAAATAAAGGTAATTAGAAACAAAGTTTTCAATAGGAATTAAGAACTAGGAAAAAATAATAGTTGAAATGTGAGAAATTTCTGTCCATCTGAATAAAAAATAAATCCAGAGTGTGAAGTTCTTTAAGTCTTTAAAAAAATTAATACTGCTTTACCACTGCAAAGACCAGGTATATCAGTTGATGCAAAATTATTTTTAGATACTTAAAAATCCAAAAGGCTTAGATATTTCTACTTCATACTTAATAAAGTTTCCTATTTTAAAATGTTAAATCTGGCTTCTCTCCTTCCCATTTGAAAACAAAAGAAAAACAAAACCCCTATTACAAATATGCAGTCAGGTAAAACACATTTCTGCATTGGTCACGTCCAAAAGAAAAGAATATATGTGTGTGCGTGTGCGCGTGTGTACACACACGTCGTCATTTTTCATTCAGTCTTTAGGGGTGGATAATATTTTGTCCTTAATCCTCTGGAATCGTGGCTGGTTGTTGTACTCACTGATCAGAATTCTGGGACTTTCAGAGTTATTTGTCTTTCAGTGTTGTTGTCATCGTATACATTGTTCCAGTTCTGTTCACTTGCTGTCAGTTCATACAAGTTTTTCTGAAACTGTCTCTTCCATCATTTCTGACCGCACAGCTAATATTCTGTCCCATTTATATATTGTACCTTGTTCTGCTGTTTCCCCTTTTATGAGCACTTCTTGAGATTCCCATTCTTTGCCACCTCAAAAAGCGCTATAAATATTTTTGTACCTACTTTTTGCTTAGGACTAATCCTTCCCTTAATCTGCCCTCTCTCTAATTCCTCTTTTCCCCCTTTTTTCCTTCTGTTTCCATGATGAGTGCAAAGTATTTCTTTATTTTTGTTGTATTTTTCCAACTCCTTTGACCAGTTCAAATGAGGGTGAAGTTCAAGTTTCACCTCCTTCCCCATCCCTTCTTCCTTGGTTGTATTAACTTATCCTTTCTTACTTCTACTTTCATCATGTAACGTAATCCTCCCACCAGCTGTAGTCTTCCTTCTGTTCTTCTTTTAAGACTATCAACAGCTAACAGAACCACAACCAGACTTTTTGTCTAATTAGACTTCCCCTATGACCCCTGATGATGATAAGGTTCAGAGGAGACACGTGTGTCATCTCTCCATGTTACAGTGGCAGCAGCATGTCCTCCTTTGTTCCTTTGCCATTGTTCGTTTGTGTCTATGTTTTTATGTTTCTCTTAGCACCCGTGTTTAAAAATCGAAGTTTCTATACAGCTCTGGTCTTTTTTTATCAGGAATGTTAGGAAGTCATTTATTTCATTAAAGGTCTATTTTTCACCTTTTAGGATTATACTCGGGTTTTTTTGGGTAAGTTATCTCTGGCTGTATATCTGTATACATAACTTGTATTTCAAGCTCCCCTCTTCATAGCGATGGCTGTTAAATTATGTGTGATTCTGACTGGCTCTTTGGCACTTAGATTTTTCTTTGTGGTGCTTACACTTTCTCTCTTTTTCTTTAACCAGTAAGTTCTGGTTTTGGGCTGTGACATTCCTGGAAGTTTCATTTGGGGATTTGTTTCAGGAGGGACCAGTAGATTCTTTCTATATATACTTTTCTTACTCTGGTTATTAGAAATGTTCTTTTTTAGTTACAACTTTGAAATAGTTCGATGATTCTTAAATTTTTTTCTACTTGATCTATTTTTCAGATCAGTTTTTGTTATAACGTACTTTACGTTTTATTTTTTCCAGTCTTTTAATATTTCTTCTTGTCTTTTGGACTCATTAGCTTCTTTTCGGCCTATTCTAATTTTTTAGGGAGTTTGTTACTTGGGAAACATTTTGTACGTCATGTTTCGGACTGTTAATTCTCTTTCTGATTTTTCATAGCTCTCATTTATTTTCCAGTTTTTTTCCTCTATTACTCTCATATGATTTTTTAGCTGTTTAATCTCTTCTAGGAATCTTAATCGAATCAGTACCTAAACTCTTGTTTTTCTTCGAGGCTTTGCCTGTAGATGTTTTGGAGTAATTTTCATTTCCTGTGTTTGTATCTTGAGTGTCCTAGCTCTTATGGTGGAATTCTTTTTTTGTTTTCTCATTTTTCCAATTTGCTTTTCTTGGCTATGGTCTTGATATTAGGACTTGGCTTTGTGTGCTTTTGGAAGGTAAGTTGCTTTTATAGGTATTTAGTGTTGTGTTATTCTAGAATCCTAGGGACAGCTCAGGCTGGAGACCTGTAAGATTTCATTGTTCCCAAAGTTGTCTGATCAAGTTGTCTGATCACTCACCCCTCCCCTAGATTCTTGACATGAGTTTGGCTCTGAGCAGTAGTGAACTTCTGCTGGACTTACTCCCTGTTAACCATCTGGGAAGTGCTGCTGGTTCAGAGGCATCCCCATAGGAATCTCTTTGGTCTGGGAGTCCTGTCCTGGGTCATTCCTCAGTAGGCTTCAGACAGGGCTGACAGGTAGAACTTAGACTTGGTTTTGTTCCCAGAATCTGAGTCAGACTGCTGCTGCTTACCTTTGAACCTGTCCCATCTGCACACTGCTTAGGACACGCAACCTTTCCTTGCCCTGGACTCTCCTGGGTTTGAGTCTTCTCAGCTCTCCCCGGATGTTTGAGCCAGCACTGGGTGTGGAGTGAAAGCACTGCCGTTGAGTGCCTGTTTCTGAACATTACACACATTCAGACCCATCCCCGGCCGGGTGCGCAGCGTCTCACTGGCCTCCAGCGCTCTTTGCTTGCTGTGTTGTGCTTTTTCCTGCTACGTTATCTTGGCTCTGCCCTCTCATGACTTTTCTCCTGTCTTTGTTGTCAGCATTCCTCTTAGCATTCTAAGGACTTTTCGTTTTCAGATAAAGAAAGAAGTAAAACGTGTGGTTCTGCCTGTGAGGATCAGACTAGGCAGATGACACTCTGCTCCAGAACTTCACGTTTGGGGTGAATATGATGAGTTGCACCTCTGCTTGTTTTCTCTTGGGTCATTTGTTTTTGCCTGTTGTTTTTATACCTTTGGAGCATCAAGAGGATTCATCAAATGTTTATAAAAACTTTGTGAATAATATATTTAGAGTTAAATAACATTTTATCTTTACATGTAGTTTCCACTATTTTACTAATTTTTTTCTTGATTTTTTTTTTTTCAAATTTTAAGAGTTTCACAATAAAGTAGCTAGGCTTATATCCTTACTGATAGAATGTCTGAGAGATTCTTTGATGAACACATTTTAGAACTAATAAGAAATATACCATATAATTCATCCCACATGGTCAACTTTAAGATAACTGAATTTTATGACATAACTGTCATAATGGTAAGTGCTGTGAAACCAAGAAAAAGTATTCTTCATCTGATTCCAGTGACAGTGAGTCTCACTTAAGTTCCTTCTGCAGCTGACAGTCTAATAAGTCATGAGAATCAAAGTTCTCATTTGGACCCAAGTACATGACAGAGATAAGAACCACAGTGTCTGAAAGGTAAAGGGTCTTTTGGGCAATAGGTTGCTCCTTTTCAAGCAGAGTAAGAATGCTTTTAACAGGTAAATATTAATACACTCTGATCTCACTCTACTACATATTCTAGAACTTGTGTCATCAGGAAAAATCTTGCGGGTTTTTTTTTAAATTTTATTTAATGAGTCAGTGCTTAGTAGATTTCCAAAATCTGCAAATGTTGAGGGCCAGTAACAGGCAGTGCTAAGTGGTTCTTCACATTTAGATGAACTGGAAAAGTTCATTGGTCTTACTGTAACTTGTGAAATCCACTCCTAAAAAGGATATGAAGTAGTTCCCAGGGGGTCCTTTGTTATGTAAAACTATACAGTATCATTGATTCCTACATGTAACATGAAGCAGAATGTAGTTCAGGACAAGTTTTGTCCAGCATCCTCACTACAGAGTCATTTTATTGGAAATTGTTGGAAGGCGTTTGTTCTCCATGTGTTTGGTGATCATTAAGCAGTTAATGCCTGGAAAGACGCGCTGCGTGTTTTTACTTTCTTTATGTTTCTTGTTTTTGTTTGACATGTAATTGATATAATTGCTTACCTTCTCAATGAGTGGGGGAGGGTAGGATAATTTTGGAAATAAAGTTATAAAAAAAAAAAGATGGGGGAGAGGAGGCACGCTGCATTATTTATTTATGATGTGTCAAACTAGACAATTATGGATGGCACCAACCACTGAAAAAACGCTTGTTCAGCCAAATTCCTTACTTGGGAAAGACAGTACTAGAGGCATTGACCTCAGTGTGCCTACTGTGGTATTGAAATTCAGAAAGACACTGTTCAGCAAGGACTATGATGTAACCTGTGGCAGTAATTTTACTTCCGTTGATGTTTTCTTGAGATTTAAGCGAAGGTTCTGACTGCTCATCAGAGACTAGAGAACTTGCAAAAATATTTTTTAGAAACTAGAGAACCAATCAAAGTAATGAAGACCTATAAGCCACCACATGAGAATCTGATTTTGAAATTTTTACAGAAGCAACGAAGTGGCACCCATTTCACATCAGTGTATGAGAACCTGTTAGAAAACTGTTATGACTACCCTCCAGATTCAGTAGGAGGATAACCCAGAGTGAAAGCCAGATACTAATCCTGTTTTATACAAGAATAAGGTAAAGGGGGATGTTCCTTCACCAAATGAATAAAGACATTACTCAGTGAAAGCAGTAAGTAGGAAATGTCCTGTGTATGTTTTCTACAGTGTTCTAGATCTGGCCCTCATCAATTGAATAGTATGTAAAAAAAATTGTAGTTCAAATAGCCATGGAGAATACTATACATCCAAAAGATGAGCGAAAAGCTTACTGGATTGTCCCAGTATCAAATCAGAAATCGTAGCAGTCATAGTTGAAGATGTGGATGTTCCTCCGGCCAAAATGTGCCTCACTTATACTACAGAATAGGGAATGTCAGGACCACAGATGGAGGATTCGTTTGCAAAAAACCTCTTTGTGGCAAATACCTGACAAAAAATAACCAAAATGTGATTTCTAAATAAGTTATTATAAGAAAATAAATATTTGATAAGTGTTTTTGCAAATGTACTTTACATGCAAAAAATTATATAAGATATTTTAATTTGTAAAAGGTTGTCATTCTTTATTTTGCTTGCTGTACAGATGAAAAAATGTATATGCACTGCATCAGTTGCTGTACCTTAATCCTTTGGGGTATTCCTAAATTCTGCTTCCTGTGATGGTTTATAATTCAGTAACTTGAAGTTTCTGAGGCAATCTAACAGTTAACGTTTTTGCCTATATGTATGCCTACTATTAAATTTTATATTTCCTGCTGTTCTGAAGACAAGCATTTTGTCATCGTTGCATGGGATATTTTTATTCGTATCTTGGATTTATATTTCTCTTCATTCCCTTCCCTTGAGAATTTTGTTTAAATGTACATCCCCCCCCCCCCCAACCTTGTATTGTAACAAAGAAGAATAGTTCAGCAGAAACCGGCCAGCAAAGCAACGTGCGGCATTCCACACGCTTCAGGAGCTTTTCCGAAGCGAGGTACAATTGATGAAAATACCCCAGAGAGACTCAGGCTTGAAGAAACTCCCTCATTCTTTATTTTCCAATGCCAGGTTTTCTTCATGACCATAGACAATAAAGTGAAAGTTCCAGTGTCCAATAATTTCCCTCATTATAAAAGTTTTAATGAGACTAATATTTAAATTTGGCAAGTAATGCTGAGGAAATTACAAAACCTGTTATTTGTGAGGAGCTTCGTACTGTGATATATGTCAGGCCATTGCTGAAAACTAGTGAATGGCAGTTGTCAGGGGTCTGTCTTCTTTTCTGCTTTCCGTGTCTCAGTCTGATTCCCGTCAGCTCCCTACCTTTTGCCTCCAGTTACTTGCCACGCCCAGTTGGTTCTACCTAGTAACTAACATCTTGGATCGGTTTCCTCAACGTTTTTATTGCTGCTGCCCTAGTTCTGGCCTTTAAAAAAATGCAACTTTTATTTGCCAGCTGTCTCTCCTGTTAAATTTATGGTTGTTGTGAAATAATGGAAGTTCATATGCAGTCAGAGGAGCATCAGACACAACAGACCAGTGGTTCTCAACCTTCCTAATGCCGCCGCCCTTGAATACTCGTATGTGGATGTATCTGCATGTGGGCGGATCTGCCTGCAGACAGATAGAAGAGTTGTGTCTCAGTTCCTAAGACCATCAGAAATATGTGTTTTCTCATGGTCTTAGGCGACCCCTGTGAGCCCTGTGAAAGGGTCCTTTGACCCCCAAAGGGGTCGTGGCCCACAGGTTGAGAACTGCTGCAATAGAACTTTTACCTCTCCAGAGCTGGTAACATAAAATAGACATTTTGTTCTCCTTACCAAACAGGTTATTAATTTGAAATGATATTTTTGGAAAACTTGGCAGCATTCCATGAGACACATTGGGGGGGGGGGTGTGTGTGTGAGAGAGAAAATATTTCCTAGGCATTTAAATCAGCTTAATTAAAAAAAAAATTTGCACTCTGCCATTCCTCTAGCAGTGTATTTGCATACTGTGAGGGTACGTTGGAACCATGATTTCACTCACATAGATGCTTCTTGTCCTGATGCAGATTGTAACCCTTCTGTATGTTCTGTTCCTGTGTGGTATGGCTGTATTTTCTCAGTACACCTGAGACTTCCTTTTAACCTTTTGGAGGAAGGGAAATACTGCTTTGATTCATCCCTAAATTTTTGGTTTGTTGCCTCCTTTTCATTATCTTTGTGAAATTGTTTCTATCATTTTTTCTTTTTTCCTCCCATTCTTAAGGTTTAAGATACTTAGTTTTATTAATGTTTTATTAAAAGTCCCTTTTTCAGATATAATTTTTAATACATTATGGTTGGTAAAAGATGTGTTTAGTAGTTTAGCTTTTTTTATTTGTGCAGTTTTAATGCTCTAGTATGTGGTTATTTTTTTTGAAGGTGCCATGCAGAGCCAAGAAATAGTTATTCCCATTTAATATGTTCCAGAGCAATTTTTCTAAAATTATATTTAGACTCATAATTTCTTTTTTCGCTAATTTTTGATTAGATTTATTTAGGTAAGGTAAATTGAGGTCCTACACTATTTTTTTAGATATATTTACTTATTTTTAGTTTTCAACATTCATTTCCACAAGATTTTGAGTTAGAATTTTTTTCTCTCTCTGTCTTTCCCCTACCCCCACCCCAAAATAGCAAGCCTAGTGAATATCCCTTCCCCCAATCTGTTCTCTCTTATATTCTCCTCCTTCACCACCCCTTAACTTTCTAGTAGGGCAAAGTGGGTTTCTATACCTCAGTACCTGTATATCTTATTTCCCAGTTACATGTAAAAAAACCAATTTTTAAACACTTGTTTTTAAAACTTTGATTTCCAGATTTTTTTTCCCCTTCTTCCCTCCTTACCCACCCCCACTGGGAAGATAAGCAATTCAATATAGGTTGTACATGTGTAGTTACCCAAGTCATCTCCATAGTAGTTATATTGTGAAAGACCCACTATACTTCCTCTCTATCCTATCCCGCCCCCCACCTATTCTATTTTCTCCTTTGACCCTGTCCCTTTTAAAAAATGTTTGTTTCCAACCACCCTCTCCCCCAGTTTGCCCTCCCTTCTGTCCTCCCCCCTCTTATCCCCTTCCCTCCTACTTTCCTGTAGGGTAAGGCACCCAATTGAAGGTGTATGTTATTCCCTCCTTAAGCCAAATTCAATGACAGTAAAGTTGTCCCATTCCCTTTCACCTTCCTGCTTTGTTGCAGCAGCTTTCTCTTGCTGCTTCTGTATGAGACAGATGCCCTAATCTGTTGCTCCCTTTTCTTCTTCTCTCAATAAATTCCTCTCTCACATCTTAATTCATCCCTGCATATTCAACTCATCCTGTGCCCTCTGTATATACATGAACATGCAGATGCCCACACTCACATATATGTTTATATACACATACATCCTCCTATACATACATATGTCTGTATCTGTGTGTGTGTATTCCCTTCAGC